>QOCX01000315.1:212239-223489 GCA_005959815.1 Sarcophaga bullata | reverse complement strand
ATAAAAGACAATCGAATTCATTGAGGCGAACATTTAACAATTAAATTAATTAACAGCGTTATTTATAACTCAAAATATAAAATAAAAATATAAAAAATGGAGAAAAAAAAACGAATTAAAATAATTATAATAAAAAGATTTTATAATTGCAGACGACAGAAAAATAAATTAATGAAGAACAATTCAAACGAAATAATGAAAACATTTCTGGCGTTTAATAAGAATTTAAAACAAAAAAAATGTGCAAACTTTTTCAGGCAGAAATAACTAAAAATGTTGTATCAGAAAATGAAGCTTCTAAGGACATACAAAACAAAAAAAAAACTTCAAATTGATTTGATAGATTATCATGGCCTTCAAAAAAAAAACTGAATTTAAACGCTTTGATTAAGATCTGTAGGTCAAACAATACTGGGATACACATAATCTTCTTGTCTGCTATGTATACAGTTATTGAACATGTTATTTATGTAAGGTTTTCCTCGTTCTAGTCAGATACTCTACCTGAATTAGCTGGTTTTCGATCTAAACGCACATGCAACGGATAACTATTGATCAGTTGATGGAATGGCTCTCTTCTCTGTTGTGTGTATTCAACATATTTAGAGCATTCAGTATACATAATTTACTCTTCGTACCTCTTCTAATGGGCATCTTTATTTTTATAATTTGTTTTGAAAAATTAATTTTTTTCTATTCAAACCAAAATAACAAAATCAATTCGAAAATAATAGATTCATAATGACCACAATCAAATACATTGAAATTAAACAAGAGAGAGAGAGAGAAAGAGAGAGAGAGAAAAGGCAATATCAAAAACTTAACTTATTTAAGAATAAAAATATTTTCCTTTTCTCTTAATTCGTATTTATTTTTTTTTTATTTTTTTTGTTTTTGATAAAGAATATCTTGCAATTAACCATCCATCCAGTGGTTTTCAATAACCAATATCATGAAAAGGAACATGAAAAAAAAAACAAAATAATTTTTATTGAAAAGTATAAATACGAACGCATTGTTCAAAAGCAACTACATACAGAAAAATATAATTAAATACTAAAGAAAAGTTTTAAATTAAACAGGAAAAATATCTGTATGAGCTAAGTTTCAGGGATAAGTGCATATCAACAGAGTGATCAATCAATATAAATACGTGGTACAATTCAAAAGTAAATCAAGACTTTAAGTCTTGCAGTATTCACGAAGAACACTGTGCTGCAATAACGATCCCAGTAACCGATTGTCTGGAGATAAATAAGACTTATGCCTATCTAGAAGCACTTAAAACCACACTGGCTCCACAAAGAAATATGTTTTGATTGAGTTTTAATTGAGTAGTTCCAAGTTTAAGGTTATGGCTGATATCTGTAAGTCTTGGCCATACTCTGTATAGTAAACCATAGCATAAAAAGCAATATTTACCCTGTATTTTTCTTTTCAATTTATACTATTTGTACTGTACTGTATGCGTATGTATGTATGTATACACACGTACATCCGCTAACAAGGATAACTATAACCAATACATTTAAAATTATTTGTTCATTCTCTCCTTACACGTACACGCGTACTACAAATACAAAAGCATTGAAATAACACAGCACTGCATAGACACTACGCACACACACATTGACAATAACTGTCATATAACATACATATGCAATGGCATTTTCATTTGTATAGTTTTAAATGATATACAAATATATGATGATGTACGTACATACATACGTATGTAAGTATATTTGTATAAATATCGTATGTATATATATATTGTATATATATATATTATATACTATATAATGTGAGAGTGTGTATGAGGTTGTGACAATGCTCGTGTATAAGTGTTTATGGATATCGACAATATTTATGCATAACTGAACAATAACAACATTACACTTATAAAATGTTTAATTTGTCTGTAATTAACTCAATTAAAAATCACAGAAAATTTTTATTTCACAATAAAAAAATGGAAAAAAAAAATAGCAACAACAACTGTTATGAGAGAACATAAACAGAAACGTTTGTTGTAGCAGCAAAGAACATCAGCAATAAATTTATGTTTTCGATAAAAATAAAAACGAGAGAGAAGAAAACGATGAAAAAAAGAAAGCATAAATGAAGAGGACAAATTGATTTCATCATTAAAGTTTATTTAAACAAAATTATTGAATACACTTACATGTATGTGTGTAGTAGTAGATCGGGGGAAAATAAAAATCACAGAAAATAATCAACAAAATATACTACAACAACAAAAATTAAAAAACAAAACGTTGGAAAATAAAATGAATTTCAATTTAAATTAACGGAACTTCAATTATTTTTGTTTACTTATCAAAGTATCCTGTCCTGTACTTGAATTTGTTAAATCAACAAGAAAACAAAAAAACAAAAAAAACAATATTGGGTTATAGAAATAGTAACGACGGATGTTTTTTAAGTAAATGAATGAATCAACATTGTGGAATAAGATAATTGTGTGCAATGCGAAAGATAAAGTCTTAGTTGTTGTAGACAGAGGACGTCGCATACTGAAAATTCAGTGAAAAAATTCTACAGCGCTTATGAAGAAACAGTTGGATAATGCTGGTCTGAATTTAGAAACACAGAAACAGATAAGTTGAAATACGGGGATTTTGTTATCCACGCGATAATTTCACAGTAGTGAGTAAAGTCTCTTGTCATAATGATTCATCCGATTTTGTGCCTTGAACAGTACTTGAGCAAGTATTGCTAGATATATCGCTCTCAAGGCTGCATATACTTTCTCTATCATCCAATATATGCATCATAAAAATAAATGTTAAAAAAAGAATTCCTTTATTATGCATGGTATTTAATAAAATTCATCGTTTATTGGATTTCATTTTGAAATCGAAACAAATTTCATTGCCATGGATTGTTGTTGATTTTATTATTCACCAAAAAATTTTTGTTAAAATGACAAGCCTTTCTCCCAATTTTTATTTTCATTTTTTGTGTTTTGGCGGTTGTTTATTGAATATAAATTCTTTTTTTTTGTTTTTTCATTTTATTTTTCTCAAAATTTATGTACAAATAAATATCCAATGTGATAACACCCTCTTTCCCTGTGCTTCTGGCTCTCTTTCACACTTTGTCTCTCTCTCTCTCTCTCTCTCTGTCTTTCTATGTTATAACTATGTAAACTCTAATCGTAATTTACAACACTTACAAACATCGACATGTGTCAATAATTGTCAGTTAAGTTAAGTTTTCTTCTCGATTTATCGTTATCGTTTTCGGGTTTTCTTCTGCGCCACCATCCTCCTCAATACAGTCTTCTTGCCATTTTGCTCATTGCCGAAATTGTTTTGCTCTTATATTGCCTACAAGAAGCATCAGCAGTGGAGTTGTTTTGCTGTAAACAATTTTTATAGTTTTTCTTTTTGTTTTTGTTTTTGTTTTTTTTTTTATTGAATTTTGTCAATTTCAAGTTTTTCATTTCATTTCAATTCAATTCATTTGGATTTTCGTTTGATTTGTTTTTTTTTTTCTGTTTTTTTTTCTGTTTATTGTTCGTTATACAAGCCTTTGCTGTTGTATTGCCAAAGTCAAATACATTGTTTACACAGTCTTACATTTTTACGCTGAATACCAATAGTTTAAGGCAAGAGACACATACAACGACATACACGCATAGTATAGTTAGAGAGATAGACAGCAGCAGCCTTTAATATATAAGCTGTCAGCTATTTGTGGTTACAAATACAATATTTTCTTTGTATACGAAACAAGTCACATATGGAGCAATATTCGTATAATATGCGAAATATTGATTATTAAATGCCATTCGTAAACCATAATATTCAACTACACTGAGAGAAAGCAAAAGAATACATAAGAAATCTTTGAAATTTGACAAAACAGATATTCAAATATGTTAACTTATATACACGATCTTAATGATGGTCTTTGAGACGTGTAGGTGATTTAGCTTCCCTGTACTGGATTTGAATTGATTATTTATAGAATTCAGATGCTGGTACCAAGATAGACAACAATCTACAGATGCCCAGATATCTTTAATAGGCCCTTGATCCACTAATAACTTAATCGTCTTTGCGTGTAAGTAAATTCTTATTTAAAGGAAGAATTTATTGATCTTGTAAGACATATTTTTTCATATTTCGTTTTGATGTCTAACCTGGGGTTTGAACCGTGCCAACACACTACCTACTAGACTACGGCATTTTCAATACAATTGTAGATACAGTTTAAATAAAAGGATAGAAACAGAGGAATTTCTTCTTTCATTATTCGCCGTGTATTGTATTTTTAATTTACAAGTAGTCAGCAGGTTCCTTAATTTTTAAGCCTTAGCTGTTTACTGTTACCAATTTGTTTTACTTTAAGTCATTAACGCCACTTTTTAAAAAGTTTTACTTTACACATACTTACATATGCGTTGCATGCCGCACAAGCTGCCGCACTTGTTACATTTGCGATAACTTCTTTCGGTTTTTTTGTTTTTCTGTTTGTTTCATAACTGGATTTGATTTTCCGAAAAGAGCCATTAAGACTTTAGGCCAAAAACTAAAGCGCGTCCTACAATGTCGTTAAACTTTAACAACAGCTATCACTGGAAAGCAGCAACTACAACAACAATAACAATAATAATAATCATAAAAAAAAAAAAATAAAAATATTACAAAATACTTTAAAGCCATTGAACGCTAAACGTATGGAAAAACAAACAACAAATAAGCAGACAAACCGACTGACTGACGCTTAACAAAATGTAAAAAGAGAAGCTTTACACAGAAAAAAATAGAAAAAAAAACATGGAAAATAACCGGAATAGACTTTAAGTTAAAATTCAATACACACAACCAGTGAGCCATTGGACTAAAACATTAAACAACAAGGCTAAAATCAAACCGAATACAAAAAAAAAAAACTAACAAAACAAAAGCAATAACAAAAACAAAAAAGAAATCAAAGGAATTTAAAATGTGGCCTTTTACTACACACCACCGTCTAAGCGGTCAACCGGCCACCATATGAATGATAAACTGAAGTACTCTACACTAAACTGAATAGCTGAATGGCTGGCTCACTGCAATAATGGCAAAACTTAAAATAAATGGTTGGTTGGCTGGTTGGCTGGATGAATGGCTGGGGATCAATGGATAAATGCATGGCTGGTTAGTTGCCCATAGACTTTGTAGCCTTGGCTATGGAAATTTGTAAAAAGTCTCCTTTTAACATTAACGGCAAAGGTAATTTTAAGCGAGGTTTTTATGTCTTGACCATTAGATGATGACTTCAGAAAAACCATCAACCTGTTTATAATGTTTACATACATACACAGGTAGCACATACAAGCATACATAAATACAAACCTCATCATTTCCCTTTCATTTGCAAAACAAGAAAACAGGAAAAATTGTAACGAAAGGCCTTGAAATGTTTTCTATTGACATACGGTTTCATTCAATTTCTATTACCAATGAGTGTTTCCAATAAAACAACAACAATTTCTTTAATTATAATAATTTTATATTTAAATTTTGTTTATTTTTTTCATTGCTCCTCTCTCGCTCTCTCTCTCTCTCTCTCTCTACTTAACTATTTTGCGGTGTAGAAATTATTTCCTTGAAATTTTTGTTTCTCTGTTGCCAACAAGTTAACAACAATTTCTGTTTATTTAAGGGCTTCTTTAGACGTGTTTTTTTTCTTTTTTTTTTCATTGAAAGTTTATGCCAGAAACTAAAGGTCTAGGAATTGTTTCAATAATTTTTTTTTTTGGTATTTTTCCTCTCTGTTTCGTTATTCTTAAACGAAATATTTGTGTTTTTCTTAAACTATGATTGCTTTGAGTTTCATTATTTTAAAATCCTGTTAAAGGAACTCTTGTTTTTTGTGCTCAATTTTGGTAAACTGTTTTCAGTTTTTTATTTATTTTTGTAGGGGAAACTATAAAAAAAAAAATAAATTTGAAAAAAAAAAAATTCACAAGTAAAACAGAGGAGAAAGAATTTTTCTTTTTTCGGCAAATAAACATGAAATAAACCTTAAAAACTTAGGTTTACACAACAAAACAGCAGAAAAGAAATAAAAATTGTGTGATGGAAAACGATATTTGTAGGGAATTAACCCATTGAAGGATGCCCTGGCTTTCAGGAAGTGTTATAACACCTCGTGTAGAGAGATCTTCTCATCGTCAATAATATTTACTGCAGCCCGTATGATTTACTTTTTTGTTTGAAACCGAAGAAGCTGTACTCCTGACTGTATCCAGTATTGTGAGCACTGTGTGATCCACACAAACAATTGCCAAAATTTGGTTTTTAATTTAAAAAAAATCATTCAATATTCTCTGTTTCTTTTGCGATTTAACCTCTCTCACTTTTCTTAGATTGGCTCATACTTCCAAATTCTTTTTGTTTGCTTTGCTTTGTAATTCTTTAGTTTGCTGATGATGGTTTAAAATTCTCTCAAATTTCTTCATTTAGATTTTCACAAAAAAAACTTTAATTTTAAGTTGTATTTCTTATAACAGTTTTCCTAGTTTTTTATGTTGTTGTTGCCCTAAAGGATTAAGGAAATTGATAAAAGTGTATGTATTTCACAGGAATCGTTTCGTTTCTTTTTTTGTTTTTCTGTTTTGTTTTTTGAGTTTCATTTCTATAATTCAACTCAAAGCAATATTACTTCAATGAAAAGCAAATAGTTGACTCTACTTTTATACTCCACACATATACATGCAATCTTTATAAAGAGAGAAAGAAATAAGAATATACGCACCCTTCAATTTATTCACTGACTGTTTCACTAAAGGTCCCCCTATTTTCTATAGTTTCTGTAGTTTTATAAGCATTTCTTGAGAGAACGAAAAGAAGAAAAAATAATTTGGAATCTTTAACTGTTTCTGCTATTGAGAGTTGAAAATAAAATGGCAATAAAATTAAAAAATGAAAGCTAAGAACGAGAGAGAGAGAGCGGGGAGCGAGTGAAAAAAAATTGCCGAATGAAGATGAATTTTCTATTTTAACTTTGGCAACGTTTTGTTAACAAAATGAGTAACAAGATGTTTATAATGTCATCGTCATCGTCATCGTCATCGTCATCGTCATCCTCATTCTCATCATCGTTATCATTTAAGGACTTCTTATGCTTCGTTTTGCTGTTTTTATCGTTTGCCTTTAAAGGAAACTTAACGGCATTGTGTGAGTGGTGGAGTATGTCTTCTTAGACTGACTGACTAAATGAAAATTGTCAATATTTGTATGTCTGTTTGCCAAAGAGAGATAGAGAGAGAGAGTGTGTGTGTATGTGTGTGTATGTATAAAATCAGAAAATTGAATTGCATTTTACGGAAATTGATATTTGTAAGACACAAGTATATTCCATTCTTTCTGCCTCTGTCTCTAACTCTATCTTCAGTTTTGCCTGTCTCTCCAACTCTCTATTAACTCCTTTCTTACTGTCAATCCTCTACAGTTTCTTTTCAACTAGCTTACCTCTCCTACTTTCTTTTTAATAAATAAGTTTAAGTTTAAATGCAAACATTAAGAATGATTTAAAGTTGAGCAAAAACTTTTTTCATCTCCTTATATAACGAGAGTCCTTTCAATCTGTCGTCATGCATGCAATTGTATGTGAGAATATGTTCAATGTGTTTACAATGAAAAGAAAAGAAAAAAAACCGTCCTTTTCAGCGTTTGAAGTTGAGTAGATACCAGGAATTTATTGTGAAAATTTAAAGAGAAAAACTTAAACTGAAAATGCGGTGCATAAGTATTTGATTGTATCTCTCAAGTTGTTTGTATTGCATAAAGAAAATCATACTTTAATGTCTTTTTTATTATTGTAGGTAGGTGTGCATTTTAGGTGTATACATACTATGTGTGTGTGTACGCACAAAAGTATACTTTAAGTTATAATACTCTTTTTGTTAATGGTCTTATGGCATCTATTGAGTGTTACATTTATGCGGTTAATAATATAACTCTGGGAACTTACACAGAAAGGAATTTATTTTTAGTAAAGTAAAGTAAAGAAGGGAAGAGAGAAATAAAATCTATTGGGATTTTGAAGCAGTCAAACGTTGTTGCATATTTTCAGGTAAGTTTAGAGTATAAAGTTTACAATTTCATTTTTGTTTTATTTTATTTAATATGTGACTGTGTTTTTTTAAATAATTTAATTGAATTCTACATAATACGTATGTAAAAACGATTTTAGAATTTAATTTGAATTCTAAGAAAATTTTTAAAATTTATTGCATAATTTCAGGACTCGGGACTAAGATGAAAAACTTATTTTTTATTTATTATTTCGAGTTGCATTGTGTTTATATTTTAATGACAACATCGATCTCAAGAAATTGTACGTCAATCTGTTTAACTTTTATCAAAAGTCAAATGTTGAAAAGTATTTTTGATTATGGGCAAGACTTATGCCGCACTTGCCCATGTTATATGTATACCTCATGTTTCTTTGAATAATGATAAGATAAATAATTTTGTCTATGGCATACGTTAATTCGTAATAAAGTAATGAAGCACCGATATTTGGCGGAATGTTCCACAATGAAGCGTGGTGTTTGAGCTGTAACGCTCGGAGTCTAGCTTATTTATTTCGCATACTGGGTGATATGTATTCTTCTGTACATTTATTGATTATATGAGTTATTAATTTAATTAACATACTTAGTGAGAAGCTATTTCCCTTATTACTGCCAGCTAAGATATTGCTATGTTGTTCGTCTTGTAGTACTTCATTAAACTAGAAATCAGATCACGTAGAACTACTGTGCTCTTACTATTCAATCTGTTTTTAGAATTTATTGCTGCATTTTGTCGGCATCAAGGAAGCTAATTGAGTAACGCAGAGAAGAACATATCAAATTGGTTGATTTCTTCATTTTGTTGTAAATTTTTTTGTGCTATTTGGGTTTTCTATATCATGACCTGTTTCACCTTAAAGGTTATGATCGCTTCACTGGAATCCGTCAATAACTTAAAGTTAGGAAATTTATTACTTACGAGTTTACATTAATCGGAATAAAACCTTACAGCGAGTACTTCAATATAAGAGATTAAGGAACCATCTTTAATTTTATTTCCACTTTAGTGGAGCATATTTTATGTTAAGTTTCGTTACGTTGGCTTATTAGGCCACGGTTCGAACCCTATGAAAAAAAAAATATCAAAAAAAAAAATATTCCTTCGGCGACTTTCTCTCAGCAGATTTCTGGCAAAAACTCTGGCAATAAATAAAATTGAAAAGTTTCTCAAAAATCCCGCTACTCATTATAGAATTAACGCACACAACATAAGTGGTGTGAGAAGATAGGCCGTAATCCTAACTGAATGATTGTAAATCTCACTTACGTATGTAAAGCCTAACGTCATGTATTGTCCCTCCATATCCTGTAATTTTTTTTATAAAATTTTTTGTGTTGTTTTACTTCTCTTTTGGTTATTTACCTAGCAAAATATGTATTTCTTATGAGTTCTGGTGTTTGCGCCTGTGGATAGAATTTTATATTTATTGCTGCTGAAAGTATGCTACAACTCCGTCTACGTCTCCGTCTTTTTGTTCCTGACTATTCAATGTTTGCATTGCATTGTGGTAATAAAACTCATTGAAATTTTAATTTTTATTTCATTTTGTTTTTTATTTTAAATTTATTCATTCAAATTTTGTTTTTCTTTGTTTTTGACTTATTTTGCATCATTTTTGTTTTTTTGTTTTTTTTTTGTTTTGTTTTTGTAGTTTTATATACTAAATTGGCTATTTGTTCTTGTTTCTTTTTTTCGTTTATTTTTTTTTAATGCATTTCAGTATTAAGTAATTTTTTTTTTTAATTTTTTTCATGTTTTTTTTTTGTTTTTAATTTTTGTTTTAGGTTTGCCATTGATTTTCATTTCATATTTTTTTTTTTTTTGGGTTTTCCTTTTCTGGTTGTGATGAATGGTTTTAATTTTAACATTTTTTTCTTTCTGTTTTTAACAACAAATTATTATGTAATAATGAGCAGCGGGGAAAAGGGTTTATCAAAAAAAAAAAAAAAATGTTTTACTATTAATTTCTTGGAATGATTTAAATAAACTATTGGCAGTTTTGCGTGTTAAGGTTCATATTCTCGTTGAATATTCTTTAATTAAATATACCAATTCTTATGTTTTGTTTTCTTCCTTTTAATATACATACAATATAATTTTTTTGTTTGTTTGTTTTTTTTTTGTAAATAATATTTTTTTTTTGTTGTTGTATTATAATAATAATTTCTCCTTAATAATTTTTAGTTAACATTACGACGTGTTTCCTTTCATGATTATTTATTAATTTTGGTTTTTATTTTTTTTTTTGTTTGTTTTGGCTTAAAATTATTATTTTTATTTTAATATACTATATAGTTTGTTTTTTTATTTTGATATAATATTATATATTTTTTGTTTTTATTTAATTTTTATTTTTTAAGTGAATTTTGAATTCATTTTTTATTAATTTTCTTATTTTAATAATATTTTTTTTTAAACTAAAATTGGCGTTTGTTATTTTTTTTTATTATTATAACTATTTATGTTTTTAATTGTTTTTTTTTCGTATTTGTTTTATTTTATTTTAATAGTAGTATGAAATGATTTTTAATACAAAAGCTTGATATTTAATATTTTTTTTATTTTTTTTTTTTTATACAAAGTTTTCCTTATTTAGTAATTCTTGTCTAATTTTAGTTTTATAAGAAATTTTTTTACAATAGTTTTTGGCCTTGTTTCGACTCCTTAATTTTATTTGAAATTTTAATATCTTTTTAGTTATTTCTCCTCTTTGTCTTATTATAAAGTAATTTTTATTTTTGTTTTATAAATATTTTTTTTTTAATATTTTCCATGTTTTTTCTTTAGATTATATAACTACTGACTAATTGGAGTTTCTTTTTATTTATTTTTTTTTTTTTTATCGAATAACATTCATTTATAATACATGGCTAGTGTAGTTCTACTTGGTTTTTGTTACAATAATATATTAAATATATTGAGCATACTTATAGGGGCTTATATATCATATAAAACTTAAATAAAATTGTTGCATAAATAAAGGACGTTTCTTTGTTTCAATTTACTAAAGGAGTATAAAATACAAATCAAAAGAAATATTTTTGCATTTAAAAAAGAAAAAAAAAACATTCGTTTAATCTTGAATTGCCAAGAATTAATAAAATTAATAACTAAGTTAATATATTGGGTTGCAAAAAAGTATCCATGTTTTGTT
>QOCX01000315.1:161856-208776 GCA_005959815.1 Sarcophaga bullata | reverse complement strand
TGTGGCCAAATTTCTCAAAACAAAAATGAGTTTTAATGAGTCGTTGCAAAATGTGACAAGATCAGCAGACAATCATTTACTTGAAAATAAATTATTAATTTTCATTGTAACTGCGCTCTATTTATGCTGCCTTATTTCAAGTCTGGCATCTTAGCGATTTTTCTATGTAGTGTTGTTCCTATTTTTTCGATCTTTGTTTTGTAACTCAGCTCCTTTGTCATATTTTCCATTAATTTTCCTTGACTTTCTTATAGAAGATCATAATTTTTTAAAGGCCTTGGGAATTTCGAATATTTAAATGTAATCACTTGTCATTTAATTTGTAAACAACACAACTTGTTTTACTCCGTTCCATGAATGAGCTGGTGCTGGTGGTGATGCATTGTTAAGTGACTGACACAATGCATAAATAAGAAGAAATTGAATAATTTTCATTGTTCAACTAAAGTTACCAGTAAATAAATAGAACCAAAGGCAATAATAATAGCAGGACTGTCTCTCTCTCTCTCTGCTCCTTCATGGCCGCCGTTCTCTGTAATTCACTAATTTGTGCACTTCTCTAGTCTACCGACTGTATCTTGACTATTACTTATGCAAAGCAATGCAATTCAATGGAATACGATACAATAAAACAAAAACTACCACTACCACTACGGGTTGTAAATTGCATTGTAGCAATATGATGACAACAACACTAACATTAATAAGAAAACACCAACAACAGTAACAACAGCAATAATAACGATAATAATAATAACAGCAGAAGTAGAAGTAAGTGGAAGTATGACTGAACTCAACAATAAAAAGAGAAAAGAAACCGTAGTGAATAAACAAATGACTGAATGGCTGAATGAATGAATGAATGAATGAATGAATAAAACGTTTGAATATTGTTGTTTTAGTTGTTTTTGTTTTTTCTTTGCATTATCAAATATGCAACAGACTTTAAGAGAGAGAGTGAGAGAGAGACAGAGAGTAATAGTAACAGTAGTCTATCTATGTATATGTGTGTGTAGATTTTGTATAGAAAACATTGAATGTTTTGACTATCAAGAGAATAGTTGTAATTGCTTTACGTTTTCCTTCTTCTCGTTCTTTTCTATTCATTTTTTTCTTGTAGATTACTTCCCTCTCTCTCTCTCTCTGTCTCTTGTCTTTGATTGCTGTTAAGTTGTGTGTTTACATATATATTTTTTTTAAATTGTTTCTTGTTGTTGCTGTTGTTATTGCTGTTATATTGTTGTTAACAAAGTATAAGTTATTCTAAGAATTGTTAATGCCAACACAAAGTGGCAATTTGTTTGGAAAATTCAATTTGAACAAACAAATAGCAACAGTAACAGCTACAAGTACAACAACAACAACAGCTACAGCAATAACAATAATAACAACAAAAAATTGCATTTAAAAAATAGTGTTTTTTTTCAGTTTTTCTTTCTGTTGAATTAAAATGTTTTATTGCTTAAGAATAGAATAGAAATTTGCATACATTTCGTAGAGAGATTTTTAAGTATTTTTTAAATGCCCCAAAAAGGAATTGCAAATTATTATAAATTTTAATAAAAACAATACAAGAAAATGTTTAAAATGGCATTTTATAAACAAATTTCTGAAGCAGAAATCAATCCTTTTGATTCATTAATTAAAAGCAACAGTTTCAAATTAAATTCTTCAAAATGTACTCGCGTAAGTGAAACAATGAATTCCTTAATGTGGTAGATGGTCTTCTTTAATAACATGGAAGTCGTTATATACACTTCGACATTGTTATTCCAAAAACAGGTGACTTGTTTCACGACATAATGAATAGAACACCGAGGGCAAAACATGTATATGGGATGCATAGCGTGGTATTAACTTTCACTTATTTTATGTAGTGTTTCATACATTTGGGCTCGTACGTTACTCTCTAGCTCTACATGAAAACTTTTCGGTTAGTTACAGAAACCAATTGCGTAGTCTCAGTCTTTGTTCTCCAACGCAGCAGTTTATACCTAAATGAACGGGTGGAAGACTTGTTGAACGTATCAAACTTAAATCGTGTGAATACTTCCTAGCTTTGGCCAATATGCCAATCGAATATAAAATGGGTTCCAAAATACAACCATGCAAGCGAAATTGCAGGTAGAGCGGTATTGAATTCTGTAGAATGTCAAAACTTCAGATCTTCTTCATTCAGGGGAAACATAAGAGTGGACATATGCGACTGACGGTTGTTTTTACCAGGCACTAACAGCTTGGTTACGAATTAGGCCCCACTATCCTAACTAGTTTGGACGATGTAAAAGGGCTAAAAGAGGTAAAGAAGTTTACTTCACGGCCGTCCAGACTTTACGTAGCGCAACCGTATAGTCTTTGGTTGTGATTATTATACGGAGATCTTTAGAAAATTATGTTTTGTTTCAGACAATTTCCTTAGGAACCTGACTCTGATGAAATACATTTATGTTGCATACAAATACACAAACGCTGGTGATAGTTACAGGACTCAACATTAAATAATAACGAAAGAGTGATAAATCTAAAGAATAATAAGCTTGTTTGTATCTTAGCTCTCTATGAACTCATTGCATTAGCTGTCCTAAATTGGAATCTACAAGGTCACAGTTGTGTTGAAAAACGCACTGAAAGAGTTCGGAAATGTAAATCTTTTATTGAAGTTGATATAAATGGCTATGATCTCTTCCTGCAAAACATTACTGTGGTCAGGCAGTCTATAAGAAAGACTAACATCAGACTAATACCTGCCCAGTATTTTAATGTGGTCGCTATAGATCTCGGGAGTTAATTAGGTTTCAATTAATTTATTTCGATTAAAATTTAAAAATCTTACCAAAAATTTTTAAATTTCTTTCCGATACATTAAAAACTAAATACTATTTGCTTGTGTTTTAATAACAAAACCAATAGTTTTTTTATTTTTAATATTTTTTTTTTTTATTTTAATAACCTGACAGTCGTCATATTTGCAAAAGCTTATTTTAATTTTCGCTTAATGTCCTCCTTCTTTTCTCTTTCCTTGCTACCTATCTATTGTGTGTTTATGTTGGAGTTTAAAGTTCTTTTTTTTTTTTGCTACAATAAAGGACAACAGTTGAATGGAAGAGCAGAGATGAAAAGAGAGAGAGAGAGAAAGAGAAAGGGAGATATGAAAATAAAATTGTACAACTGACAACTTATTTTACTGCTCACATCCGGTACGCTTTTCAACTTTTCAGAACTCATTTCCGCATCTGTATGTGTATGTACATGTATATGTATGTATGTATGTATATGCATTGAAATGTATGAATACGTAAATGAATGAATGTGCAAAAGTATGTGTTGGAGTGTGCGAACATTTGTCAGTTTGAATAGAAGCTATTAAATGGTAGTCATTAAAAATAAAACATGACAACAACAATAACAACAACAACAACAACGAACAAGAATAAAACTTTTTGTCCTTTTTTGAATCAAATTTTTTTTTTTTTTTTTTTTTTGTCATCCAAACTGTCTGTAAAGTTATTGCAATCACAGTGTTAATCTTTACTTTTTTTTTCTCCCTTTTATTTTGTTTTTTGAATTACTAAACATAATGGAACATAGAAAGAATTTTTTTTTTTTTTTTGGAATATTTTTGGAATATTTTTCGTTAAACAGCAAATAAGGATTTAAAATTGAAAACTAAAATTTAATTAAGAATTAATTAAAATTGAAAAAAAAATAAAAGGAAAACAAAATATAACATTACCCTGATTATTTTTCTTTCTTTTTTTTTCGTTGTTTTGTTTTGTTAAAAAGTTTCATGCTATTTTGTATAAAGTGTGCTTAAAAACTAATTTTGAGCCACATGTGTTCGGAATATCTTGCCACGTACAAATAAAAATTTGTTATACTTTTGCTAATTTTTTTTCTTCTCCTCTTTCTTCCTCTCTCTCTCTCTCTCTCTATCTCTTTTTCTTTCTTTATCGAAAACAACCCTTTTTGCTTTGTTTTTGTGTTTTTCATATAGAAATTCAAAAAGTCTTTAGCTCAGCTCAGCTCAACATGCAATTTTAATCAAGTTTAAGCATTTGTCGTCATATCCTCGATGACAACCACCAATTGTTGCCTTCAGCTACCACACGTGGTGTGGTAACAGTGGTAGTGCTGTGTATGAGTATATTTATCTCTCTGTGTAAGTGTGTGTGCGTGTATTTAAAGGAAGAAATTTATTAATAAAAATAGTTTCATTCATGCATGCATGAATTATATTAAAATTGCTAGTGTAACTGATAATGCAATTTGCCATTCACCATTTGTCATTTGCCATTTGCCATTTATTTATTAATTTTTTTATTTTTTATTTTGTTTTTGCCGGGGTTAACATTGAAGACAAAGTGGCAATTGAAGTAGAGAGCCTGTTGAGATTGCCTCTCTTTACAGCACAGTTGGGCTTAAGCAGAAAGCCTGGTAATATAACAGTAGGGTTGAACTCCACAAGATATGATTTTTGAATGCGATCTTAAATAGAAACTCTTAAAAAGTGTTAATATTTTGAAATTTTAAAAAAAATTTACTTTTAAAGCGCTGTTTACTTACAACTTTTTAAATTTTAACAGCCAAGTTGGAAACGTGATTTTGAATACCTAATAATCAAGCAATCTCGTCTACAATCTTGTTTATTAGTTCACACCCTTCAGGCGGTCGGTCCATGCAGTGTTATTGGTTCAAATAGAGTGATCTCTATATAGTCAAAATGTGATCAAAGGCCAGCCTGCAGGTAAAGGGTGCCACATAAGCATTCCGGCTCCTTTCGGAAGTATTCTTTTGAAGTTCCATAAAATACAGTAAAGGTACATATTTTATGTTGCCCTCCTCTATCGCTGTTAATGTCATTTAATCAAAACTTATTCTAAGAGTATCTCACAAAAATGACAAAAGGAATCATGTGGTCTTTTAAATAGTTTTCACTAATATCGTGTCATTTGATGCCATTAGAAACCTTCTTATTTCGATTATTTCGGCAACTATTTAGAGCTTTCCGTTGCTTCTGCTAATGCTTTCTTATTCCTTTACTTATTTATAGAAATTTATTAATAAAATAAAATAAAAATAAAAAGTCGAAATAAAAATAATCATATTACAGTGGCATAATAGGCATAATATGTTGAAGAAGTTAATAAAGCTTAACCGAAAGCCATTCAAACATTAATAAAAACAATAGAAAGTTTTTTATGAGACTCTACTTTATTAGATTTCTCTTTTTCTTTTTCTTTTCAGAGGCTTTTTATATTAAGTTTGTTATGTTTCCCCCTTCGAATATATTGATTGGTTTTCGTTTTTATAAAAAGTCTTTGTTAAATGAAGACAGCATATGGTCAATATAAACTTGATTTTATTTTACTACAACCAATAATACATAATCACATGAACCCACATATTATAAATGGTCTAATAAAAGTGAAATAATAATTGTTGTAAACACAAACATACATTCGCTTATTCGCGAACACACATGTGTCTGTGTAAACATGTGTAGATATAAACAAGCATTTGATTTGTAGCATACTTTTGGGTATTGTTATCTTGTTTTTGAGATCTTTGAAATCCTTAATGCCTTTTAACGTTAATCGTTTTATGCTTGTAAATCTTTTTTTTTTCTTCTCTTTTTGCTCGTTTATTTTGTAATAAATTTTTAATTTAAAATTTGAGTGACATGTGCATTTAAAATTTCTCTTCTTCTTTTTTTTTTGTTGTTGCTTCTTTTGCTTTTTGGAAAATTTCTTTCATCTTTTTAACAATAAAGTATGTGCGTGTGTGTGTGTGTGTGTATGTATGTTGACTGGCTCAGGGGAGCACTTTTGGGAACATTTATTTATTTTTCTTTGTTTTTTTTAACTTTTTTGTTAAATTTTTAAAGAGTTGTATGGAGTTAAAGAAATTAAAATTTAATTTGAAATTGTCTTAAGGGAGTAACTAAATTGCTGTTCTTTTTTCCCTGTTATTTGCTGCAGACAATTTAAGTATTTTGCTATTACAGTGTGATACAAAAATTGTGTAAGCGAAAGCAATATATTTACGTTTGTTAATAAACAATAAGCCAACACACCATCTACTAGACTTATTAACAACATACAAAAATATAAAAATTTTAACAACAAAACTTCTTTTTTTTAAATTCTTTAATATTTGTACTACAGTCTCTACATTTCGATATACTTTTCTCGCATACTTTATATGCCTTCGTGTGTTAATAAAACATTTAAAGCAATGTTTTAAATTAATACTTAATTTTCTTAATACAATAATTACGTTTATTTAATGGATTTAAAAACATTAGAATATATTGCCTACATTAGGGAGCATTGTGTATTTTTACGAATATTTAATGTAATCTTTTTTAAATTTTCTGAAATTTCCATTTTTAATCAGTATTTTTTATAGAATTCTATAAATTCTATATTTTTGAACATCATTATAGCCGTTCTATCTAATTTTTTATAAATTGTTTTTCTAAATGTCCCCTTTTTGTTTTGTTTCACTTTAGAAAGCAATTAAAATTTATTTGCTTTTTTATTATTGCAAATCAGTTATTTATTTAATTGCTTTTCATTTTCTAGGTTTTTTTTGTTATCGTAAAAAAATATACTAAAAATGAGGAAATAAATTATTAGAAAATCATAGCATACCTTAGGGCATAAATTAAAACATCAAAATCATTGTTTGTTTTTAGGCAAAACAATAACATTTTAATAATTTAATTTCATAGAAAAAAGTAAAAAACCAACAATATTTATAAAAAAAAGATGATGGGAGAAAAAAAAAAACAAAACAAAACGTAAAAAGAAAGGCAACAGAAATCAAACCACAAATCCTCTAATTTCAAATTACATCTAAATAATCCCTATCCTTTCCACAAAAATAAAAAAGAAAAGAAAAAAAAAGAAATTAAAAAATAACAACACTAGAGAGTAAACACGTTTATGCAGGCACATGTTAAATAATAACAATTGTTTGTGAATGTGTTTTACGTATGGAAATTTCACTTTAAAATAATACACGTGGGCATAGCTTAGATATATATTTTTGTATTTATATTTATATAAGTGTGGCTTTGTTTCCAAAGGAGAGTTTTAAAAAAAAATTTTTGAAAAAATATCCAAAAACAAAAAAAGAGAAAAACTCGAAAACATAAATTTTGACAAGGCCCCAAGGAGTAATCTGTACATACATGTACACAACAAATTAACACATGCAAAGCAAAAGATAAAAACAAAATAAAATACAATCTTTTAGAATAAATCCTGGTAAATAATAAAAAAACGACAACAACAACAACAATAACAATAACAACAACAAATGAAATACAAAATATGTTTGAAAACAAACAAATCAAAACAAATAACATCGTACAGTCGTATACCGCATAGAATTTCAGTAATGAAATGATTTGATGCAGAGCTACACAAAGTGATTTTCAAAATGACAGCTGAAATAAAGATAAAATAATCAAAGAAATTTCATTTCTTTGTTTTATTTTGTTTAAATTAATGCAATTGAAAATGAATTGTTTTAAAACTGGCTTTTTTGAAATATGAAGCATGCTTTAGGGGTTTAGTATGCATATCATTATAAAAACCGTTATGAATGAAATACACAAACAAACAAAATTCTAGTTTAGCAAGTGTTTCCCTAAAATTTCTTAATTTATTCTGATAGCCAGTCTGCCATCAAGTATCTCATGAACATCATTTCGACTTTCGCTCTTATCCATGAATTCCGGTAAAGTTACAATACAATTTAATGGTAACTCTTGTATGATCTCTAAGTATAGTATGATATCATCGATAGTTTTATTGAGGAAAAACTTAACAGAAGCAAATGTTTTCTACAGGAAATATTTGATCCTCGCTTTGGATATTGATTTGTGGAGTCACAATAGACTCAGTCTCTCTCCCATAAGCGATCTTATCCTTTAACGAATGTCTGCCACCTAACCCCTAACCTATCTTGACCGTCAACGTACCTGTGAACATAAAATATAATAAAATGTGTGCTAAAAAGTAACTCCAATACGAAAGATCCTGTATTTATCAAAATTTCTTGATTAGAAGAATAATTACAATTTTTAAAAGGTCTTGAAAACAACATCGTCGTCATTAAGTCGTTGAATCTTTAATTAAAATAATTTCAAAAATTCTATGCAACTAAATGTAGGCTATAAAATATTTATTATTGAAATAATTTAAGCGATAATAAAAAAAACGAATTTATTATGTACATTACACATTACAGATATATTTGATGAAAAGCAATACTTTGATTAACATATTAGTGCTCTTTAATATTATAACATAAAATTTCATTGCCTACATTTAGGTATATTATTTTGAGTTTGTAGTAAAAATTTAAAATTCATGTTTAAAAATTTTGTAGCCTATGTTAAGGACCTATTAACAATAGATTTTATGTGGTAAAAAGACATTTTCAAAAGAAATTTTTTTTTATTGGTGAATTACAGAAAGGAAAACAAAATGTATGTGATGAGAAATAAATTTTATATTGGGTTCGTTAGCTTATTAAAAATTTTCATCACGTTTATTTGTCAAAACTCATTTATTCATTTTGAATTTTCCTTTTTTTTTTTGCCTCTACTTTTATACAGAGCAGCCATATTTCTTCATTTCATATTATACACGTCATCATAAGTACAACAAAAAAGAAAAAACGGAACAGAGGAGATATTTTTTTTTTTTTTTTTTTTTTGGTTGCCGTTTTAGGGAGAGGTCGAGATAATTTGAAAATATTTGTTTTCTTGGAAAAAAAGGAGATGATTTTTGTTTTGAGAAGGAAAGGAAAGGAAGAAATGAGCCAGAAAGAGCAATGAGAAGATGTTGAATTTTTGATTAGAAATTCTTGGTAATGTCATCAATCATTTGACTTGTCAAATATTTTCTAATAAAAAGAAAAAAAAAGAAAAAAATTTGAAATATAAGACATTAGGACCTTTTTATTCCCTGATACAAATCAAAAATGTAAAAAATTGATCATAATAAATAGATTTGTATGAGTTTATCTTTTAAGAAGAAGAGCAATAAACAAAAAAAGAAAAAAAAAACTCTGTTCTTTGTCTCATCTAAGACAAAACAATGGAAAAAGGCACGACAAGACTTGCTCATCAATATTAAACAAAAGATGTCAGCATTTGAATTCATTCACCATGTTTGTTTGTCATCTTTTCCTATTTTTTTGTTTGAACTTAAGCCAGCAATATGTGCCTGGAAATATTGATGAGAACAAAAGCCGAAAAGAAATGAATTATAAATTATGTTTGATTAGAAGGTGTTTACAACTGTTTTTTTTTCTATAAATAATCCTTAAGGTAGACTTTTTTTCGTCTTTAATACAATTTATTTAAACCCAATAGCAACTAATTTAATTGAACTTTATTTCAACCATACTTTATGCACTTTCCATTTATTTTCTGTAGCCTACTTTAGGGATTTTAACACATATAGTGTACGTCAATAAAAAACCAAAGTTTTTTGGTTTGTAAAAGCTCTTGCTATACACACGTTACCATTTATTGTTTTAAATAACCTTTGCCTACTTTTTGGCATACAGTTTATTCAATAAAAATCATGGCATACTTTTAGTTGATTTTTAATTAAAGCAAATCAGTGCCTACTTTTATACCAAACACAAAAATAAATTGAGAACAAAACAAAAACAAAAACGAAATCAAGAAAAAGGAACAACTTTTGTTGCACTAATTTATTTAAATCTGATTAAAATGAAATTCCTTTTTTTTGTTTTGTCCTCCACTTCTACTTCTCTACTTCTTAAATCCGTGGGTATTTCGTTTTGCCTGTTTTGTTTTTGTTTGTTTGGGTGTTTGAGTGTTTGGGTGTGTTTTTCTTTTTCGTGTTATACTTGACCTGATTTCAAAAAATCTGCGAATATAAGTGTATATTTAATAGTATTAGTATACGAGTGTATGTATATACGTTTTCGAACACTTTTGAAAACATTAACCGAAAATTCAAGAGCACATATAGAGCAATAGCTTTTACCACTACTACCGGATTAATGCCGTTTCCATTTGAGTTTTCAATGGCTACGGAAAAATTGTAACATTTTTACAAACTGAAATTCATTAAATTTTCACTTCAATCTTTATGGCGAAAGCAAATAAAAATACGTATGCACATGTGTATGTATGTACATATACATACATGCTATTCACACTCGTACATACAGCTGATGAAAGCTTAAATAAATTGCAGGTAAAAAATTTATAGCACGTAAATATATTTTTATGTTGTTGTTCCTTTAAACATGTACATATAAATCTATGTATGGATGTATGTATGCATAGATGTATGTATGTATGTATGTTTGCATATAAATTGTAATGTAAATGAGAGAAATTCAAAAACCAGATGAAAACACACTTTTAAGAAATAAATAAATATTGGCCAGCGAATAAAGTTAAATAAAAAACAAAGAACAAAGAACAATATTCAAATGTGTGTGTGTATGTATGCACGGAAAAATATAATAGTGGGAATACTTTTCCCTGAAAGTAGGCTATAAATTTTCGAAAATGATTAAGTGTTTGAAAAAAAAAGTTTAAAAATATAAATTTAATGAATGATTTTCTCTCTTCAGCGTAGGGTAGGCGTATTTTTGCACTGACGAACTTCTTCGGCCAGTACGGGGACTGCGCTTACTTGTGGCGTCACAATGGGCTGCTATGCGTGCTCAAGTTAACTTTGGTAATCAAAGCTACTACTCCGACCAAAGACCTAAGGCCTAAGCAATACTTTTGCTCACCATACTTGTTCAATTTCGGAAATTTTAGATTTAAGAAAAGAGATAAGCTTGTCTGCACTTGCTTATAAAACATATCATCATATAAATCTAGTTTCGAGTAGAACATCATATGCTCATATGCTTTAACAAATTCAACCGATCATAATTGTGATGAGAAAGAAACAATAATCGATTATTTAAACCGGTTGAAACAATGTATTCGATTAATTATTCTATATTTAGAAAATAGTTTTGTACAGTCTTCAAAAATTCTTCTTTTCAAAATTTATTTTTAAATTCCTTTTAAATTACAGAAAATTCTATTCACTAACATTTAAACGAACTGTTAAGAATTTAAAATCAAACACATGCACACCAACGTCTCTACTATGTATGTACTATACACACACATGAGTGAAGAAGTAGAATATGAAACCCCAATGGTCAATTGGGATTTTGAATGGAAAGACAATCAAATAATTCTAATAATTTATTGTTTAGTTTAAGCATATAAATATTCTAAAACTTTGGAGACAAAACTCATACTCATACATACGCACACACATGCATACGGATTCACTTATACATATGAATAAAGATAAAACAAAGTAAAATAGAATATATGGCATGGCATGATATGGTATGGTATGATGTTGTATGGCTGTGGCATGGTTTTTGGTCCTTAAGGATTGCAAAAACTAGATGTAAAACAAATAATTTTAAAATAAAATTAATGTTTCTCTATAACATGCTGGTTGGATGACTAGATGGCTGGCCGTTTGCAGTCATATACACAACAAAAAACACCTTCGGAGTCTCTACGTAAAAAAAAAGGAAAAAAAACCTCTAGAGAGCCATATAAACAAGTGAAAAAATATACGCATACAAAAAAGTATCCTGATAGATTACTTGTGTTATAAAAACTTAAATAAAAAAAAAAAATAATAAAAAGGAAAACAATAAAAAGACTTGAGGGTACATGTATCACTCCCTTAAAAGTTCTTTCAAGTTAAACCAAAGGATTTAGAAAACTTTCATTCTTCTTTGCCAGTCTGGCAAAAGTAATCAAATGCAATATAAAAACTGTCTTCTTTTTCTTCTTCGTCTTCTTCTTCTCCTTCTTTTTCGTATTCTTAGCTTTATTGTCTTAAACTTATTGTCTATCATTTTAGGTAAAATTGTCTCCGTTTTTTTTTTGTTTGTTTTTTATTTTTAGTTTACTCTTAAGGACTTAAGAAATTGAAAACAAAAGTTTTGTTTCTTTTTATATTATTTTCATAAAATAATATTTTTACGAAAAACTATTCAAAATGAAATGAAAAATAATATTTCAAGGTAAAAATTCCTGTTCATATCAGTCTTAGGAACTTGGAACCATTTACTTACAGCCTCTTACATATTGCCTTGTGGTATAAGAAATATGTGTAGCATATATTTAGGAGTTTAAGTTTGTTTGCAGTTGTAAACTTTGCTGTTAAAATGTCATTACAACACATTTGAAGAGCTTGATAAACAACAACAGGAAATTGCAACAAATACTTGTAAATATCTTTATAACTTTATACACCAAGAAAATATTTCCGTAACGTAACATAACGTAACTACATCCATAAACATACATACACAGACAATGTATATATTCTTTCTCTCTCTATCTCTCTTTGGTTTTCATATGCAAATAAATGGTGGTGACAGAAACACATTCACATTTCAAAATATATTTCATAGAAAGTGCTTATGTTTCCTTGTGAATTTCTTTCATGTGAATTTCCTACACCTTTCGGTTCACCCTTTTGCTGTTCTTATATAAGTAATCATTTTAAGACATGAGCATAATTATGTGTTTGTTTATAATCCGGTAAGTTGTCCATGGACATTTAACTCTGAGGTTTGTATCATAGAGCGTGTACTCCGTGTATGTGTGTTCAGTTTCATGTTGCATGTATTTGTCTTAGAAGGGATACCCCCGGTAAACAAAAAGCCAACACAAGCAAATACATTAAGTTATGGATGTTATTGTTGTTGTTGTTGTTGCCCGTTTGTTTATATTCCTGTCACAAAATTGTTTGTTAAAGTGGTGAGAGATTAGTCGAAGAATAGAGAATGAGATTTGAAAGTGGAATGCAGAAAATGTGTATAAACATGTGACCATAAGTAAATGACAGTGAGGTAGGACAGTTCCTTAGAAAATTTTGTTATTTCAACATAAATACACTTAAAAGAATTTTTGTTGCACCTTAAAATAGGCAACAATTACATTCAATGAGAAACCAAGTAATGGATTCGTGTTAGTTATTGCATAGGGACTTGTCTTAATTTAATAACGAAATAGATAGTTCTAACCTTAGTCATATTTGAACTTCGAATTCGCTACATGGCAGAAAAAATCAATTCAATTCATTTTAAAATCTGCTCCTGAATCATTTGACATTCTTCAACAATTATAGATGTAAACTATACAGTTTCTGGGGATCTAATGGCCGCTATCTTTTATAAAATGTATATCCTAAGAAACGCTTTCAATGACTCTGTTTATGTATTAATTTAAGAACAAGATATTGCCTATAAGTAGGCAATAATTTTTGAAGAGAAGTTCTTTTAATCAAAAAAATTCTAGCCTTAAGATAGGCAATAGTTTTTAGTATTCGAATACTGAACATTTGTCTAAGTGCAGATTAAATAAGAATTATGATGCGTTTCATGTCAAGAAAAACATTTCATCTTTGGAAAGCTAGTCATATACAAACACATATCCATATACATACATACATACATACATACATATTTGTATAGTATTACTGTAATAGTCGATGTAAATGACACAACATGTTTGTTTTCTTTTTATATCTGATAAATTTTTAAACTGTTTTGTGTCTACAATTTCCAATTTTTTTTTTAAAATCAAATGTAAGCACATCTACTACATTTATTTGTTTTAAAATCTTTTGAAATCTTTACTGTTTTATAGCTTGTTTTGCTTGTCTTTGTTGACAACAGTTAAGTGAAGTAAAAAAGAAGAAATAAAAGAAGATTTACACTCACCTTTAACCGTAACGCCTACAGTTTGTAAAACTTCAAGTTTCTTTTTATTTATGGGTGATTGGCCAATACACTTATAAGTGCCAGCATCTTGATAGACCACATCTTTTAAAGAAAACTGACCGGTAGGTGTGGATAGGCCATGACCCAAGCCACGTAAACGAGCTGTGACAGGATCCAAATGCGACCAGCAGCCCAAGGAACCTGTAAAACAAAAACAAAAAAAAATATTATGATTAAAGGCTTTTAAAACTGTTGACAGCTTAGAGGGCGGTGTTGAAATTTAAATTTACTGAAACAGAAACTAAAAGACAAATTGCTTTACATTTTGAAAAATTTATTTATTTGGCCCCAAATGAAAACATGCACAAAAAGTATTTCTTTTTTGTTTGGTTTTTTGTTGCTTTCTTCTTTTCTTTTTATTTTTCTTGTCTTTAATTTCATTAATTGTTTCAAGACGAAATTTTTAATTTGTTTAATTGATTTGACTATCATTGGGAGGATGGTAAGGCCGTAACTGCCCTTTTTCTACTTTCTTGCTTGCTTTTAATTTCTTGTGGCATACTTTCAGGCACCTTCGGATGGGAAAGAGGGTATAGTAAATAGCAGACTATAAATTACCATTTTCAGCCCAAAAAATGGAGAAAGGCAAAATGCCCAAGCCAGCGTACCTCTTAATGAATTTTTTTTATTAATGGTATGATGGTACATCATTAGTTACTCTTCGGTGCCTTTTTTGAAATTTATTTTTGCAAATTTTTTCGTTTTTTTTTTTTTTGGTTTATTTGTACTGAGCAATGTTGGTGGTGTTGTTGTAATTGTATTAATTGCTTTTACAATTAATATCGAATTGTTGTAATTAAGCTGAGTACAGTTAATTGTCTGGGATGTTACATAAATAAACGTTCAAATATTAATCGTGTAGCAACACGCTGTATCGCCTTAAAATAGGCTTTAGTTGTTCAATTAAAGTGATCAAATTAATTAAGCGTTCAATTTTGTTTTCCGTTTTTTTTCTTTTTTTTTTTCTGAGCAGAATTAATTTCTGTGTAATTCCATTAAAAGCAAGATTTACAGGTGCAGGTGGTAGCAAAACGATATTCCTGTGACAATCATCAATTTGAGTATTTATTTTTTATAACACGCATTATTTTATTGGCTACTGTATGGCATTGTTTCTTCAAACTAATTCGAATTTTTTTTAAGATTACCTTGTGGACATTGAAGTGTAACCGCACCACCCAATTGGACTTCTAGTTGGCCTTTATTGGGATTATGAGAGGCCGCAGCAGCCACCGATATATCTTGATCATCTGGCTCGGATGTAACATCAACGGAGTCATCTAAAAAATACAAAAGGAACGAAATCATTAGACTCTTAAGGTATTTTAATAAAGAAAAATTGTTTGATTGACCGACTGATTGATTGATTAATTCAGTTAGATTATCATAAGAAACAAGCTTCAAGAACATTTGCATTATTTGGTATCAAAACTTGATCTTTGTGATATAAATAATAGGTACCTCCCATGGCATAAGCAATATTTTGGTACTTTATTTATAATATAATATTGAAGCCTACTTAGAGGATTTTGGTTGAAAGGAAAATTGATGTTGTCTTTAACAAAGATTTCTAAAATTTCCTCATTAAATCAAATACAATTTTTAACACCTTATTTAAAAGGCAAACAAAAAAGTACTGCCTACCTTTAGGTTGGTTTTTTTCGTTTTTTGTGAATTATTTTTAAGAAACCTTTTCAATTTACCTTTTATGTAAATATTTGAAAATAAGAAAAATATTGATTTGAATTTTAAAAAGGTAAAGCCTAATATTAGGCTAATTTTTTTTTGTTGCTCTCAGCTTAAAGCATACTTTGGGGCTTTGTTTTACTTGTGTATTTTTTCTGTATTGTTTTTAAATATAAGAGTAATCAAATATTTATTTTAAATTTCCATTTATATCCCTAAACAGGCATGCTCTTACGATTTTGCTTATTTATTTGTCCATTATTTGGGCAAATAAGACCAAACCTTTTAACACCTTTGGGGAATTTTATGGTTTTTGAGAGCGAATATAAACAAAGGTGAGAGTGAAGAGAGTTAAAAAATGAAAATGTTCAAAAGTTAAATAAAATGTTTACATTTAATATAAAAAAAGAAAAAAAAAATCATGGAACAACATAAAAATTGATGGCCATCAATGGATTTTGTAGATCCGAAAATTCCTCTTTGTTTTTGTTTCAAAGCAAACTACACAAAGGAAAAATCAATGTTAAAAGTAAGAAATAAAAGAAATCCAAATAAATAAATACATACAATACATCTTTTATACAAATAGAATTAAAAGGAATTAGAAAGGATATCAGTGATGTATTGAAAAGAAAAGTTGACGAGGGAGAAAAATTAAAACTTAGTTTCAGGCATTAAAGGAAAGAGAGGCCTAGATTACACAACTAAAAATTACTGTTTTAAAAATTTCAAATATTGGGAAAAAATTAAGAATAGATTTAGGGGCCTATAAAACTTGTTTAATTTAGTTTGTAACTTACTGAACTGAAATCGAAATAAAACATTGAGAATACAGAATTTTTAAGTTGTCTTTTATTGCATACTTTCAGGTAATCCTGTACTACTAAGAACAAGGAATACCATTTTCAAATTGCAGACCAGTAATACGCCTTTTGCTTGCATAATTTATAATTTCCTGTTGGAATTTATAAATATCTTGGCATATTTTAGGCGTTTAAGCAAATACTTTAATATCTTAATTTACTGCCCCATAACTACAAAATTTTAATTGTTTGTAAGTCTGAATAATTTTATCCATAATACCGTAAATCAAATAACCACCACCACCCCCAATCCCACCAGCAACAGCGGTAAAAATGTGTGAAGTAAATCGCAAAATCGAAATTATTGATAGCGTACTCTAGTTGAAGTGTCGACATATTGAAATCTCTCCATTATTGTAGTGACTGACTGACTGACTGGCTGATATCATCGTCATCTACATAGTTTCAGTTGTTGTTGTTGTTGTTGTTGTAGTTCTTGTAGTTTATTTCCTTAAAAGTTTAACAAAAACCCCCAAAAAATATTCGCAAAATAAAAGCATGAAAAAGTGACGTAAAATGATTTTCTATAGCCCGAAGCAAAAGTTTCTTAGCGTAGAACTGCGTATGGCTGGCAAAAATGCGAGCTTATATGATTAATGATTGGTCGATGTATGTATCATGTATGTGAACATATGTACACGTATAGTATGTAAGTTTTATTAAAGCATACTAACCGGGTTATAAAGCATAAAGTGAAAGGGATTTGCCTGTTTTGTATTTTGGCCAGAGCTGTAGGATTTTTCTTTCATGGCTGTCAGTTGTTAAGTTTTGAGTTATTATTTTTGGTTGTACTTTTTCTTCTCTTCTCTTCTCCTCCTTTCTTTTCTCTTCTCTTTTCTTTTATTTTTTTTTTTTTTTTTTTTGTGAAGAGGGTATTTTCATTGGATGAAAGGGTATGGCTTTTATTAAATAAGTCCAGACTGATTGGAAGTTTATTAAGTTTAAGGCAGGTTAATTTAAAAAGTAATCTCAACTAAAGATTTAATACTAAAATAATAATAATGATTTTTAAACCTTATTTTATAAGTTTTAATGCAGTATACTGTTATGTTCACGATTAAAAATTTCATTTTTTAATAGCAAATTATTCTTGAAAAATGCTCTTCTCAGTTATTTTTTTATCATTTTGTTTATTAAAAGGAAAATATTCACAAACATAGATACATTGTCTGAATATCATCTACAATACATTGTTAGAAAATATAACAAACAAACCTTGTGTGTTATAATATCTAAAGTATACTTTTAGGCTTTTATTACGGCTTTTAAAAAACAAAACCTCATTTACATTTTGCTTTTGTTATAATAAAAAAATAAAAAAAATTAAAATACAAATAAAAATAAAAGCCTATAATGTAAATAATAATACATGCTTATATCATCACACTCTTACGTTTTTGTGTCCCTTTTTTCTTTCGTTTCTCTTGTGTTATGACACATTTATCTACTTTTCATTAATTTATGAGCATGTCTCTCCAATGGGAGAGTGAGCGGAGAACTCGTATAAATAACAATTTAAGCTGACATATGCAATAAATGGAAAACAATATAAAATGCCTAAAAGTATGCGAGTGTTAAGAACCCAAAACATTTCAAGATTTTTAAACAAAACCACACGGCTGCCACAAAAAACAAATGTACTTAGAGGGTATTTAAGAAACAAAAAATAATAAAAGATTGTGAGTGCAAAGAATTCATGAAAGCAATATAAAGAATAAACAATAAATAGAAGTAAAGAAGAATAACAAGACACAGCAATACACACAAAGAAAACAGAATATAAATGAAATGTATTTAAATGTGGCTCATGAATTTAGAGAGGGTTTGGAATAAATAAAGATCTTAAGAAGAAAAAAGGTCTTAGAAAGAGAGTGAGATATGGAGAGATTATTCGAATATTAGTTTCTCATTTCGAAATATTATAGCATTCTTTTAGGCGTTTAATTTCATTTATACGGAGTTATGAATTATTAATTGAGTTTATGAATACACTTTTAGGAATTTAAACGTGCGCAAATATATCTATGAAGACAATCTTTTTTAACTGGTAAATTAAATAAGATTTAAAATTAATTTCTGTGGAACATATCAGTCAAAAACTAAATTTTCCTTAGCACTGTTCGCGTTTATACGCATCGACTAGATTTAATGCCAATTCTTTTAGTTTCTTTATGTATCTGATCAGTTAATCCAGTATTTGTTAAGGCTACAACATAATGTGTGGCATGAATTTAGGCGTATTTTATTTGGACTAGTATTTTAAAGCATACTTTAAGTCGTTCCAAAAACTTTAACTGAAACAGGTTTGTTTGCAAACGTATTATTTTCTATTTTAATGTAAAGAATTCTTTAAATATTTAAAGCCAGCAAATACAATCGCTAAAGTTTAATATAATTTAAAGCCTAATTGTAGGCAATACATTTTTTGGAATTTTTTTTAATTATTGCTCTGCTCTAATGAGCCTGTAAAATTTCTAAAACGCAATTTCAGTGCCACATTTTATTTTTCAATTGCTTTTATAATATTTTAAAACTTTTTTGTTTGCACTTTCTTTCTCCCCCTCTCTCTCTCTCTCTCTCTCTCTCTATCTGTCTCTCTACATTGTTGCTTGTAAGCGGCTTAATGTTGGCGCTTTATAGAATAATAATGCTATTCAAATTCAAATAATCTTTGAATATATTTAAGAAAATATAAATAAACACGAATAGATTTTAAAAGTCATCAACAAAATCATATTTTAACATAATCTTTATACAGCCAGAAGAAAGTATGCTTTTATATCGTATTGTACGTATGTATACAGCCTTTTTACGCTGTTACACCTCTTTTCCTTTTTTTTTTTTTTTTTTTTTTTGTTAGCAATTACCAACAAAATTATATGCCACTCTGAGTAAGAAAACACAAAAACATTTCCTGATTTGAAGGAAAGAAAGGAAAAGACATGAAAACAACAACAAAAGGAAAAAACTACAAAATAATAAGGAAAAGGAAACGATAACAGCTGAAGTAGAACAACAAAATGGCTGATGAAAATGAAAATGTTGTTATCAAGGCAGAGAAACTCATAATGATGATAATAATACTAAAGAAGCCAAAGAAAGACGGTGAAAAAATAAATAAATTGAAAGAGGCACGAAAAACACATCCTTCCGTGTATTTTTTCTTTTTTTTTTTGCAGAAACGAAAATTTTTTAGCCTCTGACTGTCTGTTCTACTTTTTAGACAATGATTTAGAACTTCTGTATTATTTATGGGAGAAATTTTTTAAAGAAATTTTTCTTAAACACTGACTGTTTGTCATCACACTCATCATTGTCGTCATTATGGCCATGATTATGATTATTTTTTCCATGAAAATTCTTCCTCTGTTTCTACTGTCTTAGGAATAGTCGTGCATGTGGTGTTAGTGTCATGTTTCTCTCTCTCTCTCTCTCTTTCTCTCTCTCTCTCTCTCTCTTCCTTTTTTCTTTTTCTATGTATTGTAATAAAAATGTAAGTAAAGCAGTAGGTGTCAACAAATCCAATGATATGCAAATCCTTACAAATTTGTTTTTGTCAAACAAATGTCACATTCACAAAGACATGACACATTCACAGGGAGTACTACTTCAGGTAACAATTTATAGCATAAAAAAATCGTTTTCTTTCTTTTTTTTTTAATAATTTTTATTTATCTCTCTAGATTATACTGTTTTTCTTACTCTCCATTTTGACGAGACAAGTTGACAAAAGATTTTTGTTTTCTTTTACGTGTCATAAAACAAGCCAATCGATCATATTTATGGAATTTTGGGGAAAAAAAATATTAAAGAAAAAATAAAAACTTATTACAGCTATTTATTGTATAAAAAACTGATCTAAAAGGAAAAATAAATCTAAGGTATTAAAAAAAATTATTGGAAGGAAAGAAATTATAAATATTTCATCTTAAACAAATAGCACAAGTATTTTCTTAACATGTTTAACTAAAAGTGTTTCATCTCTTTAATTGAATGGATGAGAGTTGGACTGCTATGTTTCCTTTTAAAGTTCCTCAAAATTTAATTTCAAAACTACAGACCGAAAATAGGCATCATTGTATAACAAAATATTCCATGCCCCAAAGTATGCATTGTTTTCATTAAAGAAAATGCCATCATAATTTTGTTTTCGCAATAGAATCTCCATTTTTCTATTTATATTAGTATTTATACGTTTATGCTAAATATTTACCATAAAATTTTATGTGAAATTTTCAAAACTTTCTAACAAATCGCTTTTCCACAGCCATCAAAACAAGTCAATTGTAAAATCAAATTTACTTTTATAACCTCAAACTGGCGTGGTCTATTAGGCGTTTGCCAATATTTCTCTCTTTGTAAATATTCAAATTTAATCTAATATTTGTATTTCAACTGGATATTGTACAGTGAGTGTCAAGAATAATCATTTACCAACCAAAAAAAAAAAAAAAATTATACACAAAATGGCCATGATTATATAGTCTCAACTCGCTAATAATTTCAATGGTTAAAGCCAAAACCAAGAAAATAAAAATAACACCACAAACGAACTACAGAGAGAAAAAAAAGAAGAAAATGCCATCAAATTTTTATTAAAAAGAAAAAAAAATTTTTTTTCTTCTTCTCCAGCCAGCAACACCATAAAGATAAGCTGAGATGGCATGTTTTTAGCGCATTAAATTAAATTTTATGATGATAACCATGCCATGGTAGCTACTGAACAACCGAACAACCCCAATCGACTCAAGAAAATTACTGTGACAAAAATGTAACAAATTTTTATTTTTATAATCAAATTTAAGCAGCATTAATGGCAGCAGATATGGCTGCTTAAAACGTATTATTTTTTAACATTTTCCCGAAATGTCGTTTGTAAAGTTGCCATCACAGTATAGTGGAAACAAATCAATTTAAATAGTGTTGATGGCAGAAGAAGGATAAACAATTTTTATTTTCTTGGAGCCTAAAATTAGGCAATAAAATTTTTATATGATTAAATATAATATTAGAAAATCATTTAACAATATCTTAAATGGTAAACTGAACATCATCAATATTTTTGTCAAATCAATAATATGATGATAAATTATAAATTAGGCATTAGGAAGGACAATAATTTTGAAAATAACTAACTAGTGGGGACACTAAACTAAATTAAAAATTATGTTACATATTTTATTGCATCAAGCCAGAGTTTTTAGTATGCATTGTCAAGCACCTAAAATCTGACATTTACTGTACTGATAAACAGGGTTGAGTGCTTTCGGGTTCAACGGTGGCAAATGAATGGTAACTTCAATGGATTAGAATAAAATCTTTGGGGTCATACGTCATAATCCAAGTTGGATATGATTTTTGTAAAAAGGCTTGGGGAAATACACGCTATCTCTTAGCTAAAGTTATAGTATATAGTTTTTAAAGCAATGCCAAAGAATCTTCCCCTTAAACACAGTTTTTTCTTTTTTCTATAATTCTTACAAAATTTACACCTAAAAATATGCAATATTTTATAACATTTTTTTATTCCAGAATCTAAGCAGTAGTTTTTTCCAAAACTAATAAACCCATAGTGAAAAAATAATTTAAAAAGTGATTATTATTATTAAAAAAAATTAATTAAAAAAACTGTTTCCTATGAATTCTAATCCTAATTTAGGGGAAAAATATTGAATATCTCTGCTTAAAATTTTTTGAAGCATACATTCAGGAAAAAAGTGTTGTTACTAAAAGAAAACTCCCCCTTTTTGGCATTTTAATTTCATTGATATTTTACAATTTTATCACTCAAAATATATCATCAATCACTGAACTGAAAATTCAATATCGGTCTGTCTAAAAACACACTTCACCGTGTGATACATTTTGATTAAAAAAAAAAATAAAATAAAAATGGAAATAAAAATGAATACAAAATATACTATGCATGGAATATTTTAGCAAAATATGCAAAGATTTGTCATAATAAAATAAAATATTAAAAATATATAAAATATATATAAAAAGCCCCTTAAAACATACAACACAATACAAATGAAAGGTCGTTTATCAAAATAAAGCAATTATGAAACTTGAAAGAAAAATATGCATCGTTATGGCGAAAATATGATTACAGAACAAAAGTAAAATCAAAAAACAAAAACAGACAATAAATTGGAGACCACTAGATAAAACAAAAAAAATTAAAATAATTGACACTCAAAAGTAGGCAACACATGCAAATATGAATATTTTTGTATATTTTTTTCCTTTTTATAGACAATGTTTTTGCCTTTCATTATTTATGTATGTATGTGGCATTATGTAAAGACAAATTTCTTTGTTTATAATATTTGACAAAGTGTTACATGCCTTTTCTTTTTCAATTTATTAAATGCGAGCTGGCGAACCTTGTCTTTATTCCTTTGGGAAATTGGAAAAAATAAAATGAAAAAAATTTTCAACAAATAAAAGCAAAATTCTCTGTTTCGTTAAGAAATCCTGACAAGCGGCTGTCGTTACATATTATTGACAAGCACAAATGCTTTATTAATAAAGGCAAACGTGTTACACAAGGTATTTTAACTTTACAAATCGACATTCGAAATGATTGATATGACATTATTATACAGACAAACGACATTAGAAACATAGGAACTAAATAGGGGAGAGGAAATAAAAGAAAATTCTAAGGTAATTGAAGAGTTTTGGAAAGTTTTTGATGAAAAAAAAAATCACAAAGAAAATAATTTGTATTGACGGCGAGCTAAAACAGAAAATAAGATTGAGAATTAAACAGAAAATGTTTTGTGAGGTTAGCTGCGGCCTTAACGCTGTAAGGGCCACCAAAGTTCCCTAAATTTTACATACGGAAAGAAAATTAAAGAGATATTCGAGGCAGCAGCATTGCCCATTTCGGTATCGCCTAAGATCGCCTTTAAGAAAAATTCAAAACTTTCTAAATTCATGGACCTTAATGAATTTTATTTAACGAATCACTATCACTTAAACGCTGATTAATAGCAGAAAAGTTGAAATCTTTTTGAAGCCAACTGTGCATATGTGTGTAATTATACGTCAGACTTTTAAGGTTTTTGCGACTGCCCGTAATGTATTCCTGTTTCTTGGAGGGTTAATGTTCAGTATAAACTCAGGCTCATACCATTTAACTTTAAGACATCGTACGCTTGAGAAAAAGTAAAAGTTGAAACAATTTGTACACATTCGATGTGTAGGCAAGACAACAAGTACAACAAATAGACAGAAAGTAAAAAAAAAGAAACAATTTTTGATTAAATTTATTGACAGACAACAATAACATTAACAATGTAAGGAATGTACAACAACTTGTCTAACAATGTAATAGACAATCAATGTCTAGTTAAAGAACAACAACAAAAAAAAAATATTTCAAATAAAAACAAAATTCGACTTTTCAGTGAAGGTATTGAATTTCCCAATTTGATTGCAGCTTTATATTAAAGGAGGAAAAATCAAAATCAAATTTTCTTTTCCTTTTTTTTTTTTTTTGAGGATTAACAAGATTTTCGTTTCTTGTTTTTGTTTTTGTTAATAAAAGATAAAACATGATAAATATTTTTTAATAACATAATAATTCTTTAGATATTCGAAAGTGAAGTGGAATACATTCCCCAAAACATTTACGATAAGCTTTTAAACAGTTTACGAAAAGCAATTACAAGAAATTTTCCAATTTATTGAACAAAATCATCATATTTCTTCATATTCTTGAACAATTTTCACATACTTTTCCTAGAGTTTTTTTTTTCTTTCATTCTTTCTTCCTTTCTTTTTTCAATTGATTTCAGATTTTCTTGGCTTGTTTGCCAGTGTACTTTCTATGGAAAAACTTTTTTAAACCCTGTAACTGACATTAGGCAGCCAAGCTAATATAACACCAGCCTGTTTGTAGGCAAAAGTTTCTTGAATTTTTTTTGCTGTGCGCTCTCTCTCTATCGCTCTCTCTCTCTCACTCTTTGTGTGTGTATAATTACAACTTCTGTTAAGAAGTTTGTTTCCTTTTTTTGTTTTTGTTCCTGTTATTCCAGAAGTTGTTGCGTGTGTTAAGAGTGTTATTATGGTTGTGTTTAGTCGTATGTTTGTTTATATTAATGATTGTTTTACTTGCTAATTTTTTCTTGGACTTTTGCGTCCCACACTTCATTATCTGCCCTTTTCTGGGAATTGATTATATTATCGGCTGTATTAGTAAAATAGTGTGGAGTTGAAAAATAGCAGAAGGAGAGAAACTTTCATTTGGTGGTGAGTGCAGGAATAAAAAAATTTCTTGTTTTTGCTGGTTTTTTCTATTTTTTCATTAGTCATAATAAAAAGGAAATAAAACTTGACGTTAATTGGACACGTACAAAATTCCAAAAGATGTTAAAATTACCTACAAAAGATTAAATTACGTGTTCTACTTTCAACATTCAACATTCTACAGAAGTTTCTTATCTTTTCTTTTTTCTTATTGGTTTTATAGGTTTGAGCCAATGACGCCCTAATTTGACGAAAAAGTTTTTCAAAGAACTGTGTTATAAAATTAATGGCAATATAAAGTGGTAACAGGTAATTGGTTAGATTCATTGATCGTTTTTAAGAATGTTAGCGTTAATAAAAGGAATTTTAATGAAGGACTTAAATTACAAACTCATGCCACAAAAAAATCAAGGCTAATAAGTGTTAATTTGTTTTGTTAGAAAAAATAATAAATTTTTTTAAATTCAATTTCAATATATAATGTTGCATGCATTTGTTAGCCACCTCTGCTGCAATTCATTAATACTCGACTCAATTCACAATTATCTTGTCACTAGGGTTAGTGTAGGCCTTGCTATGAGAAGATGATCGATAATCACAGACTATTTCACTCATAATCTTATCAAAGATCACGGATATCTACTTCTCAAATGTGATCGTAACTGCTTGGCTATTTAACAGTTAGACGCGAGTAGCTGCGACTACCATCTGAAACTATACTCTATCATTTAAACGTACAACTGCGACAGATTAAAGTTAGTTAAGATACTTGGTACTCAGGTTTTCATGAATGCACCGGAGATGGATTGTCTCTGGTTACAATAGATACGTATGTATGTACATAATTGGCCATTACAACCCTTCAGTCAGGATTACGACCTAGCTTAAGGTCACCTCTGAATGACAGATTTTTAAGAAACTTTTCATGGCAATTTTATGTACTCTCAGAGTTTTAGTCTCCGAAGAAATATTTTCATATTTTCGTTTGATGTCTGACCTAGCGCTTGAACCGTGGTCTTGCGTCTAATAAGCCGACACACTACCTACTAGACTACGGCGATACAATAGATACCCAAAAATTATTCCTTTTGTTGGATATTTAAAAATGACCAATTAAACCACGAAACGAAAAATGTTTGCTGGGTTATACGTTCTATTAAATTTTTGGTTATAAAAATTTGCCAAAAAGAAAAAAAAAAGGAGAATAAACAGACACCGAAAATGTCATCAGAAATAAATAAAAGAAAGACGATTGTATTGGTGTTAAATGCAAATATTTACGACGACAATCATAAAACAAGTGTTCCAACGTATGTCACATTGATGATGTTTGTCAGTATGATTATATTTAAATATAAAACATATGCAAACACCCATACATACATGGGTATACGTATGTACATACATTTATTCATGACAACAGACGTTTGTTGTAAAATATTTGTCAAACATATTTGAAAAGCTGCTGTTAGTTAGTCATCGTTGTGCCCTTTTTCACTCCCTTCCAATAAAGCGAGAGGATTTAAAAATATTTTTTGGTTTTATAGAAGTATGTGTATAAGGATGTATGAGTTGGGTGTGTGTGGTTCATTGGGTATTGAATTTTTTGCATATGCAAAATTTGTCAACACCCCAAGATTTTCGCATACACTTGAGAGTTGTTTTCTCTTTTATTTCATTTCATTTTGTTTTGTTTTGCTTTTATTATTCTGTCTCCTTTGGCAAGAACAATATTTTGTCATTTGACATGTGTTGTCCTATAAAAACACCCTTCGTTACTATTTTTTTTTTTTTTTTTTGGGTTATTTGTCGTTGTCTTGTCAATGGCTTTATGTCGTTGTTGTTATTGTTGTTGTTGTTATTTTATAATTTTCGATTTCATATTTTATAACTTGCCCGCCTACACTTTTGAGATTTTTTCCTACTTTTTTTATTATTATTTTAAGAGTGGGTAACAGAGTGTATTTTTTTTTTTTTGTTTTGTGTACATCGGGCTGATTTTTTATGCCTGATAGTCTAGGCAATATTATAAAATTTTGGGTGAGGGCACCATTTTTCAACAGAATTTTTTTTTATTTTGATTTTGCTTCACATTTTTAATTTTCAGCCCTGTGCCAGTGGTTTTTTATGCCTCAATAAATATTTTCCTTTCGGTTGGTGTTTGTGTTTGTGTATGTCTACAGATTTCCTTGGCATAGCCTGTTTGCCTGTGTACAGATATCCTTGATTTTTATTTTCTACATTCAACAATAATAATCACATACACAAAAAAGGGGGGTAGGGGTTGAATTTGAATGTGCTGAAGGTAATTTTACGCATTTGTGCAGTCATTTGTTATGAAATATTGATAACTTTTGGGTTTAAATCATTCGATTTTTGTTATTTTTTTTTCTTTTTTCTTTTTTTTTTTATTGGTATTGTATGTGTGTGTGTAGAATAGTATAGATAGTATAGTGTGCACTTACATCTTACACTCAGATAGTAACCAATTGATGAATATTGAAAATTTAAATGCCGTGATGTGCACTTATACCAGCCGGAATGTTCACGCCGTATTGAGGTGAAATTGAGGAAACCATCACCAGTTTGGGGGACCTGTAAATAATGGAAATTATAAGCACATGGTTAAATTCATTTTTTAGTTAATAAATCAGACTGTGTTTGATAAATTATTGGCATAATAAACAAGGCCATTGGAAATTTACAACAATTTACAACAATTTTTGAAGGAAAATATTAGTTCAACTTTAAAAAAAAGTTTCAAATCAATTGAAATTGCTGAGAAATGTGTCTTTTGAAATGCGAAAACTATCAACACCTTGGCTGTCTAGTCTTTAATAAATAATAAAGCTTAAGGAAAATAAAAAAAAATTAAAAAAGTATCGAATGAAGTTATAAAGACAAGTTTAGGTGCAGAATTTCGAAATAAAATTCAATGATTATGCAACAGAGTCGTTTTTTGAACGTAACTTACCGGTGGTTCACCATCATCCTTTTGCCAGCGCGGTGTACTTGGTGGATTCGAATCGACATCGCATTTTAGTGAAACCTCTATGCCTTCGCGCAATGGATAACCAAAGCCGGGCGTACGTGAAATAGCCAATGATGGCGTATCTACAATAAATAATAATAAATAAAAATTATAATTAATATTGTATTTATCAAAATTCCTTTAAATACAAATTGAATTTTATTTTCAATAAAACTTTAGAAAAACATCGAAATAAATTATGAGGGAATATAAAAATTTATTTTTTAAAATTGAAGAAAAAAAAATTATTTGATTTGCTAAATGGCAGGATAAGAAAGAAAGAAAAAAAAATAATAAATTTTAATCACAAATTTTTTTGTTTTATTTATTTTTTTTTTGTGTAGACATGAGAGTAAAATTAAAAATAAAAATAATAAAAAACACACACAAAACATACAAAATACAACACATGTCATATATAAAAAATGTAAAACTAATCAATGAAAAATTGCAATTTTATTTAAATGCATATTTCAATATTATGTTGAATTTTTTTTTTACTTCTTTTTTAAAGTTTTTCTCCTTTTTTTTTTAATAAAAAAAGGACTGTGGGTATGATTGTATTGAAAAAACCACAACGTAACAGATTTTTCAATAGAATTTTCTATGATTTATTAAAATTTTATGATGATTTTTTTTTCTCCCAACTTTTAGGAGTTGTATGTATGAATGTATTTGCACAGATATTACTATTGGTTATGTTTAAAAAAAAAATTAAAGAGAAAAAAAAATATTTCCTTTTTTTTAATTCTGAAAAATATTTTTTTATACACACTGTTTTTTCTCTCTTTTATCTTTTTTTTTTGTTAGATATTGAATATTTTTTTGTAATGTGTACGTATGTATATTCATTCGTATTTTTTCTGATGATATTGAAAATCTCTATTGAATTAATTGTTTGAGTATGATTCATTTGTATGGGCACCTATAACAGGACTCAACCAACGTTACGGCATTTGACTGTAAACTGGGTCGTTTCACCTTTTAGAAATACAAACAATTCTAGGTATGTTAAGTCTGTAACATAATTTCGACCATTGCCTGTCACAATAAATTAATCATCGAACTTTAGTCGCAATTACAACCTAGCTTCTCATACCATTCATGTTGTGCGTATTAATTTTATCAATGATTGGTGGGACATACAATTTAAAGTCCATTCCGAATGAAAGATTTGTGGGGATTATCTGTGAATATATTGAATACTCCCACAGCAGGCGATGTATGGTTGTAGTAAAATAAACGTGAATAAAATACAGAAACAGAATAAACATCTCCCAGGAGATCATAAGCAATAAAATAATCAAATAATTCCATAAGTCAGGGAGAAAACTATTCCAATTCGAATAGTATTTCAATGATCTTTTATGCACTATGTGCCGCAGGACTTAAAGTGGAAATAATGATCAGCAAGTCCATTTATAGGCTTGTTTTCTTGTATGCTGCTCTTAATAACGAAAGCTCTCGTTCGACATGACATGACTCATATAAAAATGTCTGTGTATGTAATTTTTTATTTGTATACATATTCAATTCATTTATTTAAAAAAAAAAAAAAAAAAACATTTTCTGTCTCTCCATATATGCCCGGCTATTTGTCTGTCTATCAGTCTGTTTGTTCATTTATCTGACTGTCCCTGTCGACTGAGTGTTATGTTGTATTGTCTGTGTGTGTTTCATTTGTTAAATACACAAAACCAATGTCTGTCTCTCGGTATGTCTGTCCATTTATCTATCTGTCTATCAACTGTCTGTAATTTGTATTTGATTCATCAGAGAAAATGCTTAAAATAACAACAACAAGATATGCTATAACATGTACTACAAAAACAATAAAAGAAATACCACTTCAATTACAACATTCACAAGGAGTTTATAAAACACATTCAAAATAATTTTTTTTTGCATATGAGAACATCTATTGTGCCCCTAAAATCATACACCAAATCAAGTAAATATATTTTCTTTATTTTATTTCATTTGTTTTTATCGGAATTTATTTCGATTTACTTTACTTTATTCACATTTGGCAAGAAATAAAACTTATCAGGATGAGTGTTCATTACATTTTATACTCTGGTTCTCATATATTTTTGTAGAAATTAAAGCATAATTCCAAGAAAAATCGATTGCCTTTATATTGCATATTTTCAGGCGTTGTAATTTATTTTTATTACTGTGAACTTATTATCATAAGTTAATTAAAATTGTTTGTTGCCGCAAAATAACTTATTAATGAATTGAAAAAATTACAAAAATATTGTTCTCTCAGGTATTGAAAAATTTTTGAAAATTTTCCATTTCCAAATTATTTTAATTAGATGGCTTTAGTAATTAGCAAATATTTTTAATTTAATTTAAATTCATTTAAATTTTGTATTATACGTATATGTTATTCCCTTTAATTACATTTATTTGTGTTTTCCAAAAAAATTTTTTTAACTCGATGTTGTATTTTTCGTTTTTTTAAAGTCGATTATTTAATTGTTAATTTGATTTTCAAATTTAAAATATTTTTTTTTTATTTTATTTTAAATTCTCTATCACATTCCTTGTACAATATTTTCTAATTTTCTTATTCAAATTCGACTGTGTAACTTTTCCCATTGTGTACTTGTGTTGGAGAGCATATTTATTTATTTTGACTTGCATAGATTTGTGTTTATGTATGTATGTATGTATGTATGTATTTGTGTATGACCACGTTTTATTTAAGCTCGTTCGATTTCAGTTTTCTTTTTTTTTTGGTCTATTCTCTGGCTTTCTTCGAGAGTATATCGCTATGGAATTATTAGCTTGACTATTGGAGTATTAATAGAAACACAAAAACAAATACTCATTGGGATTTAATGCTGTTACTGCGGCTGCTGCCCAATGCTGTGTAGTTGTATTGTGGTTTAAATAGAATTTTTATTTACATTTCCATTTACACTCACACTAATCAAACTTAAATGAACGTGTTTGTGTTTGTCAATTGTGTGCGTAAATAAACTTTTGCCAGCTTGAATAAATGTAGGTATGTACACTGAGAGAGAAGGAAATGAAGAGAATGAATATCAAATATTGGATGTTGCCAATTAGTATGGATTTTCTAGTGCTTAATTGAGATTTTTCTAGACTTTTCATAGATTTTTGTCATGGATTAATGTCGAAAACGATAAAAATTGTTGCGATAAAAAAAACGCATACATTTTCATTCCTTTTTTTTATACAAAACGTAATTTTTTTTATTATTTAATATTCTATGCAAAATAGTAAAAAACAAAAAAACAAAAATTAAAAATAAAAATAAATTTGTAAAGGGAATATCATTATAAAAATAAATTAACGCTCTGCAGTTTTTTTTTTAATAGAGAGAGGAGAGTGAGTAATTTCGTGCATCTTGTGTAAGAAAATGGTTGGCATAGCTTCAGAGACGTCAAGTATAATCCATTTGCGGATTATTGCATCGTCTTCTAAATCTGGCCAAAGTCTGATAAAGATCGCATCGAAACTCTGCATAAACTACAGAGACGAGTCAGAAGCAATTCAAACATAAAAATTGTTCTTTTGCAAGACTGCTAAATCATTTTTAAAGCCATTATTTTTTATTGTATTCTCCTAAGAATACTGTTAGACATTTTGATATCATATTGTAGTGTGCGCGTTAATATTTAATATTTCCGTTTGCCATTCAGTGGTGGGTAGATTCGTGTGAAAACTTCTTAGAAATTTTAAATTAAAGACTAAGAATTGCTGAAATGCCACCTCATTTACGATTGAGGTGTGCTTTAAAACCTCAATCTTATGAAAAATTGCTTTAAATTGTCATTGAAATGAAATTAAAAAAATAAGCAATTGAAGCTGGAGACAGCAGCTGCTTGAGATTCTCATGTTACTTTTGTACACTTCATAAAACACAAAGTCAAGAGTCGTTAAAGTGTCATTAGCCAAAACATACAGCCCCAGTCAGTCAGTTAGTCAGCCAGGCAGGCAGGCATACAATGTTTGTTCGCTACAATGACGAGAGGGGAACAAGAGTTGCTTAACAAGCCAAACAAACTCTTAAGAAATCAACAGTCAGAAGAAGAAGAAAAAAAAAATTGCTGAAGCTAAAACGAAAATTGTCTACAACTTCCGACTACCACTCAAATACTTTTTTTTAAATTTTTTTTTTTTGTTTTTGTTTAAAATTCATTTTGGTTTCTGGTTCTAGATAAGCGTCATCTGTGAGCAACTGCTTGACTAAGTCTCGTCAATTGTAGCAAAAAGGAAAACAAAATAAAATGCAACTTCAAAACTAAAACTTAAAAATGAGTCTTCATTCAAATGAAATATTTTAACAAAAATGCTGTTTTAGTGCATGGAAATAATAACAGAAACTTGTGGAAAATGCCGCTTCTAATGCTTAGAATAAGCAGTTGCCATAAAAAAAAAGAAATTAGTTTTCTATGTTTGTTGAAAAATTTTTGTGTTCAATAAGAAAAGAAACCTAAAAACACGCGTAATTCGTAGAGTATTTCCTATTGTATGTCGTTGGACAATCGATTTAAAGGCAATTTTTTTTTTTACAAACCGAGGTGACATTATTTATCTTAATGAAGTTGGCTTTCACACGCTTACGAAAGAGTTGAGCAATACAAGAAGTCTAAACCGAGTCGACCCTCAAGCCAGAGGAAGCTAAAACTTTATGCTCTAGACACGGATCTACGTATTCAGATATCGGAATGCATTTTTGGCATCATAATGAATTGAAATTAATTTTAATTTTTTTAAAGAAATCGTAAGAATTAAATGTAAAAACCATGAATTAATTGCAAAAATTATTTGTTTAATAACAAACCAGTGAGCTCTTCATAAATCTGAGTAATTTTATTGAAATTCCTTCCCCTCTTCTTCTTCTTCAATGTGTTTGTTGCACAATCATACAATATTCTCCATATTATAAAGTAATAAAAAAATAAAAAAGAAATAAAAAACAAATAAAAAATTCTATGAAAAGTGCTCTTTGTAGAGGCTATCCTTGATATTTATTTATTCGTTATGAGTGTATATTTATTCGATATTTTTTATTCGATTTTTTTCCCTTTTTTTTTCAATTGTTGTTTTGTTCACATGTGGCTGAGACTTTTTAGCCTTGAAGTCAAGTATTATTGTGCAAATGATGACGCTGCTGATTTTCTATTGAACAAGTAATTCACTGAAATACATACAAATACATACACACACAGAAATTCTTTGCAAGAAAAGAGAACCACAATAATTATTTAGCTTCCCTAGAGTAAGTCGGCGAATGAAGTTAAGTTAAGTCTTATTTGGTTTGAACCACGGACTCACTAAGCCAACACACTATCCACTAGACTATGGCGAAACTTTCTGAAACTAATTAAAAAAATGTAATTCTAAGTCTAAACCCTTAAAGACCGGCCTATGATGCTTAAATGCAGAAAAAGGAAATATAATATCTCGTAATGACAACTCCTATATTACTACTGCTCATAGCTCGTTTGTGTGAACAAAGCTCGACCGTATGGGAAATTTTTCCTCCCTTCTGTTTACCTCATAAAATATAAAGAATTTCAAAGAACGAATTGTTATGCCCCAAATAACATTAGGATTGTAATTATGAGCCTATCGAAAACTTTGCTTATAAAGATATTTTCAGGAATGTTCTCCATACAGGTCTATGGGAAAAAGATCCTTAAATGATTCCATCGTCTGGTCCATGCAATTTAATTCATTTTTCTCTTGCGTTTACATTGAATGTAAAACCAATTGCCGTTTTTGTTGTTGCAGTTGTTGTTGATTTTATAACAACAGTAAATGCGCTTTATAACCATTAAATAATTTTTCAATATTTAAGTACCGTTATGATGATAAAAAAGAACCTATGAAATGTATCCCCTCTACTATAAAGTACAATGAGTGCCTTTATTTATTCCTGTGCTCTTTCATTTTTCCTTTACTCTCCATCATCAACCATTTAGTATTTTTTTTTCTCTTTAAGTAAGTATGTCTGCATGTATGTTGTCTGTATTTTTACTAATTTTTGTTGTTTTTGTTGTTGTTTTTATAGTAAAAAATAAAATATTTATTGTACTTACATTGAACATCCAGCAGCAGTGATGCATTCTGGCGTATTTTTAATGTCGGATGCTCCATAACGCATAAAATGCGTGCATTATGATGAGCCCGATAAACAGCTGGCAGACGGGCTTCACTTTTGGCGCCACTATTAATTTTATAGGAGTTTTTATCCTAAAAAAAGGAACAAAAAAAAAGAGAAAAAAGAAAAACAACAACAAATTATTGCATTTTCAGGAAAACAATTTTTATGGATTTTTATTTTTGTTTTTATTTGTTTAAGAGCAAAAAAAAGAGAAAAAATTTCTTCTCATTTTTAACTACACAGTGTTAAATAACAAACTTTCCTACTCTGACTTTACTTACTTATTTACACACACATACATATGCATAAACTCACAGTCGCCCACGTAAAGCAATATAATAGGCAAGCACAGACAGATATTGTGTTAAACACATACATACACACACATACACACACCCTTACAAACAGATAGTGGCAGACATTTTTGGCATTTCAGTTTAACAGGTTTTGCTTTTGTTATTATTGTTGTACTGTTTTACCGCTATTTCATGTATTTTACTGCTTCGTTATATTGTATATGCAAAGCGAATATTGTTTGTGTATGAGTGAGAGTATATTGTATGATATTTATGCAACGTATTTCTATGTAGTGTAGTTATAGTGTTAAAGTATGTCTGGAGTGTGTGTGTGTGTGTGTGTGTGTGTTCTTTGTGGGTTCTTTTTTGAATTTATACAATGTTAACAATTTGCATTCCAACGCTTTACATGAAATATGTGGTGCTTTCACAGTAAGTATTTAATTTTTTTTTTGTTTTTTGTGTTTTGGTACGAGTACTACTAAATTGTTGCTACTCTATCTCGCTCTTATTACAGTAACTCTAACCATACAAGTATATATATATATGGGGGGTACTCATGAGAAGTTGTAATTGTTAGTAAGAGACTGGGTTGTTTTCAGCGTTTGAATCATAAAAAATTGTTGAAATTTAAAGAAATTTTGAATTTTAATTAATTATTTACAGCATTTAGTAATTGAATACAAATCTAGGCAATACGGTTAATCGGAATTTTAAAAATTTAGAAGCTCCAACTGTTTTCTTAAGTATATCCAAGCCGCTTATTCAAGCTCCAGAGTATATGACATCGTTGGAAGCTTAGGCAGCGTAGATTGTTGCGAAAGAGGGTAGGACCCAATGAGCAAAGGAGACTTCACTAGGGAAGATGACAAGGAAATAATTAAATTCTGGAATTATGGAAAGAAATGAACATAATCAAATATCATCAAATTTAATGCATGACTTGATCAAACCAAGTTGTGCATATAAACCATAAGAGATCATAAAAGACGATAGAAGATAATGATGAAGTTTAGGAAGACCCACATTACCGCCCTAGTGTGGTCAATTACAAGTCCGCATAATGTTCCAATAACTGGTTGTATTAGAAATTCATTAAATTCGTTTCAAGAAAATTAAGTTCAATTTGTTAAATTCAATGTGAAATGGCTCACGTATTATGTAGGAAGTATGCCTACAAATATCGTTTTACAAATTTCTGAGAAACCATACAGTGATGGGTAGAAATTAAGTGAATTTTACATGCGAAGTATAATTCTATTGTTAATCAACTGTCTACAGTTTACTGATCTCACTATGAAATGATATTGTAATGAAAAAATGTTAACGTGAATTCATTCTATCGTATTAAGGATCCAAAACCATATTCAATGAAGTGTTAGTATCAAGAAATGGTCTTAATCTGTATGGATTCTAGTCATCATCTAAAAGAGATAATGAATTGAACGTAAGGTAAGGAATTTATGAATAGAAATTAGGTCTGAGGATAATGATTTTATGAATGTGGTTATAATTTTGCTCAACACTGTGGACACACATTGCATGCAAATGATGTAAAAAAAAAACAAAAAAATGTGTTGGCATTTATTTTAAGCCAATATAGAATGTAAATTACAAGAATTTCTTTTGGAGCGAAAGTATTTATGCAAAGTAGTTAAATATTAAGAGAATATTAAAGTGGGAATAAAAAATTAAACGATAAAATACAATGAGTTTACTTTTTTTTAAGAAATTTATAAAAATTGAATTCTTTTTTAAATATTAAACAAAGAAAAAAAAAAAGAAATCATTTGTGAGGTAAAATTAAAAATTCTCGAATTTCTATTTGTGTGTGTGTGTGTGAAGTAAACCAAGAATTATGTAGTTGTACAGTCCTTTTAATTTCTTTTTTCTGGAAATATAAAATATTCCGTATAAAATGGCAATTTACGGCTATTAAAAGATAGAAAATTTATTTTCCAAAAGTCTCTATATAAACTTCATTTATTTGCAATTGCTACGTATGCAATTCTTGGACATGCATTTTTAGTATCCTTGAAGTATTTTATTGGTAAAAATAAAAAAAAGAGAAAGGAAAGGAAATGAAGAGCAATGAATTGGTTACAAAATGTTCATACGCAAATAAAAATTGTTTCTCTATAAACCGTTACTTTAACCCATTTAACTACACAATATGCAAGTAAATTAAATGATTCTTGTTTACCAGAGAGTATAACATAGAACAGGAACAAAGCAAGCCTGGTCAAAGATTTTGAAAGGGCATCACCGTACAAAATATTCGACTGTAGCAACTGTGCAGATCAGTATAATACTACTGCCAGAGCTCGAACAAATGGGTTAAAATATCCTCTTGGTTTGTGTATATGTGTGTGTGTTTTTTCGGTTTTACATTGAATAACTATTCGGTTTTTATTCTTTGTAATGCTTTATTATTATACACGCTTTGCTAAAAAACATTGATAGCCAGCCATTCAAGCATTTTATTTAATTTTATACACTTACTAGCACTCACTCTCACATATATTTACTAGCATACACACACACACACACACGTACACTATGAAAAAGCAAAATATTATTTCGTTGAAATAAATGGCCACAGTATGAGTATAAGAGAGTGTGATAAGTAACAACGTGTTCATATCAGTGCAAGAGTAAAGAGAGTGAGCGAGAGAGGGAGAGAGAGAGAGTGTATTTGTCCCAAATAACTATTATTATGGTCGTTTATTTTATATTTCTATTGTTTTTTCCTTTTTAAACCATTATAATGCATGATGCGATGCATTCAGTTCAGTTTTTACGACTTCTTATGTTTTCAGAGAGAAAAATCTCTATTTCGCTGCTTGTTTTTGTATTTGGGTTTTATGCTGTGAACTTTCTCTGGGCATGATGTTGATGTATGCAACCAATGTTGCATTGAACTGAATTGTGTGTTAGTTCGTTTTCGTTTTTTTAGAAAATAGAAATAATAAACCGTTATTTTACTTGGTCAGCAGTATTATTATTTTTGCCGTGTAACGCTTATTGACTATGAGTCAATTTAAGTTTTGGAATCATTTTTCATGCAATAGCGCATGAAGAACATAGAAATTGATTAAGTTTAGAAGAAAGTTAACTAAAGTATGAAATAACCCATATGTTTATTAGGTTAGTAAGAGAGAGAGGATAGTATTTTTATTATATTGATTATGTTGTTATTGTAAATGTTATTTGTTGATGTACAGCAGCATTGGCATTGTTGCTGTACCTAGTGATACAGCCAGTGCTGGTTCGTTTACAGCTATTGATGTATGTGTGCGTGTGAGAAATCGTGAAGAATGCTTGTTTGTATGTGATAGAGTGTCTATATTAAAAGTGTTTATGTTTTCTTTTGTATTTTCACAGGAGCTGGGATGAATATTAAACTTGGAGTGATAAAACTCTGGCCATTGTTCGAATTCTTTGTTCTATTTTTTTTGTATTTTTTTGTTGGTTCTACTAAAATTTGTTACAAAATTTAAAGCTTTTGTTACAATATGTTGGAAAATAAAAAGAAAATTTGGTTCAATAAATTTTTTATATGAGAGAGTGATGATAATAAACATTTTTACAAATATTTCCTTAAATGAAAAAAGAAAAAAAAAAATAAAAAAAAATATTGAAAATATTTAGGAAGGATGTAATTTGTAGGTTGTAAAAGAGATTTTTTTTTGCAACAAAATTTTCCAACAAAGGAGAGGCTATTTAAATAGCAAAAGAAAATGTTTTTTTTTTTAATAATTTTGAATATTTACAATGAATATTTGGAATTTATGTGCAGCAAATCAATTACATGGTAAATACATACATGGGGAAAAGTAATTTTAATATGTATTTAGTATTTAGCATTCATTCTTAAGTAATTCAAAAGGCAAGAGTCGTAATTCCATTATAAAGTTTATTCTCTTGATAGCAGTTAGAATTTAAAGGGCTATGCTGATACTACATCCACTTGTTCAATAATTGTTGTTAACTCACCTTTTCATTTTTGATTTCTTCCAGTTCTAATACCTCAGCCGAAACTTTTTGAGCATGGCGATCTACACCAGGACTTAGTAGAACCTCCCAGGTTAAGGTGGGCTTAGGATTGCCGCCCTCGCTTATGCAAGCCAAATTCAATTCGGAATTTTCTTTGACGGGCACAAAAATATTACCAGCATCTAAACGGCGTCCATCGATTAACAAGTAAGGAGGCTTGGGCCGATCTGAAACAATAACAAAGTACATATAATACAGTAACACATTTTAAGGTTTTCTTTAAACACCTAAAAATATGCTTCAATTTAATAAATGAATGTTATTTCAGAACAAAGTAACAGGAAAAAAATGTTGTAAAATGTAAAGTTTTAAGTTTTTGGTTTAATTTTTTGTACTTGTTTTCTGGTATAAAACTTTTTAAAGTTATTTTATTGTTTCAGAGTGTCATATAGAGGTTTAACACTTTCTGTCCCCTTCCAGTGTGTTTTTTGTTTTATTCTGGTGCTTTACTTAAAGTAAATGTGGTGTTTATGATGTTCATGTTCTGGTCAGGCTTAACTTTGTTATGGCCATTTCCTTAGCAATAAAACCAAAAGAAAAGTTTTTTTTTTGTTTCTTTTTTTTTCATTAAAAACTAAAATAATGGGAAGATAAAATGCATGAAAGACTTTGTTTTGTTTTAAATTAAAGCATACTTTAAGGTATTAAGGATTTTGAAATTTAATATCCTTAGCAGAGAGGTTTAAGCTCACCTAATACCACCAATCTAACAGGTCGAGCATTCTCTGTATAGTGTCTGGTATTCTCGGCTTCACACTGCCATTTTCCATCATCCTCGAGCATGACATTGGTTATGGTTAATGCGCCATTAGCCTCTTTAATAAAACGATAATCTGTTACCCTTGACGTCCGATCCATGGCATGAACCACCTTTATATTAAAAAATAGAACGAGAGAGAGAGAGAGATAGAGAGAGAGAGAGAGAGAGAGCGAGAAAGAACATGTATATTTAATATATAAGTATGTATTAAACATTAATTAAGTATTAAATTATTATACGATTGTGCTGAATTAAAATTTAAAAAAAAATATATTAATTGTGTTGTTGTTATTTTTAATACAATTTAAGCTGAATGAAATTAAAAATGTTAAAGTTCCTGCCTATGTGCCCTGCTAGCCAGCCATCCAGCCAGAAAACGATTGAGAGAGCTTTTAATATTTACTATATTAAAGCATACTTGCAGGCATGTAAGGCATTATGAGTACATAAATATTTATTTAACAATTTAACTTTAAGCTGCTAATAACTGGTTGTTATAAACAAATGCTTTAATATTATTATTGTTATTGATAATTTAATTCTTTTCTCCATTCCCTCTTTTTTTTTGAAAATTTTTTTGTAACACCACTTCATTGGCAATTACGTTGCCTTACAGTGTATAGAGGCAGGATATAAATCCCAAACCCTGGAGACTATGCTTTAAAATTATAAATATTATAATAAAAATAAAGGCATTAAATGTAAATGACTACAAACAAAATAACAACAAAATAAAAAAAAAAATTAAAATTCGCTATGATCAAATATTGGCTAAGAGGAACACATTCTATAAGATCGTCTCTGAATATATATTGTATACGTAAGGATAAGGCCAATGATTTTTAAGGCCAATGATGTAACAACGAAATTTCGTTAACTCTGTTCAGAATATGGTAGCAAACAAGGCAAATTGTAGACTAGAAAATGCTTGAGGTAAACCATTCCAATTACTCTTTTCCGAGTATTTTTTTCACTGGTCTTGCAATATGTGTAAAACAATATGTCTTCCTCCCGCATCAATTATCCTGTGAACATCTGATCTGAAATCAGCAGCTCACAATAAAGGGATTCCATTAAATACAGAGGCACAGCTTGGTGCTGTGATTGTTGTGACTAGTTTGAATAGCCATCAAACAAACGATTTTTACACTTAAAAGCTGTTGAAAGGACGATTTGTATTGGGCCAAAGTAAGAGATCTCTTTTTACCTGATAATGAACTAATAAACCATGGTGGAAAACGTAAAAAAAGAGTATCAAAGAGTACACAGAACAAACACATGGCTGTTAAATAACAACGGATGGCAATCTTATTATTCCAGCAGCTAATACACTGGACGTTGTTTTAAATGTTTCAGAAAATACGTTTGCTCTTCACCAATAAGCCAAAAAAGCTTAACATTTAAGTGATTATATTACATTTGTATTGTACACCGATGACCTGTTGTTAGTTTAATACTGGTCCACACTCTCCACTGTACAGTATATTATTAACGGTAAAAATAACAAATTTAACCGTTATATGTATGCAAGTAAGAGTGTGCAAATTTACAGTTACATTTATACTCGAATGATAGTCTGTTATGGGGAATGCCCATGTGTAAGTGGTGTAGGTGTGTTTAAGAGTATTGTGTATAACAACAATAACAATATTATTGTAATAATAACAAATATTATCCAGAAAAACATTCAAAATTAAACACAATATTAAACAATTTTTACAAACAATATTCTGGAGTAGATATTGCCAATTTTTTTTTTTTTACAAATAAGTTCAGAAGAAGCCTCTTCCTTTTGTTAATTTTTATTATTTTAATTTGATTATCGTGTGGTTAATAATTTATATTTAATTTTTAAATATTTTATTATTGTATTGTTGTTAACGAGAGCAAATGCATTTTCTTCAGTTAATTTTTTCATAACCAGGCATCAAGAGTATCACTGAAATTAGTCAATAAAATGGGGATATTATCTTAAGAGAGACCTTAGAAGAGCGGTCTTTTCTTTAACAACAATGTTACTGCCTGTTCCCTTTGCGTTAATCTTTTAGTTCAGATATCTACTATCCAGAAATGGATCATTCGAGGTAAGAAAGCGTTCACAAATATTCTTCTTTGGACAATATAAGGACATTTTTACGAATGCTTAGTATCTTTTCACTCAACGTTGTCCTTCTCTCTCTATATACAACCACATCTTTTTCTCTCTTTTAAAATTTTCTTTTTTATCTCAGAATATAAATTAAAGTCTTGCTTATTACTGTTGTGTACGCTTTCTTTGGCTATCACATTATTTAAATTGGTTAATCATTAAAAAGGACAAATGAAATGAGAAGCAATCAATGAAAGAATTTAATTTTTAACATTGCAAGGCGCTTTATTATAAGAAATGAAATGAAATGAAAAAAGTTAAACATCATACTCCTCTTTTTTCTTCACGTATGCTAACTCTATAACTGTCAGTTTTCTGTCCTTTTTTCTTCTTCTTCCTTTTGTTCTATATTTCTTCTTTTTCTTTTTCATTGTTTTGTTATCAATATCTTGCAATTTACTGTCAATTTCTTGTTGTTGTTTTAGATGCGTTGTGCATTTCATATTGTTGTACTGCCATAAACTGAAAGCCATCAATTTGCAATATCGCCTTGGAATGTTTTCACATAAAACGTAGAACTTTAAATGACTGTTACGGACTTTTTTTCCTGGCAATTTTCAGTTCCATTTTTCTTTTACCCTCCCGTTCTTTGTGCATTTCTCAATTTTATCAGTGTACGATTTTTGGGGAAATTCAGTTGCAATTTTGGCACAACAACCTCATAATAATTTGTTATACTCTGGTAAAACAACGATACAAACAAAAAGAACCTTAAGGAAAAGAGAAACTATTTTGTCTTCAAAAAAAAAAAAAAAAAAAAAAAAAAAAAAAAAAAAAAAAATGAGAGAAAAAAAATAAACTTTACAAGCCAAGAAAACAAAAAAAAAAATAAAAAAGTTATTGAGTTGTAATTGCTTATGTTGTCATACTCTTTTTACTCTGCTCTCGTATAAACATATACACATACACATACACGTTTACAGAGAACAACATAGCCTGGCAAGGAGTGGTAGAAGGAGAGAGAGATAGAGAAGAGAGTGGAGGTACGTGCAAGAGTTTCTCACAAACTGGCATAGTTATGTAGTTAAGCTAAAAGTTTTGTTGCCTACTTTTTGGCTTTTGTACACGTGCTACAAATGCAATTAGCAAAAAAGAAAAGAGAACTTACAAGCAAATTTTCAATGAACAACAACAACAATAACAACACAGTAATAATAATAGCTATGACAACAACAACTAAAATTTAATAGAAAGAAAAGAGTATTCCTTTTTATGTTTTGTTGTGTTTTTCTTTTTTGTTTTTTCTCTTTAGTTTTTCTATTCCTTTTTTGGAATACTGAAGCGAAAAACTTTTTGAATTTTGAGTTCTGTTTGTAAATGTTCATGGTTGGCTTTAACAACTTTAAGCATGACGTCTTTTGGTTTTTTTCTTCCTTTTTTGTTGTTATGTAGTACTCCTCTCCTATATTTCCTTTACCTTTAGAGTACACATTTAAATGTAATAAAACGAAGTAATAAAAAGCAGTGAAGATGTTGTTTTTTCTCTAGAAGCAAGAGAGAGAGAGAGAGAAACCTCTTATAAAAAGTTTACAAAAATATTTAAAATGAATGCTGAAATAATCGTTGTCATATTGTTGGTCAGGTTTTCTGTATCTTCCTTGTTAAAAATTCTGCTGAAATTTTATTGTCTTAACTTTACCAAGTAGAAAATACAGAAAAAAAAATTATCAAAGAACTGAAAATTTAACCCGGTAATCAGGTTAAGAACAATTTAATAAACTTTGTAAGGCGCTGTAATAAAATATAAAAATATTGCATACTTTTAGGTCACACTCAAATGGTGTGAGAAAAAGGAATACAATTTTGTATGTACAAAGTAGCATGACTTTAGGATAAATATAACCACTAATCGAAATGAAAAGAGTTACATAAGATTGACCATAGTCTTCTGGAAAGATAGCGTTGAATTAAATAAAACTCAATGCATAAGATGGTCAATACATATCGAGCAAACGGATAAAAATTTTTTGGTCTAATATTTCTTTAATTTCATTCTAAATTTCTTTACATAGCTGCTAGAAAATATTCTGAAAATTTGTTTTTTTTTGTATATTCTCACTCGTTCACACTCACCTGTCCGTTCTTGTACCACATACTGGAAGCAATATCCAGGTCAACTTCACACATGAGACGTATTTCTGAATGTTGTTCGGCATAGACAACCGACATTTCTTCATCTTCATAAGGATTAGGCAAAATTGGTCGCAAGGGTAAAGCCAACGGCCCCTCGTCATGTGTGTAGTCATCACTCTTGTCATCAGAGCCTATAACACCCATTGAAGCATATTCTCTTTGCCTTTCCGCTGCACCCTCAAACTCCTCACCATCATCAATTATAACCATAGACTCCTTGGGTTTATTTAAAACCTCTACCGGTACACGAACGTTCGTATGAGATCTCTTTGATTTGCCAGCGTTTATAAATGGCATGGCATGCTTCACTAACGAGTTATTAAAATATTTTATTTGATGTTCGTCTTTTAAGGTTACCACAGCTGAACTCTCGGTTAACGCCTGTTGAGCTGAGGCTGTTGTTTTTGTACTGTCTTTCGTATTGCTCTCACTGGCTTCTATTTCTTCGGTTTCACGTCGTGCACGTTTGATTTTAAAGCTTTTTCTTGTGTGATGTGGCTCATGCTGATAAAATACTGGTTTTGGTTTAAATTTAGTTTCCCTATGCGTCTTAACTTCTTTGTGTTGCAGCCGGTGGGCCACATGTATTCTTTGGTGCTCTTTAGTTTTTTGTCGATTAATTTTAGTTTTCTTTAAAGCTTTTGAGCTTAATTTTTTGGCAGGACTCTCAAGTGAACTCGAATACACGTCGAGTGTATCCGTTAAAGGCATTTGGGATGGTAAACTATGAATACTTTTTAGTTTGTTTGATTTCGAAATGGAAATTTCATTAAAGTTTAGCGATGAAGAGGCAGTCGCCGAAGCAGAAGTAGTAGTTGAAGTGCTAAAAGATATGGGTTTTGTTGTAGATTCTTCATCATCAGCATTTAGATCCTCCTGCTCATCTTCTTCATTATCGTTATCCTCTTCGTTTTCATCATCGTCATCATCATTGTTATCGATAACATCCTTATAAGTTGAAGCAGCAGAAGACATAGGGGTATTATAATTGTTGTTTTTATTATTATTGTTGTTGTTGTTGTTAAGTATTTGTTGTTGTTTTTGTTGCTGTTGTTGTTTTTGTTGTTTATTGATTTTAGTGGTTAAAGTTGTATCAGAGAAAGAATTTTTTTGGTTTTTTGGTTTACAATTTTTGGCACATTTTTCCATATTTACACCTTCACCATCACCATCACCACCACCATCACCATCACCATTATCATTATCTTCACCATCAAAATTATTATTATTTTTGTTTTCATTTTGATCATCGTTTAAATTAATTTGAATATGATTTTTATTGGTTTTTATTTCATTATTATTATTATTTCTATTACGATTATTAACATTGTTTTTAGCATTGTAACCGGAATAGGTTCTACTGTCACTCTTTGTTGGAGTGTAATAATCTGACAGTTGATGATGATGATGTTTCTGCTTCAGTTCATTGTCATCTGTGTAGGCTGGATAGGTTTCTTCTTCGTCTAGATCGGGATGTTGCAATTGGCGATTTTGTTGTTGCTCTGTCACTTGTTCGGCTTGGGTCTCGGTAATATGTTGTGGCCATTTTGCAGATGTCAATGGTGGTGGTGGTGGTGTTTTGTAATGGGCGGCGGGCTGTTGTTGTTGTTTTTGTTGTTGGTGTAATTGTGGTTTGATATTTTGTTGTTGTGTATAAGAAATACCTGCAAAAGACAACAAAAACAAAAATGTGTTTAAAAATATTTTGAAATTTTTTTTAAAAATTATTCGACGAAAAATATATTTTCTATGCCCAGAGTCTTATTTCATTAACTGAAATTGTATTTAAGAGCAGAGATATTTAAATGAGATCACATTTCATTCTGACATTTCTAAAATTTGATCAATAAATTAATTTTTTTCGGGTGTATATTTGATAAATACAATTGTAATTGCAATACATGTCACATGACAATTCGTTATCGTTATCGAAACGTTTCAATAACATTTTAAACCTTAAAGTTATCTCTGACGTAGCAGTATAAGGCAAGAAAAGCAAAAACAAAAGAGTGGGAAATTCAATTTGTGTTCCTGATTAAATTTTGTGTTTTTTTTTTTGTTTTTTTGTTTCTTTTATTGTTGTATTCAATTTTGTCTTGTAAAAATGGTCACCAATTATTAGCACATACACATACACACAGGCACACACTGATATCGTTCCCTTTGTAATTTAATCAAAGTCTAATGGCCGTTGCAAAATTAAGTTTCTTGTTTATCGTGTGTTGTTGTTGTTGTTTATCTTTTTATAACTGTTTTCAGTTTTTGTTCGTCGAATGGATTTTTTTTTTGCTCACTTCGAATGTTTATTATACGCCACGCTTTTCCAATAATCATAAAAATAGACAGAGAAACTTAGTTGGGATGATGGAGAGATAAGAAAGTGGAGATGAAAACAAAAAAGAGCGAAAGAGATGTAGATTGGTAGAGAGAGAGAGAGAGAGCAAAAGAGCGTAAACAATCGTCAATATTTATTTTATTTAAATTGAAAACCAATACATTCATTACGATTGGCATGACAGTAAGAAAAAAAGATTTAAGAATTTTTATAGGGTTTTCCACTCGGGACACAACGGGACACATTTTATTGCCAATAATTAAGGAAAATAAGAAAATGTAGAACGTACATACCTAATTGGTTCTTACAAACATCCAGTTAGGATTATGATCTAGTTTCTTACACCAATTACGTTGTGCGCGTTAATTTTATCCATAAGTGGAGGGATCTACATTTTAAAGCCGAACGATAGTTTTTTGAGGAACTTTTTCATGGCAATTTACTCTGAGAGGTTTTGCCAGAAGTCTGTTCACTTTGATCAAGTCATTTGTGACTTCTAATAAGCCAACACACTGTCTACTAGACTACGGTGACTTATAACAACTTTTTGGAAACTGATTCATCGTAGTGAGCGATCACAATTTCCGAATTTAAAATATTTAATCGTACGTGAATTCATTATTTATTTCAAATTTCTATCTGGATCACCAACTTTCAAAAAATACCACACTATGGGCCTTAGGCATTCAAAGATAACTTTGTAATCAAAAATTATTTTTTTATTCTCTTTTTTTTTGCCATTTACTGGAAACCCTATTACCCTGGCTATTTACTCAACTTTCTACGAACAAATTATTTATATGGTTGGCAAAAAAAAAAAAAAAGAAACGAAAAAATTATCAATAAAATCAAGTTACATGTTCGCTATAAGAATACAAAATACGAAAACCGTTGCCATTACGTCCACACTTATTTTTTTTTACTATTTACGGTTTTACTATTCCGATAGTTTTAGATTCCTAGTTTTCTTAGTTTTTTTTTTCTGTTTATCCTTCATCGTCTATCAGTTGTAGTACAATATAAATGAATATTGACAATTGAATTGTTTTGTAGCTTATTACACAATCTAGTTGATAACAATGTTGCCTGATGATTGTAGTGGATGTTACATACAGAAAATAGACAAAAAAAAAATATAACGAAACAGTAAAAATACGTAGAAAAGATAATCATATTATGCTTTAAAAAACATTTACAAAAACAAAAACTTGAAAAAGAAACTGAAAAAAGGGGAAAATAAAACGAAAAACACTTAACAATACATACACAAATACATACACATATACATGCAATATAAATAGAAACGTTATGTATTGCATACAG
>QOCX01000315.1:133410-161848 GCA_005959815.1 Sarcophaga bullata | reverse complement strand
TACATACACATGCAATATAAATAGAAACGTTATGTATTGCATACAGAGACTAACTATACCGATAGTCTTCTTCATTCATCCACATTCATCTCTAACTTTGTGTGTAATAATCCTTCTTAATAAGAATCTTTGTATTTAGCTTTTCATGCACACACATATTCGTAATATTGTAATCGGAGATGAAAAACAATAAAAATCTACGCATGTTCTCTAATAGAATTCTTTGCTTCAGGAAAGCATTTCACTCATCCTTTTTGTGGCAGTAAAATTTAAAAGCTTCTTCATATATTACCACACAGAATATTCTGAATACACATCAGTTTCAGAAAATTCTCTACAATTTATTGAAAGTAAAAGTTATTCTGTTTCGTTTTCTTAAAAAACATTTAAAAATAAAATTAAATTTTTAAAATTTAATTAAGAATTTAAAGGAAATTGTGTGAAATGTAGTGGCAAAATAAAGATATATCGGTGAGGTTAAAAATATAAGAAATATCGTCCGTGAAATCGTCTTTCTATTGTTTAGTACCTAGTAATTCAAATTCTGACTCGTTATAAGTGCTCTTTCAAGTGCATCAATACATGTAGGAAGTATCCGGATCATCCCTCCGTGCAATCAGAGAAACTGGCATTAACAGCGAACCTCACAGGGGGTTTCGATAGCTCCGCGTCTTCAAAAGTATTAGGCGTAGATCATCAAAAACTCCTTGTTATGCTCTGCGCCAATTCTACTTTGCTTAGAGGAAAAATAGTGAATTTTAAAGTATATTAAAATTCGGTTCTACGCTGTAATTAATACGAGAAGTTTTGAGAGTTTTTTCTTCGAGATGTCTGATCTAGGGCTCTAATAAACCAACACACTACCTTCTGGATTTAATAGGACGCCGTTTTTCATTATATTAAGTACGACGCAATACCATTTCTCTTGGAGATTCTTTAAATATTTCGATTATATTGTTTTGGAAGAATATATATAAAGTCACACGATAGCAGAAGAACCAGTGTTGCATACAACAGATTTATTTGAAATGAACACTGAATTAAAAGTACACGTAATCTTCTACCAGAAATGTTGTATATATACGTGCAATGTCCCAAGTTGCAACAGCAGTTGCAAATCATTTAGGAAACTATTGCCCATTTTTTGTATACAGGATATTTGTGTTCTTACTTGGCCATAGCAAGTCAAAATTAACCGCGTTTTTTTTAAAGCGTGATTGTGTTAATTTTAATATGTGTTGTGTACATACGGAGTTGTTAATTTCTTTTTAAATTTTCATCTAAAACAAAGTTTTTTTTTTTTTATTGCAAATTTTTCTGCAATATTTGACCCAATTTTTGAATGCTTTTCAACGTGTTCTACACTGATTATTTTCTTTATTTTTTATGGTCATAAACAAGAATTTCCTTTTTAAATTTTTGTGGTACAAATTTGGATATGAAATGAATGAAAATATAAACATGTTTCCCCCCCTTACAATACCAGAGTCAGAGTCATTCATTCGATGTTCAATAACATTTTCAACATTTTTCCTCTAGTTTTTTTTTTTTTTTTTTTGTGGAAAAGCAAAGAAAAGAAAAATTCACAGAAAAAAAAATTAAAATAAGTTTTTTTTTTTTTGTAACAAAAATGCCATGATGTGTTAACAAAATAATATCACTCACTTTGTCAAACCTTTTTGTAATCACCACAATGGCAACACATACTCGCATACATACATACACTCAAGTAGACATAATAAATATAAGCCAAGCCATGGATAGGTTTCTATATGAAAACAACTCCCGACAACCATTATATGGCCATTGTATAGGATTTTTGGTTTATTTTGTATCCTCTCGTAGTTTTTCTTTCTCTTTTTTTTAATTTTTTATTGGATCTATAGATAATGTTATACATATACATACTATGCATGTGGAGGTATATACACACATTTCATACATATGTATGTATGTATATAGTGTATGAAGTTTTCATTCACATTTTATTAAGAAAATATATCGTTTTTGTTATTGCAAATCAAGCGAAAATAAATGAATTACATTTATTTTATTTGATATTGTATACATATGTACATATGTACGTGTGTGTATATATGTATACAACTGATATATTGTGTTAAATTCTATATTATTCTGCTCAGTGTGTGTATTATTAAGTTAAATTAGTGAAGCAAGACCAGCTGATTAATGTAATTTTTCATAGATTTAGTAGTGTTTGCGTATATTTTTCTTTTTTCTTTCTTCTTTTTTTTTCTAATCATTCTGTTATGAAATGACCCATATACTTATATGATTATCTTTCTTCTTTTTTTTTGTTTTTGTACATTGTGTGTACCCAGTTTAAGCACAATTGGCATATTTATAATCAGCTTAGGCTCTCTTTTGTTGTTTTATTATGCTTGTTGGCATCGTATAAGTAAGACTCGGGTTTGTTCTTCAATTTCCTTTACACAACACTACGACAAAAACATACACACACACATACACACACACATCTTTGCCTCAACAATAAGAACTACAATAATAACATTAAACATACCAGTTGATTTACCTTTCAGCTATATTGAGCAGTAAAATTAGAAGCTAAAAGAACTTTCTCTCTTTCTCTCTCTCTCTCTCTCTCTCTTTCTTTCTCTCTTGCTCTTTATGCTTTTCTCTACTCATGTGTTACTTATTGTTAAGGTTTCTATTTTTATTTTATGCCTGCACTTAACTTTCATTTCATTTTGAACTCTTTTTTTGTTCAATTTGTTTGTATGTATGCGTATGTGTATGCTTTTCCGGCTTATTTATGCTTGATTTGTGTTTATTTGTATTCGTGTATTAAATCATTGGTTTGAGCTCTCTCTCTCTCTCTCTCTTCTTTTTTCCATCGTCCTTTTTCTTTATATTTACCAAAGTGTTTATGTGAGAGTGTAGGTGCTTTCGTTTTTTAAAACGTTGATGATGGAAGACCTTTTCTCTTTGTGGTTTATAAACAATAACTGGTAAAAAAAAGTTGTTTTTATTTCTCTTGAACAAAAACAAAGTGTTGCATGTAAGTCTTTACAGTGAAAGATAATAAAAATCTGTAACTTTAAGGTGAATATTTTAGTAAAAGAGAGACTAAAAGATAGTTGCACTAGTTGTGGTAATATTTTCCTAAACTTTTTTAAATTATCAACATTTTTAATAGCGTAAGTTTGTAGTTTTTTTTTAATAATTTGAGTGTCAGCTTTTTCGAATCCGACAATTTAAAAAATGTTCATCTTTCAATATAAATTCGTTAATTGGCATACACAAAAATTAGTGGTGCTGCAACGTAGCGTAGTGGGTATTATGTTGGCTCATTAGATGCGGACCCGTGATTTGACCCCTTATTTATTATTCGGGTATACATTTTTTATTGTATCTGATATAAATAGGTTTTAAGTCCCCAAAAATAAATTTTCTTATTTTAAGTATGAAGTCGACCTAATCTAGTAGGTAGTGTGTTAGCTGATTACACGTAAATCCACGGTTCAAAGCCCAGGTCAGACATTGAAACAAAATTATGAAAAAAAATCAAATAAATTTTTACCGGATTCCTCTCAGCAGATTTCTGGCAAAAACTCTGTGAGCACTCTGTGTCGTTTGGTGTCGACTTTAAACGTAACTAAAATATGTGCGTTTAATTGAATTTCTCTCAGTGTACGTTCATTTTTGACTTATTTTTACTTACGGTAGTAAGGTATCCCTTATAAACTCCTTTCGAAAGGTTATCCAATATTTTTTTTTTTTAAATTTCTTCGATTGTTTTCCATTTCACTTCTATTACTTACACATGCCTTGTTTTTGTATTTTATTGGTTTACAGATTCCTATTTTATGCCAATGAAACAATAAAAAGAACGAAAAGAAAATTTCTCTTAACAAATCTCAAATAATTTATTGCTACTTTTCCCTTTTCAATCTTAAATGCCATTAATTTTCCCTCTTCTCTCTCTCTCCTCTCTCTCTCTCTCTCTCACTCTCACTCTCACCCTTCTTATTCACAATATTCAAATGATGGCTTATTTAACTATAAATCAATGAAGCGTTTAGCTAATCAATAAAAATAATAATAATAATACACACAATAACAATAACAATAACAATAATAATAATAAAAACAACAAAATCGAAAACAAAAGAAGAAAAAAAAGAAAATGTTAGAAAATAAATTATATTGGCGGCATACAACATCAAACATCAAAAGAGAATTTCACAGATTTAAGCGAAAATAAAAAATAAAATTTAATTTATTGTGAAAAAACCGGAAAGGTAAATAAAAGGAGCACTGATTTTCACAAAATGAAAAGAAAAGGTGTTGGGGTGCAACACGGCGTATGATTGATTATAAATTAAGTGATGTGTGGCAAAGACAAAATGATTATTAAACGTTATTAATCATTGGCAGTGAGTAACCAGAAATAGGGAACACCGCATATTCAATAACATTTTTAACGTTGCTTCAAAACAGTATTTTGCACAACATCAATGAGATCGTTTTGGTGTTGTTGGTGTTAATATTAACTTTGCTTTGGTGTGGTGTTAACATAGACGCATAACTAATGCGTTACAAAAAAATAATAATTTTCGCTTGTCTTTAAGATATAGAAGTAGTGTTATATCTATACTTTTGAACACAACTGTATTCAAATTTAAGGAGAATATGCCTGAAAGTAAAAGATATTCAATAACGATTCTATCATGTGTGTTACAAAGAAATAGCGTTGCTGTCTATCTATTACCAGTAATCTTCAAGAAACGGAAGTATTTCCATGTAAATATGTCTGAGTTTTGCTGTTTTTCTTTTTCTTTCTTTTGATTTTTGGCAATTTTCATTAAGTTTTTCCCATTTTCTTCCACATTGTTTAGCTTGAATTAAAATTGGGTCTTATTTTTATGAAGCCATTCAAACATTAAATTATTTTTCCTGCTTTATGGCCACTTCCTTTTTATAACTTTTGGGTTAAAATTAGTTTCACAATTCAGTTTTTTTCTCCTCCCCTTTCCCTTATTCTCATTATAATTTCTTGTTGTTTCTGTTGTTGTTGAAAGTTTATGGAGATCGAAAGTAATAGCATTACTAGGCCTTTGGGGACAATTTCTCGTTGTTTATGAGAGTTAATTAAAATCAAAGCGAATTAAAGTAATTTCAAATGGATTTTACAACTCTTTGAGGAAGAAGAAATTTACTCTAACAACTATTGGGAGGGCAGATTAATGATCAATTCGAACTTTGAAAGTCATATGAAAATAACTCATACTCCTAAGCCGTTTTCTTATAAAGAAATATGATACGAGGCTTTAATTCTTTTTCAAATAAAATCTGCACTAAGACCTGTGGATAGGAAATAGGTATCATAATTGATCAGATTTACCAGACTGTATATACAATATAAAGCATTTTGGTGATGTGAGTAGATAGGTTGTAATCCTGACTAGACTAGGTCGTACTGACCAATTAAGTAGGCAAGTAATACCACAAATTATAATCCATCTCTGGTACTTTCCTTATAGGAAACTTACTCGTCTAAACTCCTAACAAGATATGATCCAAGATATTTTGAAATTCATTCGTACTTAAATACGTTTGTATTCGTTAACAAGAGGTCCACAATACTTGTTTAAAATATTCATGTTCAATAGAATTCCTGTATGTTACTCCTCTTATCAGTGTTTTTTATTTTCTTTTCTTTATTTTTTTTTTATTGAGAACTTGAATGCCATAATAAAAGTGATCAACTCTTAATATAGAACACGTATGTCACTTGAACAGTCAAGGGAATAACAGAATAACTCAGGCCCAACCAGGACAATAACAAGCAACAGCAATAAAATATAACTTAAGTGCATAATAATGTTGCAAGGCATGTACTGGTTTACATCAATTCCTTATTCTTTTTACGTTTTATGTTCTTCTGCTACTCTGTTTTCTGTTTTTTTTTTTTTTTCATTCTACGAAAGTTGCAACAGCAGCCATCATCTTTGTCAGCGTCAAGTTTAACGGCAACAACAATGACAGAAACAACCTCACATGAGTAGTGCTTGATGTTGCAGTTGTACAGTGCTTAAATCTTCTCTTAAGTACCTTAACAAACATATACACGTCTCTGGCTGANCCTTAACAAACATATACACGTCTCTGGCTGATACATATACACATGCACATACATACACATACAGAGTTTACAAGAGACTTTAAGTTATCAAGTCAAAACTTAAAGTGGCAACAGCAAGAGGTACAAATATCAAGGCAACATACAAGGCCGTTGCAAAAAAGGCTAAAGGCGGTTTGAAGATACAATTTAGAAAGAAGAAAAAATCTAAAAAAAAAACATTTGAGAAGCAGACAGGTGTAGCAAAAGAAAAAAAAAATTGAAGAAATCAAATGAAGATAAAAGACCTCCAACGAAATCAGCAAGCCATACATTAAGAAACAAACAAACTCCTCTTGAAAATTAGGGGGAAAAAGAAAGAAAGAAACAAATGCCAGAACAGTGGAAAGGGGAGGAGAAACGGTGTACATTTTTCAAATATGTTTAGAGATGAAAAGTAAAACGTATCAAGTGTACAATTGAAGACCATAAAATGCTTGTTGATTTGTTCGAAAGCAAATAAACTTAGAAAACAGAAGAAGAAAAGAAAAGAAAAGAAAAAACAGAATTAAGTATGTGAGCAACAGCCAACATCAATGACTAAGAAACTAAGTAAGTGCTGTTTGAAATCGAGCAGAAATGCAAAAAAAGAAATATTTTAAGTGCACAGCTACAGCTGTAAAATGAGCGAAAACTTAAAGTATTTCAGAGAAATAGGAAAAATAGAAAAAAAACATGGAAATGGAAATCAAAATCATCAAATGAAATTCATGGTGTCGATCTTATTATAGACAAAGATACCAATTTAGCTCTAGATTACTTAAAAAAAAATATTATAAGACTTACAGCCTCATGAATTTGCAATCGACTATGTAAAGATTAACCTCTTTTTCTCTTTTCGATAGAAGGTTTCATTGCGTTCCCTGTTTTACTGACAATTTTTTGGATTATTACGCCTTTAGTTTTGCAATGGCTGCATGTATTTACATCTGAATTATATAAAAAATCGCTTGGGAGAATCACAAAGGTCGCTCACTAAGAGAATTTCGTCTTGAGTACCGGTTGACTCATTAAATTTGTTGGACAAGACCATTTTTCAAATCAGTATTGTTACGTAGAGCAGAATTTAACGTATTAAAATGACAATTGTCAGCCTTCTCACTCTGCATTCAGCTATTTACACCTGCTTGATCTGTAGAATACCATACATAATGCAGGTAAATGTCTTTATGAGTGCGGTCACAACACCATCTATGTATACATCAACCTTACAGCCTTGAGACGCCAGTGTTATAGTTGTTTAGCGTCCAGAACGAGGTTCTAGAAAAACGAGGGTACCACTTCGTTGTGTGACATCCCTATACTAAAAGAACGTTTTACATTGAGACACCTAAAGCCAACATAATCCGTCTCTCCGTAATCTTTTAAACCTGGACATACAGGCGAAAAAAGGCATAACCGACTTTGTAGAAAAGTAAAATATATTGTACTGGGCCTAGCAGTGTATCACAGCATTAGAAACTCAGCTTCAATGCTATACAAACTAAAAAATTCACTTTCCATAGGTTACCACTTTACTTCAAAACCATAAGTGTACGATGTTTTATCTCCTTCAATAAAATAAAACTTTTTCTTCGGATTGATGATTAATCAGCATTTTTATGACAATTTATATGCCACGATTTGAATAAAAAATATGAAAAAAAAGAACCCCAGAACGTATGTGTAATAAATCTTTACTGAATTCAATATTAATCATACGTCGCGTAGTGTTGCAGTTATTGTTTTATAAAATAAATTAAAAAAGAAGCTCTTGTTGCAATAGAAATTTTTCTTTTTCGTAAATTAAATTGTCCTTTTGTTTCGTTCATTATGAAATTCGATTATAAATAAGAATTTAAAAACAAATAAAAATATTTGAATTGAAAAATTCAATTTCAATTTTTATTTGTTCGAAAAGCAAAAGTTCAAAAATGAACACATAAATGTGAGTATTCAACTTAAAAATCTATTGAAAGTATTTACGATTTCCTTTTTCTAAAGATTATATTTGTTTTGAAGGAAAACAAGATCTGTTGACACATTTCTCTTTAGCGGAATTGTTTTCTAGATCACAGTTGACTTTTAGAAAGGAAAACAATTTTTTGAAGATTTTAAGATTATTGCATCCAAGTGGGTGTGTGCTAAAGTATACGAGTTAGAGTTTAATTAATTAAAAGTGACTTACTAATACGGTAAATAAAAAGGTAAATGTATGTACTTTAAAATATAGTGCATGTGTATAAAAGAATTGAATTACAAATAAAACTCTGTTGTGGTAACATCAAATCTAATACAAATTAATTTATGATGGAAACACGCTACTAAGTTTTTCAAGGAATGTCTGTCCATTTTCTTACTTAATTTGTCCGTACAACTTTTTTGTAAGGAATACAACCTAGTTTATCAGGCGGGGATTACAGTTTAAAGACGGATCCGAACGACTGATTCTTGAGAAATCCTTCAAGGGAATTGTATTTTCCCTCAGAGTTTTTGTTAGCATATGAAGTGAAGTCATATTTCGTTTTATCAGAACCATGAGCACTCGTCTAATAGGCTAAAGCACTCTCTACTAGACTATGCGACTACTTTTTTGGTCGTGTGAAATGCTTCCCCTTTTCTTTCTCGTCTATATAACTTCATCTAGTTCAGATCTGTCTAAAGGCTAAACTCCTTTCCCAGTTTTTGATGATGATAACCGTTTCTGTATACCTTAAAACCTTATATAGGATGAAAATATTTCACAAATCTTGTATCGATAACCAAAATTAAATTTGAAATTGAAAATAATTGGCTATTAAAGTAATCGTGACTTCCTTTAAATATGTTTCAATTAAAAAAATCTTTCAATTTTATAGGCTTAGTAGTTCCTTTTCATTTTATTATTGTTTGCAATTTATTCAAAAGAAAAAAAAAAAAAAAAAAAATTCTAAACACAATACCTTTACCTTCTTGCCACAGATGATTAGAACTTCTAAATATGCAAGTGTTTCAAAATATTACTCCAATATGCTGTTGTACTCTTTCGCAATGAAAACTCTTTACGTTCTAGTAAGCATATGCACACGAAAATTAAGACAGGAATGTAGTGTGTTTCGTTTTTACTGTCCTTTTCCTTTCCAATTTTATTTAATTTTTTTTTTTTTTGTTTTTTGTTGTATTCTGGAACTTTTTGTCTAATTTCATGGTAATTTATTTACATTTTTATCCTTCAGGTTATTCATATGCAATACATATGTATGTACATATGTACTTACATGTATGTGTGTTTGTCTTACTGTCAGCCTGTATGCATGCTTTATTAATTTTTATTTTCTTTACAGGTTGTCATTTACGTATATATGTGCATGTATGTGTGTGTATTTATGAAAAATTTTTGCAATTTTTAGCAAATAATGAAAGAGAATGTAATTGTTTGTCAAAAAGAAATTTACAAATTGTTATTGTTTAACATACAGTATATATATTGGGTGTATAGTTAAAGAAATGCGGAATTTTTTTTTGTGTCTAACAATGGCTAATATCTCATTGATTATGCGAGACACATTGGTTTTGGCCATGTGGCAAAACCTTGAGGAAAATCTACAGAAACGAGAAAAGAGAAACTGCCTTCCAGCTTGTCAGTACACAGACAGAGTTGTACCGAAATAAGTGCCTAGGCTTTCATCAAGTAAATAATGATCTGTCAAGTATTCACATTGGGTGATCAGAAAATCTGGATGATTCCATTGTTATGGGAATTGAAAGACTGTGGCATTATAATGGCTCTATCCTAGATCACATTATGAATGTCGCATTTTTATGTTATTACCGAATAAATCCTTTTTTTTGGGAGGGTTCACAGCTGTAGACATATTTGTTTATTGTTTCATAAAATAAGTAATATTTCTACCTGCTTTTCTATGTTTGATTTTATTATAATTTATTTTTATTCCTTTTAATATTTTTTGTTTTTTTTTAAATTTTTCTTACAATTGACAGGGCTATTGTTGTTATAAATTTTGTAGAAATAAAAACCTTTTTTGTTGTAAAAATGTAATTGATGAATTGAAAGCATTTTATGGCAATTAAAATTGAAAAATCTTTCATAAGGAAAATGTAAAAATAATTACAAGCAATATGGAAAATTAAGCACAATTAAGAACAAATTCACAGAAACTAAAAAAAAAAAATAATAATTTTCTTTTGTTTTTGTTGTTTTACAATGAAAATATTTAAAATTTTAGAAATGTGATGACATCAATGAATTTCGTAATTTTTTTTTAAAGATTTTATTTAAAATTTTGTTTTTTTTATTTTAAATTCTTTATTTATTTTTCTTTGTTTTCAAGGAAACCTCAAAGCAACTCTTTCTAACTCCTTGAGGTTTATAACTATTTTTTTTTGGTAACCAATCTCTCTTTTTTTTTTTTTTTTGATTTTAACTCAACAATAGCCAGTCAGGCAGGCAGGCTCTTATTGCTGTTGCATGTCTACTCTTTCTGTATTTTGAAAAAAGAAGAAAAAAAAATTGTTTTTTTTCTTTCTCTTTTTTTCGAACGATAATCAACAAGTAACAATTCAGCAACAATTCAGTTCTGTGTGTGTGTGTGTATTTGAAATTTTTCTCTTCACAAATTGTTCCTAGGCATTCTTGAAATTGTAAAAATTGTAGAGAAAAATTCATACAATGACTCGGCAAAAAAGCACTTGAACATGTCTGGCTGGACCACTTGTGACCAGTTGTACTTCAATACTTCAAACCCTGGACGTCATGATAAAAAGGTGGCTTTTATTGTATACTACAGCAGTGGTTATTATGGAAAATAAAAGCAACAAAAAAAACCGAAAATCAAGTTGAGGTACATATCAAGCCAAACTGCACTTAAATACACCAAAAAAAAATTGTTTAATTAATCAATACATATCATTTGAAATAGCTCTACAGCAATAGTTTTTAAGTTTCAACTGCAAATTTTGTTTTTAATTATTTAGTCCGAAATGTTTGCTGGGTGTTTTGTTAATTATTTTACAAAATAAAGTTCATGTACTTCATTTATTGCATAATAAATCAATACATATGTACATTATTTTTCATATCTACTATGTAGATATGTTATGTTATGTGTGCATCTATATTATGCATGTGTGTGTGTGTGTGTTTGTCTGTGTGAGTGCGTTATATTTTTATTATTTTTAATTTTTTTTATCAATTTTTTTTTATTATTATTGTTGGCATATAATTCAACTTCCTTTAGGCCAATATATAATAAATTTAAAATATATGTAGATGCGTATGTGTGTGTGTGAATGTGTTGTACATATATAAAAATAAATTATGTGCCAGAAATTACATGACTTAATACAATACAATATGTATGCATGTGCTCATGTATTATCTATGAAAATTAAAAAATTTTTTATGCTCAAAGAAAAAAAAAGCAGAGAACCATTAAATGCAAATACTTTAATTGACAGTCATGGAAACAGGCATTGAGATAAATTGGGAAAGAAAATTTAAAATCAAAAAGAAAATCAGAAGAGATTTTCTTTCTCCAGTTCTGTAAATTATTTACTCGAATCATATTAGCAAGCGATGGCTACATATTGATGACTTCTTTAAAACTCACTGTAAAATACTCAGGATAAGATGAAGAGTGTTGGAATACTGATGTAGAGAAGAGCACAGCCTAAGGAGCTTTTATTCTGTAATTACTTTGAAATGATATAAAGGGGCGTAAATACGAGGACATTGTAATGAACAAAAGCCAACGAGACTCCAACAACAGACTAGGTTAGGTTAGGTAAAATGGCAGTCAGCATTTAGTCTTACTCGGACAGCCAGAGTAATACAAGAGATTTTCAAGGAATATTACGCCGCAAGCTCTGCGCCGCTGTTAATATTCATCAGGCTAATGGCATTTCTTCCTGTAAAGGCCAAAATAGAATCATGGTAGTATACACAGAAAGTGAAAATACAGATACGAGATTTCAAGATCGCACCTCTGAATCGAACAAGGATGATAATGCTTTCCTGTGTTTACCATCAAATCAAAACATAGCAGTTACCCGATTGAAAAGTAACAAGGCTGTGCGAGATGATGAATGACCAATCAGAGCATTTGCCGACAGGAGGCGATAGGTGGGTAAGACGAAGGCTTTGATTTATTGAAGCTTATTCCCAATTCTAGAATTGCCAGCATACTTTGCCATGTTCATTAAAAATGGGATAAAACTAATTGCCCCAATACAGTCTGTAGACTGTGCATATCAGATTTCCCATTGCATATCAGATTTATTTAAAGTTCAAAAGTTAAGTAAATTCTTCTAGGAAATCGTACGGGATACAGGAATTAATAACGGAAGTATGATGTATAAAATTCTCCTATAACTTCTGAGCTCTAGATTCTTAGTCCTCGTCTAGTAATATAACACACCAATCACTGGACTAGAGCAATCAAAAGTGTTTTTGGGTTGTTTCTGTTCACAGTGAGATGATTGGTGGCATCCAACAGGATATGTTGGATCTATGGTAGACCTTGCTTGTCTATCGCAATATAATTTAACACGGAGCGTTTGAATTTTGCAAACATCTAGAATGTCACTGACAAACGTACCCATTTAAAGAATAAAATTTTATTAAAAATGTTTGAGATCTTGAGTCTGATATCAGAAATCAGATGTTCTGAGCTTTATGGTTGAGAAAAGAGGGGTGAAGAACAAATTTAATGGAGCAGTACATAGTCTACTGCATACAAATCCTTGTAAAAAAATTGCCTTGAAGCCACTGTTTATCTTTCTTAAGTACTTGTATTGTATTGTATTGTGTTTTATTGTGTTGTATTGTGTTATAATAAATATGATAATTATTGCCTTAAAAAAATTAAACAAAATTTTCCTTGCTTCCTCTCTCAGCCATTTTTATACTTGACCATGTTAATGCAAGTGTATATGATGGTATGTGTATATGAGAGAGTGTTTGTAAATAATTTTGTCATGCATGCGTATTTTAAATAAATGACGTGACTTTATTTTGTTTTCATTTCTACATAAACATGTGTTACAGCACTCAAATACATATATGTACACATATACATACACTCACATATACATCCATACATGCAGAAATTTACATTTTCAATTTATTAAAATATTTATAAAAAAAAAAAGAAAAAAAAATGGAAATTTCTCAGTTTTAATATTAATTTCACATTTAATTTCTTTCCATTGTATTGCATTCGTTTTTTTCGTTTTTTTTTTTTTCATTTTCTTTGGATTTCTGTAGTTTTAATGAAATTTTTGAAGGAAGGTTTTTTTCTTGTTTTTGGGTGATAAATGCTTGCGAATTATGGGCGAAAAGAAAAATTTTATATACAACGTTTATTATTGTTGTTAGTGTTGTTCTTGTTTTCCATTTTTGGTTATGAAACCGAAATTATGTCAAGGTAAAATAAATCGATTCGTTTTTTTTTTATGTTTGTATCAATAACTTCGAATTGATTTAATTTGATTAATAATTTATGCAAAAATTTTGTTGTGGAAAATTAATAGGTTTTCTCTTTGTTGTTGTTGTTGTAATTGAAATGAATTTATTGCATTTGCAATTTGAAAGTGTAGTTAAAAGTGTGATTAATATTTAAATTGAGAATTACAATGAATTGTGTATACACAATTTAAATTAAATTAAAAAAAAAAAAAACAAAATAAAAATACAAAAAAAATAATCTCCACACTCATCACGCGTGCGATTCCAAAAATTCGTTCACTTCTCTAGAGTGAAACGGAGTATCCCATTTGCAAATTGAACCCTTTGCAGCAGACCTATAATGAATAATAAAAAAACCAAACCAAGAGGTCCAAGGAGTTCATTTACGAAAAGACGTCGTAATAATGTTAACAACAGAGATCAGCAATGAGTATTCAAAAAGATGAGTAGCATCGAATCATACTCATAAATAGTGATACTTATATGTACGCATTCATCATACTTATTTTAATATCATACTCATACTTCTCATATTTAAAGTTTGAAGTACTCATCATATTTATACTTAACAACACGTATAATGTTGTTAATTTATATTCTCCATGAATCAACATAAACAAGAATCACAAAATATGTATGAAATCGCATACAAGCACTAAAATACTCACTAGAAGGTTGTGTGTTTGCTCTGCTTGCTGTTCTGTCTTTTTAGCTTAGCTGTCTTTTTTCTTTTATCGTAAATGCAACAACAACCAAGACTGAGACAAATCATTTATAAGTATTATAATTATTTTTCTAAAGTTATGAATCTAAATGAGTATGCTTATGAATCAGACATATTTCGGAATGGTATGAGCTTGATGTCAATGTTGTATGCATACGCATTGCACCCTGTATTTATAAATTAACGTTGTAGTGAGTACGAATGAATCAGAGTACATAGTTAAATTTCAATATTGTTGACTCATTCATACTCAAAATTTCATGGGTACTTATGAGTAGCGAAAAAACGATTCATTGTTGATCTCTGGTTTACAATTAAATTTTATTTACACTCTCCACAACTAAATTCAGTAAATCCCCTTTAACTATTTGAAAAAAAAGAAAAAAATGCATTTAAAAAGTTATTAACCTTTTGGCCATTTTTTTAAAAAAGATTTTTTTTTGTTCAAATCCATTTAGTTTTTGGAAAAAAAAGAAGAAAAACTTTTAAAAGTCAAGTGGTATTATTGTCATGTTCGATACCAACAACCCTCACCACAATTTTATGGCGCTTAAGGAAAAATTGTGTTTTTCGGTTTGAACTAAAAAAAAAAAAATTGAACAACTTCAATAACCTCTAACCGGAAAACTATTGAATTTATTTATGCGAAGAGAAGAAAAAGAAAAATGAAAATAAAAAAAAATACCAACTACTGGCAGCTAAATATTGTGCGATATATGTGGTACACAGAAGTAGTAGTTGTTGTAGAAGCTTATAATCTTTAGGAAAAGTGTTCAAATGAAATCAATAACCCCAGAGAATTTGAGACAACGTGACGACAGCAAATTCATTGCAAATGAAAAAAAAAATACACTGATTTTGGAAGGGGTAAAGGGGGGGGGCCAAGGAAAAACAAAAAAAAAATAGGATCCCATAAATTATAAAGTATACATGAGAGAGAGAATCACTGAATGAATGAATGAATGAATAAATGAATGAATGTAAAAATGAATGAATGAATGAATTGGTTGCATAAAATGCAATTTGACGGTTATAGTACTACAGAAAACATCATTTTTAAAACGTTCGTTTTTCATTTCTTTTCTTTTTTTTTTTGAGCTTTAATGCAGCCAAACTATATATTCATGTTGAATTTGGTTTCTTTTTTTTTCCTAAAAATTTTTCTAAAGTTTTTTGCACTTTTCTCGAGCAGACGTATTGCCGAGGAAAACAACACTATAAATAATATGGATTTTTGCCAAAACATAAAATAAAAAAACAAAAAAAATTTCATTTTTGTATGGTGAGATGGTATATTGGTTGGGTAACTAACTGGCTTGCTTTTGCAGGCATGGCAGCTATCGCTGTGTAGTGTAGAGAGTAGAGTAAAGTGTTTAGAACATGAAAATGCATTATAAAATTAATGTGCCAACTAGGGTCAACACAAATCACAGTTAAAAGGAAATGGCACCGAAAAATCTCAAAAGGTCAATACACCACTGATGACCACAGGTTTTGAATATTGAAAGGAAAAAAAAAAGTTCACAACCTACGAATTTAATAAAGAACGAGAATAAATTGAAAATATTTCTGAAGGTTTACGGCTTTAAGGTAAATTAAGTGAATATATTTCTACAATAATAAGGATTTAGGTATCGAGTCTCGTAAAATTTAGCTGAAGTAAGACATTTGCCAGCAACTTTGTTGAGTTTGTAAGAAGTATGCACGTGAACGATCCAGATGCCAATAATAATTAAAAAATTGTAGGTAGAGAAAATCGAACTCGTGTTCAATATCGTCTGGCTTCACATATTGACTTTCGCTTTAATTTCCTTTTCTTTTTTTTTCATCGCAAGCCGTTTACTTTCTTTATCCCCAAAAAACCCTGACCTATTTTATATTGCTTTGTTGTATGCTAAGGTTTAATTAAATTTCCAATTACATTGCGTACTCCCTCGGCCATATTATTAACATTTTATTATTTTCGCTCTCGCCCTCGCTTTCTCCCTTTCTATGTCTCTCTATTACTCTCTCTTTCTAACTTTATAACCAATTTGTAATTTTCCTTTAATGCCTTCTGGGGCCCAGTTTAATCTTTTTTTTATTTTTCGTTTCAAGCATTTCTTGATTATTTTGCATTGCATGACTAGAAAAGAAAAAAAAATGGAAAAAGAATAGCAGAAGAATAAAAACCGTTTTATATGGTACAAGGAAAACTACAAAATGTTGTTGTAGAGTTTTTGTTTTTTTTTGTTTTTTCTAAAACAGACGAATGCGTAACAGATCCTTAAGGAATTGAATGCAAAAACTAAAGAAAACTAAAAAAGAGTAGAAGCTGAGATAAAAATTTATAGAAAAAAATGTGCATTGAAAACTGCAATGAGACCATGAATAAAATACAATACAATTATACGATTTCCGTTCTGTCTTTCTCCCCTTCTTCTGTTTTTGGTGTCTCTAAAGTAGTTGCCTGTACTTTTAAACCCTGACACTAGAAATTATGGAAAAATAAAATGCCTGCTTAAGCTTAAAATGTAGAAAGTGTTGGCAGGACAAAAATTGTCTTAAAATTTTGGTTTTTTTTTTTTGGTTTTTCTTTTTTTTTTTTTTTGTTAAATAAAATCCCTTAAGATAAGACTGAGATAATGCAGAAAGAAGGACAAGTTATACAGTGAAGGTTAAGGTAAATTAAACTACAATGCAAGGTTTTTAGGAAGAATGCATATTAAACTTATTAAATTTTGTCAAATCTTTAGTAACACAAAAGAAACATTTGGAACTTCATATTTGAATATCTTATCGAAAGTAAATTAAATGCATATGGTTTTATATGCATAATATAGTATTGGAGTTATTGGTTATAAATTTCATGAAATTATTCTTCATGCTATTCATATTAATCTGCTTCTTCTTCTGACAAACGATTCTGAGTTTTACGGTGAGCATATGTCTTGTTTAACGAAAACGACCTAATAATACCACCAAACTTAAAATGAGAGAAATTTTGGAATTCTAGACTTATGGGGTGGGTTTTCCAGTGCAAAAATACAACAATTTTACTGAAATTTCCATTGGTAGAGAAAAATTTTCTGAACTCTCGGATTCTCAGCTTGAAGGTTAAGATACCACTTAGGCCGCTTCTTGTATCATAATTATTATCCAACCCAACGTTCATATTTTTCTTAAAGTGAACAAACTGAATCCAGGATAGATTTTGTTATTTGAACAAAATACAGATTTAGTCCAGTGTGACAGAAATTACCAGGTAGAAATCAAGTGCCAAGTTGATCATCATAAATAAAACATTGGTGGGGTGAGAAGCTAAGTCTCAGTCCGGACTAAGGAATTGTAATGACCAATTAAGTAAGTAAGTAATGAAGTGTAGTGGAAGTAGTGTGTAGTTGTTGTGGCAAATTTATTTGTGGTTTTGACCAGCAAATTTAACAAAAGAGTGGAATGCAATCGTTTAATCAGAAGTGAGTGTGGAACTTGCTAAAGAGATCATGCTTATCCGTTATGATATTTCTATAAATGATGCTCTGTTTAAAAAAATTTTAAAATGACTTTCGTGATTATGAAATTAATTTTTAGAGATCATTTGAAACATAATTTTCTTTTTTTTTTTTCAAATAATTCTATATTTTCTGGTATACTTAAATAGTCTCTATTTCCTTAAATAATGCAAACAAAAATGGACAAAATTGAACAGAAAATAAAAAGAAAAAATACAAGAAACAAAGACATGGTTTTCCAGATCATTGCTTGCGCTTTCGTAAAACAGTGCTACTGTGCTACAGCAAAAATATATCATTTAATAAACAAATAAACAACAGGCAACCACGATCAGGCAAATATATATCATATTAATAAACAAATAAACAACAGGCAACCACGATTTCACTGAAAAAAAAAAAAAAAAAAAAAAACATTCCGTGGAAGACACCTAAAAAAACCTCCGTAATAACAAATAAATGTTTTAATGACCCGACCAATACTAGGAAAAAAAATATAAAAAAAGAGCGCTTAGCAAAGAGAAGTAAAAGCTAAATTAACAGCCAAAAGGAAACAAGACAAACAGTAAACTGGCAGTATAAGAAATAAAAATAAAAAAAAAAAAAAAAAAAAAAAAAAAAAAATACGAAAAAGAAGAATTCAAAATAATTTAACTTAACGAGGCTGAATTTAATATGGCAGCAAATAGGTCGAAAGAAGAGAAAGGACTAAACAAACACAGTAAAATAATAAAAAAAAACCAGAAAAACATAAAATATACAACAAAACCGGGCTTGGTAGTCAACATTTAAAACAACATCAACAAAAAATTGGTCCGTTTTTGCTGGTGTTTCAGCATCATTATTTTTCTCTTGTCATTGCTTTTATGCTGCTACGCTGCTGTTTATATATTTTATTTTATTTTTTATACTAGTTCTGCTCTTCTTTATCTCTACGCTTTAAGCAGAAATTTCTTCTTTTTTTATTCTCTGGAAGACATTTTTCAAAATGAGATGAGCGCACAAAAACGTAGTCAAAATGAATACATAAAATAAAATTTAAAAAAAGGAAAAAAAGAAGAAAATGAACATGAGATAAAATATTTAACTGTTCTCCAGTCATTTTTTTTTTTTTTTTTTTTTTGTTGTAAATGGTCAGTTGGTCTAAAAAAAGAAGAAAAAATTAAAACCAACACCAGAATCTACACCAACACTCTGGCTTAGTTATACGCTAACACTGACTCACATTCACACTCTCGCACTCATACAACCACACAATCACACGTTTTTATATTTGTTTTTTCTTCTTTGTGTGTGTGTGTGTGAGTGTGTGTTTCTAAGGCAATATTTTAACTTTGCGTTGTAACACTTTGCAACACATTGCGTTTGCTTCATTAAAGACACCGAAAACAGAAATTTAAAGAGAGTAGGAAATGCAAAAATGACATTAAATTAATGGTTGAACAGAAATTGTTTACGACAAGTGGGTGTGTACAGGCATGAGTCTGCTTAATTTGTGGTTATAAACAAACACCAATACATTAACAATTATAAACGCAGAAGCACCCAAAAACACACACACCTACACGCACACAATATTATACTTCGTGGATGGTGTGGCGGTTTTTATGACAAAATGAAATTTAAAATAAAAAGTAAAGTAAAGTATTCAGTAAAATTGAATACAAAATTCATTAAAGAAATGTTTTACAATTCTTTACACACTCAACACAGTTCTTGATTAAATTTGTTCTGGAAATAACAACAAAATTTTTTATTAATTCAAATTCAAATTCAAATCACCACATATTTGCTTAAAACAAAAAATCTAAATCGCTTAACGTGTCATAAGAACAATAATACTCTTCCTGTTAAACAGATCTATAATCTCTGCAAAAGTCATTTGAAGGTAAGTGAAAATATTTCGATTACCCGCCTATTAACCAATTACATATCACTGTGAATAGACGCAAATATAGAGATTGTCCTACGATCTTATCTAGACAGTTGAGTGGTTATTTTCCTTTTTTATTTGGTCAAAATGAATATAAATAAAGAGTGGCAGCAACCTAAAGCAACTACCATTCCATCTATTGATTACAAAATTAGAATAAAAATCATTTGCTTTCTTTTTAAAATCTAAAAGAAATCATATTCAACGTTTCTGTTCTTTAAGTAAGTACTACGAAAGGATATGCCATGCTTACTGCAATAATTTTTCGGAATTTTTTTTTTTTGAGGCTATAATGCATGGAACAGATGAAGTATGGAAAGGAGAGTATGATGGCAAAATTACAAATTATTTACGTATGTAAAGTATTTAAGTACAATTCAGCTTATGTCTGGAAGCAGGCACGTACAATAATTTTTTTCTCTTCTTTCTCTCTCTCATTTTTTTTTTAGTTGGTATGTTGGTATAGGAAAATATATTTAAAAGTTTTTATTATTTTCATTAATATTTACAAAGTGCTGTTGAAAAATGGCAACCATATTGTAGAGCAAAGGGTGATGCCACTCAAATACGGATGCCAAATTTCTGATCAACTCTGTACTATTATTGCTATCGTCAAAACGTATACTGAAAAAATGTCTTAAAAATGTATCAAAACCATTTTATGTCAGCATATATTTGCCCTGCTGTTTTAATATACTTTCTCTATTTGTGAACAGTAGTTACAATAATAGATCATTCAGTCAAGGTGTTCGAACTCACAATGAATAGTTGCCCTCCAATTTCCATAAGCTACATGAACAAGTTGACAAGCGAGTGCATATTCATGCAATCTCTGCAACCTAACCATGGCGTGCATACTATAGAAGGCGAATGTTTATTACAATGGCATTTGGTTTCTTAGCGTACAAAAAACTATGCCTGTGTGAAGATCAGGTGCAGAATCTCTTCTGTTAACAATTGCTGGTATTATAACGGGATAGTAGAGGTCTATCTAGTTTAAAAAATGAATTATCCTCCTTTGTTACTCACAGATGAAGATGATGATGAATTCGAGAGTACGTGTGATCACGAAGATCTGATGTTATTGGTAGAGAGAAAAACTTTGTTTACATCGAAAGGCCACAGGCGAGCATTTAACTATTTAGCGAGGTATAAGAGAGAATAAGAGAGTTTCCTACTATTGAATTATTATCGTCTGATATATTAGCAAAGCTACCATAATAGTGGCCATCAATTGCATCTTTAGTGTTTTGGTGGACTCCTGTTAATAAAAATTTAAGTTTTTAAAGTGGACATGCAGTCAAACACTTCAACACATATGTACACACTCTTCCTCTCACATACATACACACACACACATAGTTGCTGTAATTGCACACTTACTTAGTTTTCTTTTTTTGCTTTTTTGTTGTTGTTACATACACAAATAAGCAAAAGAGAAAGTCAACATAGAGTGTAAATGCAAAAAGTATAACAGTAAAATGTAAAGAGTGTCTAAGCAACGAAGAGAGTGAGAGAGAGAGACAGCGAGAGAGAGAGAGAGAGAAAGATAAAAAAATGAAATGAAGAACAGAAAATGAACATATGAAATGTAAAAGTTTTTATTAAATATTGTGTATAGAAAACCATATTCAATGTAAATGTATAAGTTCGAGCATAGCACATGCACAGCACAAGATAGAGCAAGTGTGTTTTATTGCATATGTGTATGTGTTTTGGATGTGAAATACTGTATTTATATGCAATACACATACATACATACGAGTAGACAAAAAAAATACAAGCAAATATTAAATACACAAGCTTCAGCATCAGCTTCAGCTTCAGCTTCAATGCCAAAAAGTAGTAAAGATCTCTCGTCATAGTGTATTAGTAAATGCATGAAAGTGGCTCTGTCTCTGTCTCTGCCTCTGTCTTTCTGTGTGTATGTGTATGTTTGTTTATATGCAATGTATGTGTAATTGCGCTTTTTTTTCTACATATTACCATAGCATTTGTGTTCTCTGTATTTTGTTGTTTTTTTGTTGAATTTTATTAAAAAATAATTTTTGCAAATGGAAAAGAAAGGAAAACTCTATTAAATGAAAGTAAAAGAAAAAAAAAGTAACTATTTGAGCTTAGCAATGCTGATTCAATGCGTTACTGCTGCTGCTGTTTTTCTCCAGGCTAACAATTCTTGTGATGTGTTAATTTAAGTAATTTTCTTTTTATTAAAACAAAAAAACAACACAACAGAATAAAAAAAATGTGTTGAAGTTTAAGTTTTTATTAAAAACTGTGTGTATTATTAACAGAAATTAGAAATTAGAATAGAAAAATGTTTTTAAATGAGTAAAGTTTTCCATTTTCGAATTTTTCTTAAAATTACAAAAAAAAAAAAAAATTGAAATAAAATTTCATTGAAATGCTGACTTCAGTAATATTAATAACTAACTCTGGGTAATGATGTGTGAGTTACTATTTATTTGTTGTGTGTGTGTATGTCAGTGTAATAAATTTATTTAATATTTCCATTCGATTAACATGATTATTTCAAATTACATCCTAAGCCGGAAAATAATACCTATATTGGCCAAAACAAATGCAGACACCGACAAACACTTTAATTCTCATTGCAAAATATAATTTTTCGGTATAAAAAAGAAAAAGAAAGAAAAAACAAAATAATAAATATCCATTGCCATTTAAAATATTAAATTATATTCTGATGAAATTCAAATGATTTATTTCAAAGAAATTTTATTAAAATAACAATTTCATGTGCTAAGTAAGCATTTTCCCAAACCAATATCACATTTTCCAAACAATTCTTTAATTAACTTTGTTTCTTCTGTTTGTTTTGTTTTTTGATTTTATTCTTTCTTCTTAATATTATAATACTTTTTAATAATAATTTTTGTTGTGTCTGTGTGTGTGTTTAATCATTTGTATCTTTTAAGAAGGCAATTAAATTAAATTATTAATCAATTGAATTCTCTTTCAACGTTCTCTTTCACACGTACTAGGTGTTAATAAAGGACTTCGTAACGTATGAGTGATTTTTAATTAAAATTTATTACTCATACGCACTATGGTGTACGTTAATAATATTAAGTGAACCTCTGAAGTGATTTTGAAATAAAAAAAAATTAAAAAAATTAGAAAGGCAGCGTTTCCAATCTGATTTGAAATAATTATCTTCATGAACAGCGTAACTGAATGCCATGACATAATGCTGATTATATAAAAAATTCTGTCTGTTTGTCTATTTGTTTGTTTAACTATCAGTTAGCTTAGCAGACTACCCACATGTTAATGCAGAATACATAGTTATTTTATCGAAACAGGTCGAGGGTTATGAAATACATCAACGCCTTTGCAAAAACCTGATACTCATACACGTTTAATAGATATGGTTTAGTCTACATTGAAGTCACCATAGTCTAGTTGTGGTGCATTGTACCTCAGACTGTAATGTACCTTGTTTGGATGCCTAAGTTTGTTCTCTTTGATTAAAGCTGATTACTCCAGATTCCTTTTAGGTTAGCATCCATTGTACTTTATGCGATGGTATACTATTATACCAGAGATCTAGAAATTCACACTCCTCCACTGTCTACGTATTCTGTTAATGCAGCTATTAATGCTTCTATAGTGTCTATTGTTGTGTCATCTCATTTAGCCCTACACAATGGACACATTTCGTCTTATAGCCTCTGGAGTTTTATAATGATCTTGATCTACAGAAAAATTTTAAAAAGGACTTTTAAACTCCTTCCATAGTGTACTGTCCTAGCTTTATATCCATATAATGTGTAGTTCAGAAAGAAACCCAATGAAAATATGTATTCTTCCAGTCTCCTTTTTCTTTATCAAATTGTGTGCATTTAAAAAATCATACGCTTTAATTTCAATGTTTAAAATTATGCAAAATATGCAGATCATAAAATAATTTTATACTCTCCTTTAAAGGAAATGAAATTCTCTTTAAAATTTTCTTTTTAATGCTTCAGGAAATTGTGATGAAGAGTAGAGTATTTAAGGAATAACAATGAAAGAGAATACATATGTCAGTGAATGTGTCATTTTATTGTAAATACCTTTAAAACTCTGAAATTCTCGATTTCAACTGAATAAATACAAAAACATTTAACATAGTACTCACACGTACGCAATATATGTGCACACCGACGTATGTATGTCCATACATAAATTAGCAAATAAATGTTCTTAGAAATCTAAAAGAGTTGATGCTAAATGAATTAGAAATGTCAAGAGAGAGAGAGAGAGAGAGAGAGAGATAGAGAGAGAGAGAGANNNGAGAGAGAGAGCGAGAGAGAGAGAGAGACAGACAGGAATATCGAAATATAGAGGATATGAAAAGTAATGTCTTTGGCATCTGTCTTAATGTGAGTGTAGAAAAGTATGTATTTGTGTACATATTCCTTCGTATGTGTGTATGTATAGATATGGCATTTAAATTCAAATTACATTAACCGCTTTCAAATGTTTAAATGAGTTTAAGTATGTCAATGTATTAGCAAGAGAAAGACTTTACAATACCTTTGTATATGTTGGACTACAAGTACTAGTACGAGTGCAAGTGTGTGTGTGTACATGTACATATTTGTGTCAAATACACGAAATGGTCAACTGGTGAAAGTGCCAACACCATAAACATTCTGTTTCCGAAATGTATACAAAGGCAATAACAACAGAAATATACACTTGAAGCACAGACAACAGCAACAACGACAACAACAACAACAGTTATAATATTAATATCTGTATAGTATATTCCATACAGTCTGCATGTGTGTGTATGTCTGTTTGTATGGTATGTTGTATTCTAAACAAGTTGTCTACTCTCTATAATTTGCCACTATTTCAACAACAATAATAACAAAAACTGCTACAAATACAACTACAATAACCAGTTTTCTTCTTATTCTTCTGCATATAAAATTATTGCATTTGAAATGGCAAAAATAACATCATTATGACACAAACAGATGAACACACAACACACAACACACACATACACTTAAGCTCTTATTATCACACTTTTATGATTGAATGCATATTTGTATGTGTTAGTCTCATGTTCTCATGTTCATAAACGTACGAATTTTCCCTCTAAACATGAATTTATTTTCTCACTCCTTTTGTGTGTGAATTAAACAACACAGAGAAGACAGGGATGTAAGAGGAAAATCGGGTCAATTCAAGATTTAGTATCTCTATACAGTAACGGAAAGAAGAAAGAAGTTTTGTTTTATTTCTCATATTTAATGAGTGGTCAAGTTTACAAATTGCTGATAATAAATGTAAAGAATGGTGAGTAAATATATCGCTTTATAGCTGCAGTTATGATTATCACGCAAGTTAACCATTTTAAGGGGTTTAAGGGGTTGGAGTCTGAGACTGTCAACCTCTTCACTGATCATCGTTTAGCGCAAATCAAAGAAAAGTTTCTGTAGTTTCTGGCTGCAGTTATAAGCTCTTTGGATTCATTATGGCGACTAATAGCGACTCGCTATCGAACCATAATCCAACGTTATTATGAGTACTGTTCATTAACAGTGATTATATTTACTGTTCGTTAAGAATTTGCGACTGGAAAGCTTGTGCCGCTTTTCTTCTGCCCATGTACAAACTCTTACAAACTCCTCAATGCACATATTATGCGCAGTTTTACAAGCAGGCCCTGTTAACCTGGTCTGTCTCTCTAAGTACACACAGCATTTTGGAGAGTATCCATTGAATCATACTTTTCCCATCAATCTTTTTACAGGATCGAGTCATATATCCCGATGCGAAGCAGTTTTTCTTATCTTTGTTACGATATCTTTGTCTCGATAGTATATCCATCATAAAAATAATCTCTGTTTTTCGAATACAAAAATTACAATTCAACCGTCAGTTTCTAGTGGAGAAATTTAATGTTACCAACCACTAGTAGTAGTACGTACCCTGTGGTACTCTATATTGCAAAATTTTTAAAATTTTATAGTTTTTGTATAAAATAAAATAAAATTGGTAGCCTTATCTTTTAAAGTGTGTACATATTTAAATTTCAATACTGTAGTAAGTAAGTAAACTTTTAATACTAGAATCCACAAGAAATACTCACGTGAAAAAATAAATTGAATTCGAATTTAATGAAAAAAGTTTTCAGGAAAACTTATGGCACAAGCCTCCTTATTTCAGAGGAAGAAAAAAAAAACAGGAAAAAATTGTGTATAATTATGCACTCTGTGCAAACAAAACGAGAGGATAAAGAAAAAAACTCCGGGTATTTAAAAATATATAAACACGCCCAAAATTATGCAAAAGAAAACAAACAAGACAAGACAAGAAAACAAGCCAAAAAGTATGCATTCGAAAGTGAAGTGGAACTTTGAGAAAAATTACAGAAAAAAGAGAAAAAAATAAATAAAAAACAAAAAAAAAACAACAAAAGTAAAGAAAAAAAGAAGAAGAAGAAAATATATTAATATTACATAACTTTTGCTACCACTTTTTATAACAACTTTTTGAGTAATTTTGTCACATTTATCTATCACAGAGAATGCAAGATAGAATGTAGATAAGAGGAATAGGAGCAGCAAGACAACAACGTGTTGTATTGAAATGGTTGAAGAACATAAGCAGGGAACTTTAAGAAAAACAAAGTTTTTAGTGAATAAATTTCTCCGTACAAAATACAAGTGGAGAATAAAGTTAAAAAACTAAGAAGCAACATTATTTTTTAACTTGATTTTCTCCTCCTTCTTCTTTCCATTGCTTTTGCGTACTTTTTTTCATCACTTTTTTTTTTTTTTTGTTTCAGTGGGAATTTTTTTTTGTCGTTTTGTCAAGAAATTCTAGAAACAAATAAGTGGTAAAGAAAAAATATTATTAAAGTAAATTAAGTGTAAATTATGGCAAAAAAAAAAAAAGAAAAACTCAGAAAAAAACTCACAAAAAAAAAGAGAAAACATAAAGAAAATGGAAATAAATGATGAGGAAAAACGAAAAAAAAGTAAAGAAACCAGAGAATAATAAAAGAATTTCGTATAAAAAAAATGAATTCTAAATTCATAGAATTTGTTATTTAATAAACAATAAATAAAACAAAAAGCAACAATAAAAAAAAAATAATAATAATTTTAAATATTTTTAAAAGGAAATATGCATTCCAACATACACATGTACATATATGGGGCATTCCATTCAATTCAAGAAAATTATTATTATTGTAGTTCAAAGCCCTAAATTGTCTTCTTGTTCTCATATCGTTTCTTAATAGATCCTTATTTTCTTTATTTCTATTTGATATACCTCCTGCCTCTATAAATTTCTAGCTGCCAAAGGCATTTCGGCTACCAGTTGTAAAAATTGGTCGCTCTCTATCCCTCTCCCTCTTCATGTTTAAATGTGACAAAAAAAAAGAAAAAACAAAAAAAAAAGTTAAAAATTCTAAGTGATTTACATAAATTTGTGTCACATACTCTACGGCAAATGTGTGTTTGTGTGTGTGTGTGTGTGAGTTTTAGGCAGAGAATTTTGATTTATGTAAAGATATCCTGATATATTTATGTATGTCTGTATGTATATACGACATACATTTTTATCTTTCATTTGCATAAATCTTTTTCACTAACATACACACACAAACAGTTTAAAGGTAAAGAATTCAAGCAAAAGTAGGTAGGTAGTGAATAATTTAAATGAGAGATAAAGTTAAATTTAAATAAAAGTGACCTAAAAGTAGGCTTTAAATATTTTAAACAAATAGTCAGAGATAAACATTGGAAGCGATAATAAATTGGAAAAAAATGAAGAATTGAAAGAAGCATAATTAGAGGGTAGTTTAGGAATACACGAAGGAGCATTTGACTACGAAAGATATGATTGGCATAGTGATAGTCCTCTATATCATAAAGTTCTTTCATTGCGAGGTATTAAATATTTCTAAAACTTAACATAAATTAGGTTCCTATCACTATTCCAAACTTTAAAGTTATAAAAAAACAGATAAGGAGTCGAAAATTGTCACGATTTACGAGATCAGAATTATTCGGTTAACAAAAGTTCAAGGCTTAATGAAAAGTGACTTGAAGAAGGCAAATTAAACAAATGTTTCACAATACTTTCAGAGCATGGAAATCAATAGAAACTTAAATGCATTGAGTATTCAAGAGTAAAATGGGAATTTAATTCAATTTTGGCACGAAAGAAAGTCTAAATGAAGAAGAACTTTTAGGCTTAAAGTTAGACTTCATCAATCTTCCAAGGGCACTATGTCTTCTGAACTTAAACAACCAAAGTACTTAGGAATTTTTGTATATTGTTTGAGTATTTTTTTTTGTTTCTTTAGAAATATTTGTACAAAAAGAAATAAAGAAGGAGAATTAATTCATAAATTTCCATTACAAATATTATCAAATATTCAAACAAACAAACAAACACAAACAAAATTGAAAACTTTCTTCCAAGGACTACAAGGTCAAGTCATAAATTTCAAATAATCATCTATCAGGGCACTCCGTGGCCATACAAAACTTTTGCAACGTAATGGAAAACCACAAAAGTTCATTATGAAAAGATAAACAAATCAAACTCTTACTAACAAGGCCAACAGCGTGTAAAAGCCAGAAAAAATAAAAAATATTTATCAAAGCCTACACCACTAAATACAGGAAAAGAGAGAGAGAGAGAG
>QOCX01000315.1:119593-133385 GCA_005959815.1 Sarcophaga bullata | reverse complement strand
CTATAAGAAGGCGCTAAATTTAACACAGACACTTCAAAACAAACACTACTTAAATCTGCTTCCACTTCCATTTCCATTCCTTTTGATTTTGGCTTCTTTTACTCCTACACACACACAGACATATACACTCATACACTTTGGCAGTTGCTTAAATAGATTTTAAAAACCGGAGGGAGGAGGGGACAGAAATTTATGAGCTTCATACTTGCGATGACAGAGTCCCACAATTCAATTTGTCATTTCAAAATCTTTCGTTCGTTCGTTCATTTATTGTTTTTGGTTTTTGCTCTCCTGTCATTTTATTTTCGTTCTTTTTTTTTCTTCTTCTCTCTGTCCTCTTTTTGGGGTCACTATAACATTATGTTTTTGGGCCAGCCATCACTGCTAGCTATTGACGAGACAAAAGAAGGCATAAATTTATATTGTGCGGGGCGTATAACGGGAAGCAAATAATCTTGAATTGAATGGCAGAGAAAAACTTAAATTTTTTCCCCACTTTGTATTGTGGATAATAAATCATACAGCAAAAGTACAGCAGCAACAGCAGCAGCAGCAGCAGCAGCAGAAATTTCGAAAGAAAGAAAACAAGAAGCGGAAGTCAGAGAAAGTGGAGTCTTTGTTCTTCTTCTTCTTCTTTATTTTTGTTTTGGCTTGTGCTTAATTTAAAAGCGTCGCCTTAAAGGCGCCTTTATTTGCCACAAAATGAAAAAACATTTCAAAAGAGCTTGCAAGGGGCAGAAAACGAAAAATTTGGCATACTTTTAGGTAGACAAACAGCAAAAATTTATTATTTTTTAATTTAGCAGAATAAAATCATTTCTTCTTCTTCTTCTTCTTTTGTTTTTGTTGTTCTTTTTTTTGTTTGGTAATTTGAGAGGCTATTAAGTGTTCGTTTGGCATTAAGCGTGGGAACACAGGGTCTGTCTAATGACATGGAAATTCATTTTCAAAATGTGTTGAGACTTTAAAGGTTTTACTGTTCAAACTTTGAAGGTGAAGCTCATTAAATGAAGGACCAGTTTATTAAAGTTTTTTCCAATAATTTTCCAACAAATTCTAAAGGTCAGCCTCATCAAACTTCAAAAATATAGGAAATGTTTGTCTAACAATTAAAAGCTCAAAGCCATTTGCATCATAAATTTTGAGCAATTAATTAGGAATACTTGCAGCATATTGATAGGAAATTATTTATTGGGGATACTGGTGTGCTAAAAATTAAAAGTATTGACTGTTATTGAGAAACAGGGTTTTTAATCGCTAAGCGAGGAAGGCATATGTGAAGAGGCAGATCTATATGATCTTTGCCTGAATATTATGTTATGCATGGAGGACTAGATCATCTTTTAAGATTGGTAAATAGGTCTTCGGATGTGTACAGTCATTGTGGAAAATACAAAAAAAAACCGTAGGTTATGGGACGTTGAGAAAATAAAGGAAAAAAGAAGTGGAAAGAAAAATGCAAAAAACAAAACTGCAGGGTCGCTAAGGTGAATATAAGTGCACATATTTTTATCAACATAATCGTATTACAACCTCAGGAGCAGCTTTACATATTTGCTTCTAACGGTGAGTTTAAGCTCCCCAAAAAATCCTTTCTTACAAGGAGCCAGACAGCCACGTTCTGCTGCAGTCATCCAAACTAAAAAAGTCTGTTATGAATCTAACCAATGATGGAAACCAATGTTGATTACTTGTCAGATTTGCTCTATAAAATAAGAAAAAAAAAAACAAATTGCCTGTGCAGTCATCTGTACCAAACTTAATTAAAAGCCATGAGCTGTTAATATGGGTCAACTTCTAGGAGTTATCACAAGTTACTGTATGATCAAATATATTACTCTTTCATATATATATACATACAGAAGGGACTAACAAAGGTCAAAAATTTTTGGAAAATCACTTCCTTCATTATCTCGAATGTTTGAAATACGTGGCTTAGCCTAAGAGCAAAGGGACCTTAGTCATGAGCCCACCATATTCCGTAAGGTATATAATCTAATCTAATAATTGCTCGATTATAGAAGTAGAACACGTCCAGATTTATTATTACGGTTACGAACATTGCATATATAATTGGGCATTACAACACTTCAGTCACGATTACGACCTAGGTTCTCTAACCACTTATGTTGTGTATGATCATTTTATAAATGAGTGATCTTCTGAGAAACTCAGTGCTTTTGTCTGAAATCTGGAATACGCTGAAGAAATCTTTTCATATTTCCGTTTTAATGTCTGATCTGGGGTTTGAACCGTGGCCTTTATGTCTAATCAGCCAACACACTACCTACTATATTCTGCCGACTTCAACATTAAGGGTTTTGAAAATCAATTTGCAAACACTCAAAAATCTAGACAAAAAATACTAAATCACACCTCATAACTGCATCAAAGGGTACAACAACAAATCAAATATTTAGAAATCATTGCTCATATTGAATGTAAAAATTAAAAATTCTCGATTATCATTGTTTTAAAATACAATAAAAACTATTGCATGACTTAGCAAATTATATTTCATTTTAAATTACACGAAAGAGGAATTATTTTGAATTATTTTGAGATTCAAAAATTTCCCTCCATAATTTCCTTTAAAGATTTGTAAAAGCCATGTTTTCAGTAAGAACAACAACAAGAGCATCTACTACAACTCAGCCACACCTTGTACAAGAACTATTAAAAACTACTGCATACACAGAGTTAAGCCCTACAGAACTTAGTCAAGCGTTAAACAATTCAAAATCATGTTGATGATGAAATATAATGGGTGCCTATTAAACGTAATGAAAAGAATGAAAAATATCAGCCTTGTTGTACACTTTTTAAGGGAAATATTCATGCTGTTGTTGTTGTTGATGTTGTTGTTGTTGTTGTTGTTGTTGTATGTTTTAGTATGACATGTATGAGTAAAAGAGAAAAGATTTATAACCATACATTATGCAGTGGCAATTAATTAAACAAACAGCAGAATCCCTGACAAGGAATACATCAACAGGAAAATTTTTTTTTGTTAAAACAGAAAAGAAAAATCCATGTGAAAAAAGTCTTCTCTAATAATTTTTGCAGAAAACAAGAAAAAAAAAAAAAAACAAATAAAAGATTATAAGATTTTATACAACAACAAACAAACAACAACAAATAAAGCAAGAGAAACAAATGAATAAATATCAGCTTAATTAATTCTTTTCCAACAGATTCTTTTAAAAACAATCTTAAAAGGGATTCGTTTCCTTTCTGTTTTTTTTTTTTTTTTTTCTGTGAAGAAAAATCACAAACAGCCACATAAAACACCAAACACCCAAAAGCGAAGATTTTTAAAAAAACATTTTTTTTCTTTTCGGTTCCTACAATATAAATTAGAATAATTCCAGCAAATATATACACACATACACATACAATACATATATTCGTATACCCGCATATATAGCATATGTATGCATATTGAAAATGTATATGTTGGTGTTTGTAACTGTAAAGTCTTAATACCACCTTAATCTTTATTAATTGCATACAAGCACATCTACATACTCATGTAATCGTTTACTCTACTAACTAAAGTCTTTAAAAGTATTGCTTGTTTACTTAAGCAGGCTGTGCCGCTCTCTTACACACTCTCCCCCTCTCTTCTCCACTCTCTTGCTCTCATAATATTGCTTCCCTTTAGTTATTTTCTTTGGTATATCATGCACAACTTAAGCCTTTTGTTATTCATTACTTGGCTTGCCTTGGCTTGACTTGACTTAGGCTCTTATGCGGATGATGATGTTGATGATGATGATGATGATGATATGCTGCATTGATTTTTCAACTTCATATCATTGGAACAAACAACAATAAACACAAAAAAAAACTGCTAATGTTTTATGTCACATACACGTACACTCCAACATACATTTGCACAATCACTAATACATACGTAGCACACCCATCATTAAACATATTGAGAGTTAAAGAAATGAAAAAAAAACAACGACAAGCTTCCAACACAATAGTTTTAAGCCGCTTTCAGTAGGGAAAACAAAAAACAAAAAAAAAACAATAAAAAATCTCGTATTTTTAATTCGTGTGTCTTAAGATTTTTTTCTATTTTTTTTTGCTAGTTTTTGTTGTTGTTTTTCTTTCATATATTTTCTGATTATTAAACGCTGAAAATTAAAATGATTTTTCTATAAGCAGAGTGGAAATTTGTATAGCTTTTCCAAAGCTCATTAAAAATTATTGTTGATTATAATAATTTCTCAATGCTAGGAGTGGTAATGCACTATGGATTGGCTGGTTGACTTGAAATTTTCTAGAAACAAATTCTAGAATGGGTCATCAAACATGTGATTTATTTACAAATGATTTTAAACAACATTATAAGCAAGTAACCATGGGTTAAAATTATGCTTAAATATTACACGTTGCTTGATGTAAACTATTGACAAGAACAAATTAAACACTGAAGTCTTAACTTCTGAAAAGAAAATTTAACATAAATTATGACAAGTTGTAAAGTCAAGCGAAAATCAAATTAAAATAAAAACAACAGTAAGATCTCTCGTCAACATGTGAATAAGCTGTACTTGCATAAAATGATGGCCAATAATTAAATCGATCATCATAGGAATCTATCACTTATGAGAAGAACTTTTTATTTAAACGAAAATCGTTTGAAACTCGTTTAATTTTTTGTACTATAATTTCTGTAGATTTTTTTATAATTAAATAAAAACCAACTTGAGTCCCATAGTGCAATTAGACTTTAGAAAACTACATGTTTTACGCCATCGTTCTTTCTTAACCATCATTTCAATTTGTTCTTTACAATTTTTCATTGCATCTTCATCATCTTTTATTTCAAATTTCCCTCAGTTTCTTCAAGACAAAATGCAAAATGCTTAAAATGCAAAATAATAAGAAAGAAAATGTAGAAGAAAAAAAGAAACGGCGAAAAAAGAAGAAAAGAATTCGTTTTGCCTGTAGTAATTAAAAAAAAAATTTTAATGAGCATTTCATGCCGTTTATGTTTTCCACATAATTGCTATAAAACGTCAAACTTTTTTAACTGCCATCATCTTTGAATAACATTTTCCTTTCCCCACTTTTCGCTTTTGCTTCTACGTGTATATACTAACAAAGGTAAATGCCAGAGAAGATTGCGTATGAAAAAGGATGAGAATAATTGTGATGCCAAACTAAAGTTTGATTTTTGAACAGAATTTTTAATCATTTTTTGCTTTGCTTTCCCATCATTATTTTAACACGTTCACCGTAAGAAGTTTCATTGCATTTTAACATATTAAATGAAATGCTCAAATAGTTTTTGAAACAAATTTCTTGTAAAGACATTAAATTTTGCGGTGTGTAGAGTGTATGTAGTCTTTTGAAAGTGTTCAATTTCATGTGTTAATTCTTTTTTTTTTCATTTTAATTTGAAATTCATTTCAAATTTTACATTTTGTAGGCCTTTTATTGAAACAAATTGCAAGTGTTTTGCGGAAGTATTTTTAAAAAATAAAATTGTAAGTGAAGAGAAGAGTTCATAAAAGAATCCGGTTAGTAAATGTTTTTGTAAATTTAGGCAAAATTTTATCAAAATGAAACGAAATAAATTCAAATAATTTCAAGCAATAAACATGCCTTTGAATTCTCTGCAATACTTTCACATACGATTTCTTAGGAATGAGTTGTTGTCATTGTTGTTTTTGTTATTATATCATCACACAACTTATATTTGCGGTTAATTTAAGTTTACATCTTTTAGCCGCATTTGTTTAAGTACTCGTATAAGAAAATATTTTAATTAAATAATCAAATTTGTCTTACAAACAGCAGAGAACAGAGAACAGAAAACAGCAACTCAACGGCTGTCACACTTCTTAACACTCTTGTATGAAAGCAAAACGGAAATTAAACTGGCGTGTTAGGCAAGAGATTTTGTCAAACACCCAGTGTTTACCGCAATAACCTTTTTGTTTACTCACTCCTCCTACCTCTTCTCCTTCATTATCTTTCTTTCTCTCTCTCTCTCTCTCTAATACACTTAATACGCTTAATAGATGTCAGCAAATATAAAGAAAGACAGACAGACACTGTGCACCCACACATATACAAAACCATCCACCCACATCGACAAGAGAAGACGACAAGTTCGTTTAATTGTCATTTGTTAGTGAGCGTGGAGCGAGGTGTTAAGGCATTAAACCAAAATGAACTTTAACCGTCAAAACCATCAGCATACAACACATGTGTGTGAATAATTTATAACTGATAACATTAAACACCTTTTTTACTACATACATACATACATATGCGTACTTACATACATACATACATACATACATGCCAGATACATTGACACATGTGCAGATTTTGGCATTTGTTATGTTTGCTAAATAAATACAACAAAAAGAGAAAAATAAATGAAACGAATTAAAAATTATTAAAAAAAAAACAAAAAAACAAATAATTTTCATAAATAAACCGCTAAATAAACACAGATGAAGATGTCACATAAACCGGAAACGGAAATTGAAATTGAAAGGGCTTAGCATGTATGCATGGCAAACGAAATTTGAATTTTTTAAACAAAATTTCAAGAATTTTGGGCAAACATTAATTCTAAGCTTATTTACATGAACATATATGAGATTGAATTAAAGTTAAACTCATGTTTTCTCTTCAGTAAAGTGGAAAAAAAATGTAATTTCCACGAAGAACGTAATTAAATTAAACATGAATTAAATTGTGCAAATATTTTAATAAAAAAAATACCACAACAAATATTTTTAATTTGAATAAAGAAATAATTTAATGAACTTTTATACTTTCAAGGTTGCAAAAGCATGTTCAATCAGAAGATTGTAATACTTTACGTATATACATATGTGCATACATAATTGGTCATTACAATCCTTCAGTCAGAGATATGGATCTAGTTTCCCACACTGCTTATGTAGTGTGCGGTAATTTGTATACAAGAGTGGCGGGACCTACAGTTTAAACTTGACTACGAATGACAGATTTTTGAGAAACTTTAGTAATTTACAAGGTAAAAATGGCGGCTATTGAAATTGCCGCCATACGAATTCGTAATCAAAGTATAGCATATGGCGATATGCGCATATTGACTATCAGAATAAAGTAATAACAACCATTTAGATCCCTAGAAGTGTGTAGGACACATCTCAGATGTCCCACGAATGTCTCTATAGGAGATAGTGGAGACTTTATTCTTACCGGGTTTAACCTCATATCGAAAGTAACAATTAGGAGCCCATTAACTTACCAAAGCTGATACCATGGAAATTTTCAAATTAATTCCTAATAGGCGTTCCTCTACAGAGAGCCAAACAAATATTCAAACAAAAACTCCATTCATTAGCAAAAGTATGATTTGATAAGGAACCCATTTTTAGTAACATCATACAGATCTGGGCTGAAATGGATGTATCAGAACAGAATTTGTAGTGAATCAGATAAGATTCCATCTGAGGAACCACATAGCAGTGATAATGGGAATTCTGCTTACTGATATAACTTCTGCATTAGAAATAAGTTTAATTGCCGCTGAATTTTATACGACGACTCAGCATTTAAATTTTGATTTCAGTTTGTTGCACCTTCAATAATTCTGTAAAAACTTCATACCTTTTTCTTAATCGATATCCTGTGCAATTGAAATAATAGTTAAAACAAAAAAAAATCTTAAAGCTTTAATAGATCAGGTGTTTTAAGTTCATAAAATATTAGCATTTGGTTTCTTTTTTTTCAAAACTGTAAAGTGAATAATTCGAAAATTGTAATTTTAACTCGATTTAATCTTTTTTATTTTCGGATTATTTTATGGTTTTTTCATTAACAAAAAAACACTTCATCCATTCGGCTTAAAACTGAAATATCTTAAGACTTTGTGCCATTAAACGTTTTAAAAGAATACATTTTACAAAACGAAAGCATAAAAAAAATTACAAAAAAAAAAAATTATTCTTCAGAAAAAACCATTTTTTTTTTCTTTTTGCTTCTTTAAGCAAAAACCAATAAAAGTTTCTTGGTAAAGAATTGCTCTGCAGTTGTTTAAATTTTTTTCAGTTTTTTTTTGCGTTGTTTTTTTTTGTATTTTTCAAAATAGTGTTATGACCAGTTCTGCACGTTTCTTAGCCGCTTCTAAGGAAATACGAAATAAGAACTTTACTTTACAGTTGTTGTGTTTCTTTTTTTTATTCTCAGATTCGTTACCAAAAAAAGAAAACAGAACAAAAAAAAAAAAAAATTGTGGAAGAAATAATAAAACAGAAACAGAACAGAACAGTGGTAGAAATAGGAAAATACAACAAACAGTTCACTTTCCTTTCTTTCTTGCCATCGTTATTTCATTCTTGTAGTTAAAAACTAAGTTTTTCTACAATAACGTTCTATTTCTTTTCTAACTCTTACTATATCTCTATCTCTCTCTATCTTTATCTCTCTCACTCTTTCTTTCTCTCTCTCTCTCTCTTTTCTCTGTCCTGTCTGAATTCTTCTTTTCCTGTGTGTATGCGGTTGAGCCAAGATGAATTTTAATTGAAACTTTTGTGAAAATCTTATTTTATTTTCAAAAGGAAAATACAAGAAAAGCCAAAAACTAAATATTTTATTTCAAGCCATTCACAGTATGTATGTATGCATGTGTGTATCCACTCTCTCTAAGCTAGTAGGAGAGTGGGCAGCTTAGCCAAATGCGTAAAGGCCAGTTTTGGCTTCCATAGCTTGCATAAAATAGAAACATTCTTCGCATGCTGCATGTTATGCCTTTAAGACTGGAATTCAAATCCATATTCTCCCACACACACACACACACACATACACAAACAATGTGTGTATGTGGTAGAGGACTATTGTTTTAAACTTTAAATAAATTTTATAGAGAGATATTGGTTTCACTGTGTATCTTCTAAACAAATAGAGAATGTTGCTTCACATTTAACTTTTCAAAACTATGAGAGAGGAGGGAATGAATAGTTCTGGGGAAACTATTTTCCTCAAAAAACAAAGGAAAAAATATTTTATTTTTCTTTGGCCAACGAAAAGAAAATCAAACTGAAAGAGCTCATAAGAAACCGAAAAATGTGTTTTCTTTAAATAATGAAAAGCAAAAAAGAAAAGAAGTATTTCTAGGCCAAGTTAAAGAAGTAGAAATTGAAAATATCATATTAAATATGGTAATAGATTGAAATTGATTTGTAATACAGTCTGCATAAGGATTCTGAAATATTTTTTCCATTGTTAATCAAACTAAATATTCCATTTGTGATATTCTCATACGTTGTGATATGCTATGAACTAGGATGCAGAACCTTGAGTCCTTCACAACGATAATAGAAGTCAGCCATTTTACGCAAATGGTAGTGCCACAAATGGTAGTGCGACTTTTCTTGGAGAATTTCCGCATTAAAGAAATGCATGAAGAAACACTGGACACACTAATCGATTGTGCTCAAAAGGCTTAAGGATTCTCTAAGTATTTTAAGTTCCCTAAAAATATAATCTAAGAATGTAGAATACTTTTAAACAAAATGAAAAATCATTAGAAACTCATCTCTGTTAAGAAGTAAAAAAATGAAAACCATCAGTCTAATGCTTGTCGTTTTCGAAAATCTTTTTCTTTCATTTCAAATAAATCTGAAAAATCATGACAAAAAGAAGCAAAAGCAGCAATATAGGATACCCACACTACCCATACAACTACACAACTTGTGTTAAAGATGTTTAAAGTTTTTGCGTTTTTATGGTTGACACCGTATGACTCTAACGGTATTTTATTTTTACTGCTGCTGTTTGCTTCCTACTATTTATTATCACAGTTAGTTTTTGTTAGCAATTGTTGTTGTAGCTGTTGCTACCCATAGAACACGAACTGTAGCGCATGCATTTTTATTTGTATTACGAAATGGTGTAATAATGTTGACGTTGATGATGACATTGTTGCATGCAAGTCAGCATGACAATGACAATGATGACAATGACAACGACTATGCTGAGGATGATGAGCATAATATTGTGATAATTTCAAGTCTTTTATTATACTCATGCTCATCCTTATTTCTTTTTTCCTGTTTCGCACTGCTTCATATATACTTTTTTTTTCTTGTTCTTCCTGGGGTTTATATATTAAAATGCTCCCTTTTTGTTGTTGTAATTGCTGTTGTTGTTATATTTTTAATCCCTCAAACATGATAAGTCAGTCAGTCAAATAGATGACAGTTTTAAGCATGCTACGTTCGTCTGTTCCCCTTTTTACTAGCTGTCTGTCTGTCTGTCTCTCTGCTTGAAAATCACCATGATTGTTGCAAAACAAAATAAAAAACTACAAAAAAAAAACAGGGGAGAGACAAATTATAGCTTAATATGACTATTGTTATAACAAAATAAATAATTTTTGTTGTTTTGTTTTGTGTTTTTGTTCATTTATTCTTAATTTATCTTCGGAAAACCGACTACTGTCATGATGAAAAAAAAAATTGAAAATTGTGGCGGCTGTAAATAATAATGAATTGCCGGAAAACAAAAAAGCAAACATTTAAGTCTGTGATGTAAAAATAGAGTATAGAAGACAGCTTTTTCAAGATCATGCCACTGAAGTATTTACAATAATTTACACAAAATTACGAGATCAATCTGTGGCTGTGAGACCCCATAAAAACCATATTCAACTGATGCAGCACACTTTAGTTAACTGTTATGAGTTCGATTTAATCAAAATTATTGCGTAAATAGAAATAAATTTTGTAATTGATTTGATTGAAATCGCCGTAGTCTAGTAGGTAGTGTGTTGGCTTATTAGACGTAAAGGCCAAAAAGAAAATATGAAAAGATATGTATTTGGCAGCTCTGAGAGTAAATAAAATTGGCATGAAAAGTATATAAAAAAATATGTCGTTCGGAGTCGACTTTAAACTGTAGGCCCCCTTTCAATTCCAATTTCAAGCTCTGAGATTACGCAACAACAACAAATATAATAACAAATAATTCTAATTTAAAGTTATATTCTCTTGAATTTATTTTGTCTTTCATTTTAAAGAATACGCAGTTGTCCGCAGTTAATGAAAATGAAAAAAGTGCAGACTAATTTAAAATTCCCTAAGGCCTCCTCTATAACAAAACTCTCCAAATGTCTTTAACACCTAAGGAACACGGCCTTACAATATTTTTTTCGTCTTATTTTTCTACCCAAAAAAAAATGATTTTTTTTCTTCTTCTTAATCTTTTAGCTCATTAAAGCGTAGACAAAAGAACTCATAAGCTATTAAAACTTCTTTAAGTATGTAGCATATTAACAGCAGCAACAACAACAACAACAGCAACAACAACATGAATAACAATAATAAAAGAAAAAGTAGAAGGAGAAGGAGCAGAAGAAAAGAGAGAGATTTTCAAGATTATAATGAAAATATTGTTGACTTTCATAGACAATCCTCCCACAAAGAAAAAGTGAAGCTTGAAAGCAACTCTTAATGGCTCCTTAAGAATTTCACTTTCTATACAACAAAGTATGTGTCTATACTTGTATGTGTCGGTTACAGTATTTTTTCCTCTTCTTCTTCTTACTCTTCTTTTTCTTCTTTTTCTTCTTTTTCTTTATATTCCTATAAAATAAAGAAATAAATCTCTGGAACAGGAGAAGAAAATTAATAAAAAAAAGAAAAACTTCATCATGTTGGCCAAACAAAACTGGGGGAAGATATAAATTATTTTCTATGTATACAAACACACTTACACACACACAATATAAATATAATGAAAGCACGGTTATATGCCAGTCAGCCATACCAGTCAGCCGTACCAGCCAGAGCCAGCATTAATAAAAGCCTTCAACGGTTGTGCTTGTTCTTGTGTTTGTATTTGAAATGATGAAAACAGCAGCAACAATAACAACAATTTTTTGTTTTTGTTTTTTTTATTGTTTTTGTATATGAGCACAAAATTGTAAACAAATTTATATGCATGTTTTGTAAGTGTGCGTTTGTGTTTGAGCATCCGTTTCCGTTACATGTGCCGGCTCTCTAAACATCAAACTGTTTAAACCTGCAAAAATGCAACTTTGTTTCAAGCTAAAATGCACACCAATACACACGCATGGCATTATACTTTGGATACTTTCTTCCAACCCCACCTCTCTTCCCCTCCGGCCATCCATATATGTATGAATTTTATAGTCCAGCTTCTTTCGAACGACGGTGAATGAATGCATTTAGCCTTGTTGTTTTGGGTTATTGTTGTCTTTGTTTGTGTTTTTTTCTCTGTTGTGTGTAAAAATTTCATTTTTTTTGTGCAAGCGTGTGTATGCATGTGTATTTAAGTTGTTCCTTCGCTTTGTTTTTGTCTTCTTATCCCACAGTGTTACTCTTCAACGATTTTGCAAGTGCCAAGATACATATGTACATGTGTGTGAGTGAATGAATGTTTACGTCCGTATAACTAACTGTGTGCCTTCTTCTCAGTTCTATTTTACCGCGCTTGTGCTTTTTTATTTATTTTTTTTCTGTATTCATTTTAGAGCTTTAGTTATAAAAAGTTGTAAAGGCATGCATATAGCTGGTGTCTGCTAATAAGCAAATAATAAAAATCATTGATAAACATTCATGGTCTCAGGATAAACGTACCTGCACCCGTTCTGACTAGTATGTGGCCAACAGGATTTCATAGAAAAGTTTTAAAAACAAGACCTTGACAAAATTCATATACAAGTTTCATACTACATTGCCTAGGAATGAAAAAATATAAATTGTGGGTAGGGACTAGACTTCTAACTACTCTATGCTCTTTATGAAACTGCAAAACTGTATTTGCCTAATAGCTAACGGCCAACTAACTTTACTGACTAACTTTACTAATTAGTTTCTCTTGACTGTTAAAAACATGATTCACTTCTGTATCTATTTGGAGAGTTTTGACTTCTTTTTTCATACGATTTTTTCTTCTTATATTGCCAACAATTTTTTGCCTTTTCCTTCGATTTTACTAGGCGTTGTTGCTATTACTGTTGCTGCTGCTGGTGTATGTGTTAAAAAGTCTACAGAACGTTCTTTACATTTCATTTGCAATTTTTTTTTTCTTTTCCATTTGCTCTCTTCAATGTTTTATGTGCTGAGCAGTCTTTGTGTGGTAGAATGTGTACATATCCGTGTGGCTGTGTGTACACTGGTGAGTCAAAGTGCAATTTAGTGTGTGGCCAATTTTCTTTATGTCCTCAGGTGCAAGTTGGTTACTTTTGTTCAACTCTAAACTACCCAATGGAAAGCTTAAAGGTAATTGCATGGAACAATTCTGTTTCTGTCTCTTTTTCTTTCAGTAGTATGACCCTCAGTATAGAGTGCGTTATCTGTCTAAGAAAAAGGGAAATCAATTAAAAACGAAAACAGCAATAAAAAACAAGTCACTCATTTAAATATGAAAAACGAAATATTTCTACTTAATTGCGTACTAAGCTCTGTTTAGCGTTGCTATACGAATCTCATGTAAATATTTCAAAAATTTCAAATTAAAAAACCAAACACGTATCACCAGCATTTCCTACTTCACATCACCTCATTATATTTTATTATTTTCAATTTTGTTTTTGTTTTTAATAATTTGCTTTTAAATGTATTTAACTTCTACAGCAAAAACGAGTTAAAATGAAAAGGTAAAGAAAACAAATTAACAACCATTTACACGTAATCATAAACTCAAACTTTATTATGCCACGATATTTACAATCCATATACATACATATATACATACATACGATATATACGTATATTATAATATCGTAATTTGCTTCCTCCATCTT
>QOCX01000315.1:95306-115999 GCA_005959815.1 Sarcophaga bullata | reverse complement strand
TTTGTATGTTTTTGAGACTACGAATGGAAATGCTTTTGTTCTAACGCGGTATCTAGTGTTGAAGGACAAAATTTTTCATTTCTTTAGATGGCATGTCCGTACCGGTAAGGGCTTTTCGAAATAAAACCTCGGAAACTTCTACCTTATAATCAGTTCCTCACCGACATGACTACTTGACTACTTTGATTGACGATTTATAGTTTAAGTTGGGAGCAAAAAGGGCAATTTCTAAACACCTTTTACTACTCGCTAAATCCGTAACTTTAAACACCTTTTACTACTCTCTGGAGTACTCTGTGGAGTACTAAAAGAGGTTTAGAAGTCGCCTTAGCCTAGAAGGTAGGGTGTTGGCTTTTTTAGACAAAGAGCCCGTGTTTCAAACCCCAGCGCAAACATAATCTACAAAACGAAAGAATATCACAATTTCAGGATTTGAACTTAAAGTAATTTAGGATTAAAATATTCATTATTTTGGGTTCATCACTTTACATGATCAAATTGGCCTCTGCTATAATGTTAAAATAATGAAATCATTCATGAATTCATTTACTCATCAAAATCAAACTTATTGTCTTGAAAATTGTTGCAAAATAAGGATTTTCGAAAGATTTTTCATAAAAATTGAAAATCATATTCAAAGTGTTTCTTTTTAGTCTCGAATTCAATAAATAGCCTCACAATAATTCTATACCTATGTGCATGTATACGTGAGGGTGTGTAGGTAGTGTTTTTTTATATTTAATATTGATTTATTTTTATATTTTATGTGTTTATTTAGTTTTTCTTTTTTTTTTTTTTGTATTTGAGTAGTATTTAAAGTCATATTAAAAGTCCTTTAACACAAAACACCGGGGGTATTTGAGTCAAAGTTATTTCAGGCAAAAAAACGTGATCAAAATTCTTGAGTAGCGTTTTTTTTTCTTATTGTTTTTTGGCCTTCTTTACCTTTTTTTTTTAATTTTTTTTCTTCTAATTTAATATTCAGCTCAGGTCCTAAAAGGCAACCTAGATAGATAAGTAGAACGTTTATTATTTGTTTGTTTAATATCAATACGACTCTTCTTCTATTTTTCCTTTCTCTTTTTTCTTTTCTACATCTTTACGTTTATTTTTTGGCAGTTCTTTGTCTATCTAAAAGGTTAAAGGTTATAAATAAAAATGAGACTAAATTTGAGTTATTTCTCTCTTCTCTCTCTCTCTCTCTCTCTCTCTCTCATACTCTGTCTCTGTATATTCTTGTTGTTTGTTAGTGTGTGTGCCTGCATTAATTTTTAATGTTTTTTTTTTGGTTTTTTTTCTGTTCTATGCTGCCGTTCTAATGTTTAAGCATTTCATTTTTATGCATTTAAATTTTCTTTTTTGAAAATTTCTCGTTTTAAAACAGAAAAAAGAGAAGAAAAAAAATTAACAGAAAATTACCGCAACACATATGCAGCAAATAAGCTTAACTTTTAAGCAAACTTTTCATTCGCTTTGGCCTTAATGCTGCTACTACTTTTTATTCTGCCACAAGAAACAAAAATAAACAAAAAAAAAACAAAAAAAAACTCTCGTTAATGTTGTTTTTTTTACTACATCTTCTCTATCTAGCAAGTACTGTTATAATCTTTTTAGAATTTATAAGTGCAAGTGGAAAAGGGAGGGTGAGGAGGGGTGAGAGAAAGAGAGCGTTAAACTTAGAGAAACGTGAGAGCAAATGTTAGAGGTTGTATAGCTTTTCCTTTTAATTTTCTTGATACAGTTTCCTAGATGCCGTTTGTTTGTTTCTTTTTTTTCTTCTTGTCTTAAGACAACGAACGCGTAGTAAAAGCAAACAACAAGAAATAGAAAAAAATGAAACAAAAAAATTAAAAATAAAAAAGAGGGATTTTAATTTTAGTTGCTTGAACAGAGAGACAGAGAGGGAGAGAGAGATATAGATAGAGAGAGAGAGAGCAAAGACGAGGTAAAGTAGTGTGTACAACCGCGTAACGGCAACAGCTGTGGTACATTTGCTTATCTTATGCATAACACTCATATAATATGTATATATGCCAAGAAAAACAACAACAATCACTAATACATACGCATACACATGTTCATACTAACATATAGAATACACAAATAAACATAGAATACTTGTTGTTAAAGTTTGATATTCTCCTTGTTGTAGTAGTAGTAGTAGTTCATGTAAGAAAATTTTTAACTTCTTGTTAAAATATTGAAGCACACTTTCAGGCAAACATATTTAGGCACCCATGCAAAAGCATAACCCATCCACCATAGCCAAAGGCAGACACATTAACACATGTATTGGATTTTTTTTGTTTCTTTCTTTGTTTATTGTCGTTGTATTTGTTTATAAATATTTTACAAACTCCTGCGTCACATATTTGTGTACAGGTTTTGTTTTTATCATTTCTAAGAAAACCCCGATAAAAAAAAAACAAAAACAAGAACAAGAACTGAATATTATATTTATAAACGAGAAATATGTGTACATACATACATACATACATGTTGTATAATAAATTCTGAAATAAATTTGAGAAGCCACTAGAATAATGCTATGTTTTGGGCAAATGTTTTGATAAACATTATGGTATATTTGATAAAAAATTATGGCAAAAAACGAACATTTTCAAAATATAATAAAATCTTGAGAACAATCCATAAGAGTCCTTGAAGTGTGCGCCAAGTATGTGTATATTTGGTGAAGAGGTGCTTTTGCAGTTTTTTCAGTCAATAGGAGGGTGTTTTGCAGTTTTTTCAGTCAATAAATTAAGGAATTAATTTTGAAATACGTTTTCGTTTGATTATCAAGCGGCTTTTTTAATTGCAACATAAGCAGAAAGTTCAAGATTTCAATTATGCCACTGAAAACATTCCAAATTTGTTTTGCCAGAGACAGGAGATCCCTTATATTAAAAAGCAACAAAACTAAGCAGTTTATAAAGTTATTATGAACTCTACAAAATTCTTACATCGATTTAAGGTTTTAATATTTATTCTCACGATCTTTATATTGGGAATCTCAGATTGCCAGTTGAATGATTTAAAAGTCGTCACGTTGATTTGCTGAATTGAATATATTCAAGTATTATTACTTTCATTTCTATTATAAAGATAAAATAAAATTCTACCCAAAATTTTCTTATTCTTTCTTATAAATTTCCTCAATTTCACATTTTTTTCAGGTCTGTCTGTAGCAGTATAAGGTGAGTGTGAATTTTTTAATTTCAAAATTTATATTTTCAGCATTAATTATAAAGAAAACGAAAAGCAATATGTTGTAATTATGTGGTGTACTTACATTGTATTAAAATAATGAACAATAATTTATAAAGGCTTCGATCAAATGTCGGTCTCATGACTTCATTACTTCCAAATATTTTTTTATGGTAATAGAGATGACAGGTTAAAATATGTAATTTTTTTCTTTGTATCAACAAAATTCAATTTATTTTAAATTAAATTTTCTTTTTTCTTTTTTCTTACATTTTTTTTTTCTAAATAAATTGGCACTAGTAGTGATAAGATTTTTTTTGTAAGGAGTATTTAAAGATGTTCTAGAAAGAAGGAGCTGAAAAAGAGAAAGAGAGAAAAAAAAGAATAATTATTAAAAATATTAAGCGTTAGATAATATTTTTTTGTTAAGTTATTGTTTGTAAAGTTATGTTTAATAAACAAATGCATTTAAAGTGTAAATTTATAATTTTTTTTTTTAAGGGAAAAAAAAAACACTCGTTCTCCTACTCTGTCTTAGCATAACAAGGGGAAATAGAAAAATGGGCAAACTAGCCAAACTGGCAACAACAGTGAAATTGTAAACATAAGCTTAAAACCCTCCACTGAAAATTTCTTCATAAACAAAAACAAAAAACCAAAAATTGTAAAATAATTCTTTGACTATTTAAATGCCATGTTCTTTTCATTCAGCAGCACAGCAGCCAGCAACAAATATTGTATTTTCTCGGGTATTTTTTTTTTTTTTGTTATAATTTTGTTCTTAGTTGGCTTTTTGCTTTTAATCGGGTCTAAAAAGTATGTGCAAGTATTTGTTGTCGTATAGAGTAGAGAGTAGAAAAGGCATGCAAAAATGTTTTCAATGCTCAAACAGCAGCCTAGTTCTTTACATTTAACCAACAAGCCTAAAAATAGGCAGCATAACATAAAATGACTATGCTTGTCTGCATTTGACATATTGTATGTTTTACATCACACACACATACCCACACTCACATGCAAATTTACACATTTTCCCAACACACTAAACACTTACACATTGGCATTTATATTTACATGCTCTTACTTATACACACACACACACACTCACACAGAAACAAGCTTGTATTTATTGAAATCATACAAACGTTTATGTGGTCTGAGCCACACACATGCTTAATGTCTCGTCTGCAACATGGAAGTGGCAAATTCAGGTCAAACCCCTCTTTACATGCAACAGAGAATGCACAAACAACAACAACAATCGAAAAGAAAATCATAAAAAAAATTTTACATAAAAAGCTTATATTGTGTAGCAAAACGGGATTTAAAAGGTTTATAATGATAAAGAAGTCTAATGATTTGAAAATGAGAAAAATATCAGATATTGATGATATGACTTCTCCTCAAGCAGAAAAAATTTTGTTGTTTTAAAAAATGTAAAAAAATAGAAAATAAGAATACCGCAAAAACTTCTTGTATGACCCAATATGGTAGAATGCATGTGTTTGCTTATTACAAATTAGTTGCTCTAAAAAAAAAAATTCTTTTTCTATTTGCAATTCCTTTGGGTTTCAGTTTGAAATGAAGCAGGAACAGAGAAAAAAAAAACGTCCTTTTAATGAAAACAATGTCAAAAAGGTTTTTATTTGGCCCATAAACCTAAAAAGGCTTAAATCGTAAAATTTCAAAAATTAGTTCGAAATTAAAGCGTAATACTTCTAAGATATTTGCAATTGAAGGAAATAAATTAAATTTGTTTGGCTGCTTTCCACCCCCTTTTTGAAAAATAAATTTTCAAACAAATTCCTTACTTCCTGGAATTCCCTGATAAAGAAACAAAAAGAAAAAAACTTTTCAAATATTTGTGCCATAAACAGAAATCAACTTGTTGTTGCCTTCATCCAAAACAAACTTAAATAAACACAAATATTCCTTGCTTCTCGATAAATAAAAAAAAGGAAAGACATGATAATAAAGCATACTTTTGGGGATTGTTAAATTAAGTCTCTTAGATTATTGCCCCTGCCCCTCCTTCCAATTCGAACAAGTAAGTAAAGCTTATTACATTTCGACAACCCTAAAATTAATTACAATCTTTAAATTCCTAGCAACTCAACCATAACCGTCCTCTCTACCCCATTTCACCGGAAATTGTGTCATATCCTGGCCTAACACTCTAATGGAATTAAAGTTATACCTTTAGGTTAAATTGAACTTTACAAAAGGTTATTATGGTTGTCAATAACAATAGTTTTATGCCACTTATTTTATCCAGCAAATGGATATGTATGTTATACGAAATCCTTTACACCCCCTAAAAGTATACATCATAACTTTAGTGGTTTCAAAAAAATAATTGATAGTCATAATAAAATAAAATCAGAAAGAAAGAGTAAATAAAAACGATATCAATAGAGTTCATTAGTTTAAAGACCCGGTAACCTGATAAATTGTGCCACTTAGTTTTGCTTTTAAATAATAAACACCACACCATTTATTTTATTTGTCTCTTTAAATAAAGCATACTTTTAGGTATCAATTGCTCTTTAAGGCTGTATACGTTCCTAACTTAAGGGGTTAAAGACGAGTTTCATTAGTCATATTCTTAATACCTTCTGCTGCGTAAAAGTCTAGACAAGTGCTTCGAATTATATACAACTTTTTGTTGAACTACAATCGAGGTTATTGACAGAAGCTTAGATAAATGTATGGTTAACTGGTTTATGAGTATTACTTCTAAAGCATTGTAGTCTAATAAATACTCGAAAAGCAACTGCAACTGGAGCAACAATAGGGCCCAGCTCTTTAGATATCCTAACTGTATTCGTAACTTTATAACTTGGTATAAAAAGACGACAAATAATGGGTTTACTTCTAAAGCATTGTAGTCTAATAAATACTCGGAAAGCAACTGCAACTGGAGCAACAATAGGGCCCAGCTCTTTAGATATCCTAACTGTATTCGTAACTTTATAACTTGGTATAAAAAGACGACAAAATATGGGTTCGAGTTTCTTAACTGAAAGAAAATTATTTCCAAGGGGGAATAATATTCCCTCGTCTGTTATACGAATGGCCTATGGTAGCTAACAATTGGTCTAATTTTGGAGTAGTTCATTTTGTTAATCATTATAACCGAATTCTTTTTGGCAAATTTCCTCCCTTAAACTTTACTTATTGATCATTCTTATGTTGAACTCCCCAAAGTATGCTTTAGTTAAATTAAGATTCGTACCCCTAAAAGTCCACTAAACAAAATTTTATTTTCAAATTGCTTTCGTATAAAATATCAACTTACATTCCATTCAAAGAAGACCAAATAAAAAAAGGAAAAAAAAGAAAGAAGAGGAAACGAAGTAAAGAAAAAGGTTCTTATCTTTTCGAATGAAAAAGGGCTTTCAATACTTAACAAATGAAGCATATAAATGCAGTTTATGGGATTAAATTTCTTTCACCAAATGAAGAGGTACATGTATATACAGTAGAGCGTGTGAGAGGGAGAGAGAGTGCTGAAACCACCAAATCCAATATCCAACAACTATTTAATCAATAAACTTTATTTGAGATTTTAGCACCCCTTTGGGCTGGCTGATGGATGTTATTGAAGTGATAACAAAATATTGCCTGTCCAACAATCGAGTAGAATAGAACAGAAGAAAAAAAGGGTTACTGAACCAGCTGTTGTTTATCCAAACTCAGCACGTTTGTTATTAATATTTAATAAAAGAAAAAGAAAAAGAAAGAAAAAATGAAAAAGACACCAAATAGTTGCATAAGACAGGCAAAAAAATAAAAAAAAAGTGTTGAAATTTTATTCAAAAATTGGTTCTGTTTTCTTCAAGAAATTGTTTTGTTACGCAGGAAAAGCAACAAAAAATATTTTTAAACGAAAATTTCTTGCTATTTCCTTCTACAATCAAAATCTTTTACTCACTTCTTACCAATTTCTACTTATTCTGTTAAGCTTATTTCTGCTTGCGTTGCCACAAAACGGAAGTCTGGCATATTTCCTGGGAAATTTATGGCAGTGCATGGAGCAGACAATATTTTTGTTATTCAAAACATAGAAAGAATTTCTTAATTCAGAAACACTTCAATACATTTTACTCTATTTTCTGTATTTATTTTTTTTTAAAGTATACTTTTAGGTTAAAAAAAAAATAAAGTCATCTTAAGATTGACTTTACGGAAATATGAAAAATTTATGCTTTTAAAGTTTAACATAAAGAAGATTCATTGATTTAAAGGGGGAAAAATTAAATTTTTTATTCTAACCTAAAAGTATACTTCAATATATTTTTTCAATAAACCTTTCACAATTAATTTCTTATTGCCTCACAAGGGTTTATGTTAGATACTGTTTCTGATTTCTTTTTCACTTTTTTAGTTTCTTATTTAACTTTAAGCATCTTAAACATTTTACATACAAGACTTAATATCAAATTTCAATTTCTGTAAAGACAGCGAGAGAGGGAAACGAAAAAAACTGAAGAGAAAGTCTCATTTGACAGCACAATACATGTCGTACAATGATTGTAAAACAACTTTAAACCCCACTGTCAATATTTGATGGAACCCAATTGACAAACAAAACATACAATAGGGACAAAGTGAAGAATAATAGAGAGCCAGTCAAAGAGTAATACGAAGAAGCAACACGCAAAAATTGTTATCAACGACATACTTATGAAGCACACACACACACACACTTACTTAACAGTAACATTTCATCTCATTTGTTAGAGAATGAACACATACACGCATATGAACATTCATGTACAATATCATATAATAAACTGACCCAAATTCTAAAGAAAAACAACCGAGAGAGTAGACTACAGAGAATGATAGAAATATAATCACATAGAGAAAGAGATAGAGAGAAAGAGAGAGAGAGAGAAAGAGAGTGAGAAACATAAAGTAAAACAATAAAGCAGTAGATCATATGCCTAACAAACTATAACACTAATATTGTTATTAGACCAACACACTCTCACACACATATACACTCTCGTATATACATACATATACATATACATATGTATATACATACATACACATATGTATGTGTATCTGTATATATATTTACATATGCTTTGGTGTAAACGTGTGCGTTCTTTTTTTTTTGTAATGTGTAGGCATATAACTCGCTTGTATGAATAAATAGAAGTGACACACATTAAAGGCAACATAATTGTAGCCCATATGGGTGATTCCATGAAAAATTAAGTATGTTTGTTAACATGAACCAAAAATGTTAACAGGCAAAAAGTTATTTTAAATTTTTTCAAAATCTTCATTTAATGTCGGTTCACTTGATAAAACTCTCAATCACATTGTGAAATTACTTTCCACTGCAATGAATATGCGTTGGCATTACTGTTTTTTGTACTGATTCTATCCTATTTCAGCCTAGTATCTGGTTCTCATTCAAAGTTCTGACAAATGCCAAGAGGAAACACAACAGAAATAAATTTAAACAAAATAAAACACTTCCGAAAAGGTAACTTAGAATTGAAAGACCCTGTATTGTATATGAAACACAAGAAAAAGTTTATTTTTTGGAACAATATTAAATGATAATAATGCTGTTAGAATATGAAACACAGAGAGGAAAAATAATATCCCTGATGGCAAAATAAATTAAACGCAATACTTTTTGAAACCAAAAAAAAAACCGGCATTGTATGTAAAAGCCGTTTAAGGATTATTATTTTATAGCTGATTATCAGTATGAAACAGTAACAAAAGGCAATAATCTCATGCACATACAAACAATATTCGATTATAGTCGAAATAGAAAAGCGTTTTTAAAACAATAATTTCGTAAAACAAAAATAATATTTTAAATTTTGACAAAAATTGCGCCCATTCTACTGCCACAGTGAATTTATTTAAATTTTTAGAAATTTCCAATAATTTAATTTCAATTCCCTATACACACGCCATGCACAATAACTTTTATCATCCATTGAAACACCTTTTGTTTACAGTTATTAATTTTATGTGAGAAAGAAACAAAAACTATTGCATAGTTTAAGGCCATATATCGATTATTATTTTTTTTGCTTTTGTTTTTGTTTTCTGCAACAGAAATTTAGAATATCTAATTAAAAATGATAATATTCGGGGCCAGGGTAAGGTAAGGGTTTAGACACAATCGATAAATAGATTTGAATTTATGAACAAATGTAAACAATAACCTGCCTGCTGCTACAATAACCAATAATTTACATAAAATGGCCAACAACAAAATTAATGGCGAAAAATTAGGCAAAAAACAAAGCAAAAAAAAAAACAATAGCCACACAATATTATTACGCGAATATGTAGTGAAATAAATCGTAAAATTATTATTGAAGAGAATCTGATTAAAAATTTAATATTCATTGCAAAGCACACTCAGAGGAGATATTGAAATTGAAATGAAACATTCAAAAAATAATGTGGAATAGCAGTAGGAAATAAAATTATGAAAAATTTACTGCATACTTTTAGGTGTATTATTTTCAATAAAAGTGGGAAGTGGTTTTAAAAAAGAATACTGGTTACATGCGGTCTACCGTATCCTAGAACAAGATTGATCAATTGATATATTCCATTAAGAGATTTTCGACTGTCATAAATCTATCAAATATACTTGCACTCCTGATAATTCTTACTGTAGTTAATATGGCCTACACTTTCCGCCTAGAACACACTGCTGTAGTTCGGTAGTCTTGTCGTTATTAAAGTTAGAAATTTAAGCTTGAAATTAAGGTTCATTGAATCTAGTCAATGAAATCTTCTTGAAATGCTTACCGAATTGTTGTTACGAGAAATTTACAAGCTTTTTATTTTGTCTTTAGTCCTCCTCCCTTTTCTGCTTTTCCTTTTCTGCTGTATATAGAGTCTGTTGGCCATCAAAGTTGCCATTTATCATTGATTTATTCATTGACTTTGGCATGTAATAAATGTTTAATGTGTTTATCGTAATCTTTTCAAATAACTTTTAGCAGTTCTTTCTATTTTTTTGCCCTTGTTGTTGTTGCTGTTGTTACAGGTTGTTATTTTTCTTGTTCCTTTTTATTCTTTTTCTTTGATTTTTTAGACGAAGCACAGAGATTTTCTTTTTTCATTTGGTTTGATGTGCTTTAAACACGCAAACCCCTTTTATTTCTAGTTTTCGCTTGAGTTTTTGGTTGAAAAGGTAAAGTTAAATCTCTGCTGGTCGTTTTGTGTTTTCTATTGAATTATTTTCTTTTTTTTTTCTTCTTTTTTCTCTTATTTTTTTATTTCAATTTGAATTTTTTTAAGGTTTTCCTTTTTGTGGCCAAAACTAAACCCGAAAAAGAATTACTTTATAACTTTTGATTTCCGCTACAAATGCTTTGCGTGTCTGGCCTAAATCAACTGCTTGCAGTGAGTGAACAAGGGAGTAGTGGAGTGGAGTGGAGTCAAAAGTTGGTTTGTTTGTAATAAATATAGCATAGTTTTAGGAGCTTGTAATTTAAACATTAAACTCAAATTTAAAGTTGTTACAGTTTTGTTTTGTGATTATAAAACTTGCATTTATAGTAGTGGCTTATTTTTTATGATTATATTATCATTAGAAATTCTAAAATGCTTTGTTGCGGTTTAAATTGTAAAATTAAATTTAAAAATTTATTAAATTGTAATGTTAGATTATAAAATGCTTTTTGTTGAATTTTATTTTATTTTATTAATTTAAATTTGTTAATTTATTTCTGTTGCCATTTATGCTTGCAATTTCTTTTTAATACACAAGATTTCTTTTTACATATATACTTGAAAGTATGCAACATTTTTTAATTTTTCTTTTAATAAAAAGTATGCATCAGTTTCCAACTGAAAAGCTTATGAAAGCATTATATTCTCATACGTTAATAAAAAAAGGCAATGACTTACTAAAGTTCATATTATTAATATGAATTTGATCGTATAGCTGTAAATTAAACTCCAAACATTATGCTGTATTTGCTAGCAATTAATCTGTCTCAGCTATAGTGAGAGAGATTTGGTTCATAATTAAGTTGTAATTATTTTACAAAAGCGCTCAATTACTTGATGCCCCTAAAAGTATACTGCAGAACAATTCAAGTGTATTTCTTTAATGATATTTTCTTTAATAACATCACAAACACTTTAAGTTTATTTTGCTCAATTATTATTATTTTTTTTTTTTTGCATAAAGCCATAGAATCTGTCTCAAATTCCATTGGCATCTTGTGAGAATGTATGTGTGTATGTGTATTTTTTTCTCAAAAATCATGCTTAAAGCAATGTAATCCTCAAACTATCTTTAATTACAAAATTTCATTGTATCATCATCTTGAGCCTAAAAATAGTCACCATTTATGTTGCTCTTTAGAAAATAATCCAACAATTTTTACCTTAAATTGCTTTGGCTTTACTAAGCTATGCCTAAAACCATGCTTTAATAAAATATAGTTGGACAGAGAGAAGGAGAGAGTGAGAGTAAAACGAGCAGCAGCAGCAGTAGGGCAAATAAAAGCCTTCATTTTTGTTAACAAGAAATCACAACTTTATGATTATTTTCTCACCTCAATTCAATGACTGAACTGAAGACATTTATTTCTCTTTACACAAAATTAACTGCATTACTAATGGCCAATAGCTGGAGCAGAAGAAACAGCAGTGGTAGTGGTAAGGACGGTGGCAGTGGCAATGGCAGACAGTAACAGCAGATACAAATGGCATGGAAAAGAACAAACACTGTTACAACAGCAGCCGCAGCAAAAAAAAAGTTACAAAAATTAGAAAACTTATAGGCAAAAAAGGGGGTTAAGAAGTAAAGAAACCAGTAGGGAGTTTGCTTTCTTTCTTTTACTGTTGTTGTTGTTGTTATACATTTTGATAAATTTACTACACAAATTGTGGACTTCATTTAGAACGTTTTACCAGCAAAATGGTGGGTGTTTTAACGTTTTATTTTCAGCAATTTTCTCTGTTTTTGGGTTATTCTTACAAACTTTTTTCCAGTTTCTTTTAGATTCCCTTTTTTTTGTACTTTTTTGTACTTTTTTGTTCTTGTCTTTTCGAAACAAATGATGAGTTTTTTTTAATTTTCTCTCACCATGACTGCTGGTGTTCATTTTCTCTTTTCTTTTTTCTTTCTCTTTTAATACTCTGGCACATTTAACAATTTAAGTAAAAAAGTCAAATGAAAAATACAATAAAATTATAGACCAGACATGCTGTTTATAAATATTTGTACGTATGCTTGTGTGTGCGTGTGTGTGTCTGTGTGTTGTGCATATAAATTTCGGTTCGTTTCCTTTGGCTTTCTTCTATTTTTTTCCCTAAATCTATAGAGTTTCAGTTTTTTTTCGCAAAAAAAAAAATTGTTTTATTTTTTTCTACAACAAAATAGCAACGACAACAATGACTAACATTTGCTTTTTCATCTGCTTTTACCATCTTCATGAAACTCGAATAATTTTTATTCGTTCGTTTCGTTTACTTTATGAAAAAAAAAACGAAGAGAAGAAAATAAACGAAAAATTTTAAGGATGGCATGGAATAGTATTTTCTCGTATTTAATCTCAAGAGGGTAATTTATGATGATCATTTGTTTTGTTAAAAGCATTGCCAAAGAAAAATAGAAACAAAAGCAACAACAACACCAACAACAACAACAATAACAACTAAACAACATTAATACTATCAACATGAACAGCGACAATAACAGACAGAGTAACAACAATAACATTATCAAACAGCAGCAACAGCAGCAGTGAACATCATCATACCCTTTCCGCTGGTCGTTGACTGGAAGGACATTTCTTCTCTCTTTCCTTTCCTTTTTTTCTCTTTTTGTGTATAAAAAGAACAACAATAATAAAGCATTACAATACAGTAAAGGAAAACTCAACGCAATCATTTTTATAAAATCATATTTTTCTTCTTCTTCTTTCACTTTCTCTCTATCTCTCTCTCTCTCTCTCTCTCTGATGGTTACATTTATGTTGCATACTTTTAGGGTCAGTATGTTAAGTTGCCTAAGCGTGTTGTGGAGAATATTTAAAACTTTTGGTTGTTTGGTTGACTTCACGGCATGTACAGCCATGATAACAAGTGAGATACACCTCAAGGAAAAAAGAAGAAACGAGATAGCAGAGGAAATAATGATAGAAATATAAAGAAAAAGCATGCAAACTTAGCTTATCTAACTGAGGACAGATCAACTAGCTATGTATGTGAGAATTGACGTGCACCTCTGAGCCAGTTTGAAAGAAATCTCAAATATTTATAAACAACGCGGAGTTCAAGCCATTCAAATAATTCTCCAATTAGGGAAGTTACTTTATAATCTCCAACTCCACATATGACGTTAGAATCTGGCTTAAATTAATTTCCGATCTTTGCTGACGATATAAATCCCTGCAGTCACTAAATAAGCGGTAATCGATAACTCGGAATTAAAATTGTCAAAAGTATGAAATTTTGTTATCGATTTTTAAAAAAACATCAAATTTTTGAAGTAATACATGCGTACATGAAATGCTTAATTCTATTTCCATAGGATATCAATAACAAAAATCAATTTTTTGCTGGCAAAACATATTTTTTTTATTTAATTTTCCTCACATAAATGTAGTTCTTTGCAGCAGTCGTCCTTGGCCAAGTTTAAAATTTATTAAACGATTTAAAACGCATGTGGATATGAAATTGAATACAAACTGGACAAAGTCAAATGTTTTGCAACAACAACAACAACAACAGCAACAATAAAGGATGGAACATTGAATTGAATGTTAAAAATAATAGAAAAATATTTAAAAAAAAATTGATTTTTCTTTTTTTTCTATTACTTTACTATTGTTGTTGTTTTTATATTTCATATAATAGAAAATTTCCTAAAGAAAATTGAAGAAAAATACCAGCTTTGCAAAAATTATACGGAAAAATAATGGCAGAAAGTAAAACTCAAATTGTAATGGCCTGGCCACCCACCCATCCATACACATTGGCATACAGGGAATGCTTGCTTGTATCTATTACATGAGGAGTCTATAATCAAAAAATACACACACACATACATATATATTGCGTGTGCCAGTGAGTAAATGGGTGCCTGTACAGGAACGACGAATGTGTTGTGTTTTTAATAGAAGATAACCAAAGTAATTTATTTTTGGTATGGAGGTCATATAAAGAAAATAACATTTTTGCTCTTTTGTTTTTACTGTCTGACTCTTGCTCTACCTCTCTATCTCTGTCACTATCGCTCTCTCATTTTGCTTATACTATATGCTTACTTACGATCTATTAAATGTTCAGTGTGTGTGTGTATGGATGGTATGGTATGTGTGTGTACAAATTTTATTCTCTCTACATATCACTTACGCATCATGGTCTTTTATTTAATTTTGTTTATATTCATTCTGGTTGGTCTTTTCTTCTTTTCTACTTTTATTCTTGTTGTTGTTTTGTTTTTTATTTTGTTGGTATTTTGTTCAAACTCCTAAAAGTAGACAATCTTTATTTGATGTTGCATATAAAATTGCTAAAATTACGTGTATGTTGGCCATATATTCTATTGTTTATATGTGTCATTCGAGGAAATTGTCTTTTATGTACACACACATACACATACACACGCAAAAATGTTGATAGACATATATCTATACGACTACATGTGTGTTAATGTCTTGTATGCATGTATGTGTTGTGTTGTGTTGTGTTGTGTTTGTTATACTCTTAGGGATTTTTGTAGTTCTATTTCTTGGGTAATTTTATACCTTCATATAGTCATGTATTTACCGTTGTTGTTGTTATTGTTGTATGTTATTCTTTTATTCTTGATTTTTTTTTTTTTTTTTTTTTTTTTTTTTTTTTTTTTTGAAAAACAAAACAGAAAAAAATTATCCTCTTTTGGTGTCTTGTTTTACTCTGCTTATTTGCCATGGTTAGTTACAAGTGTATGTGTGTGTGTGTTTTGTGTGTTTGCCTACTGTGGCAAGGGCCAGTGTAGAGGCCATAAAACGTTCGTAGTTGTTTGTCAGTATATATTTTTTTTTTAAGATTCTTAAACTGATTTCATTTCATTTACGAAAATGACTATCTATTTCTTGGGTAATTTTATACCTTCATATAGTCATGTATTTACCGTTGTTGTTGTTATTGTTGTATGTTATTCTTTTATTCTTGATTTTTTTTTTTTTTTTTTTTTTTTTTTTTTTTTTTTTTTGAAAAACAAAACAGAAAAAAATTATCCTCTTTTGGTGTCTTGTTTTACTCTGCTTATTTGCCATGGTTAGTTACAAGTGTATGTGTGTGTGTGTTTTGTGTGTTTGCCTACTGTGGCAAGGGCCAGTGTAGAGGCCATAAAACGTTCGTAGTTGTTTGTCAGTATATATTTTTTTTTTAAGATTCTTAAACTGATTTCATTTCATTTACGAAAATGACTATAAAAAAAAATCTATTAAAACACACACACACACACACACACTTGATTTTAAAAATATAAGGAATTTAATAATGTGTCGCCTTAAGTTTGCTCTTTTAATAGCGGAAACAGGGTGTCCTTTTTTTTACAAAAAATTTAATAAAATTTCTAAATTTATTTCAAAGACAATTCAAAAAGAAAATTCTTTTGATTATGAAAAAAACGAAATGTTGGAGAACGAATGTCTAAAATTGGACCCCAAATTCAATGATGCCTGACCTTTAATTCTAAGATAGTCCGTTAATAACCTTGCTTAGAAAAATTTTAACACAAGGTCATACACATTAAAATCGATTGAACTCAGGCTCTGGTAGGTTAGAAACCATTGCCAGATGGGAAAGTTTCTCTTGTCTCAGTATGATGTATCAGATCAGGCGCAATCACGTGTAGGCTTCTATACAGAAACTAATACGAAGGTAAATAGCAACTGCATGGCCAACAGGAAACGGAATTGATATTGGAATAGCGAAGGCTAGGCTCATCCATTGTATAATGTATCTTGCGGAGTCTCTATAGTATTTGATAAATTATTACCACAACTGTGTGTTAGTTTTGGGCTTTGAAAAATATATCTTATCTTCATGACCATTCATTTATTAAAATTTTAAATTATTCTTGATTTTTAAAATGAAAAAAAAATAAAAACATTTAAATTGTTATTTTAAATTATGAAAAAAAAATGTTCTCGAAAAATAGAAATATATTACTTTAAAACTCCCCTCCCTATACATATGCAATGTAATTTTCATTTAAATTATTACGCCCTAAAATATACTTTAACAAAAACGAATACTAACTCAGTGCACCCTTATATTTTGACTTTTTCATTTTATTCCCAAATAAAATCAAGACATTTACACAATTTTATTTATTTTTTCCCTATATTTCTTAACATCAAATTCGATTTATTTATGTATGTGTGTGTGTGTGTGTGTGTGCGATTGTATAAATTTTCAGTATTTCATTAGAATTGTATGCCTAAAAGTATGCCATTAAATACAACGAATGCATATATTATCATATCAAATCATTGCCTTTTTACCATTTCCATTGAATTTTATTGCCAATTTCTTGCCATTCCATTACCATTTTACGTCTTTCATTGGGTGTTACTTTTGTTATGCTTATTCTTAGACTTTTTCTGTTTTTTTTTTATGGCCATGATGGTATTGTTTTGTTGTGTTTTGTTTTGTTTTGTTTTGCTTAGTATAGCCTTGGTTGGTAGCTTTCCCCTGGTACTTATTTATACACTTACTTACTCACTTATTTGCTTGCTTACACACTTGCATAGCTAGTTGTTCAAAACAATGATCTATTTACATAATCTTAATCTAAAGCTATTCGTTTACATTGTATTGTGTAATCCTATTAAAAGTTGTTACGAAAAAGCGAGAAAAACTAAACAATCCGTCCTCGACCACTGCATGACTGTACGAGAAATATTGCATATTTTTCGGCTGGTTTAAGAAATTTCTTCGTAGCAAGAGAAGTTTGTTTTTTAATCCTAAAACTTGCCAGTTAAATTTTATATTTAAAAATAGAAAGAAAAACGAAAGAAATGTAATTGAAAATGTAAATGAAAATAGAAAAAAAAAATGGAAAATTCTCATTCATTGTTTGTTTAACTGGCCCTCTCACTAAAAAGAAGAGAAATTTTCGCCCTTTTTTATATCCATGCAACAGAAAAAGGCGTTGAAATCAAAAATTAAATGAAATAAAAAAAACATGGTAAAGTTTATGGCTGGAATGTACCCGATCCGAATCTGCAGGAAAAAAACTCGAAAGAATACGATTAGGAATCAGAAATGCATAAAATCCTGAAATAGAGACCTATATGAACTGCTCACAATAAATATTGTTTAAGGAAAAATTATCAGAATTTGCTAAATGTTAACCCTGTATTGCCTATTTTAAGGCTGAAAAAATGGAAATTTTTTTTAAATATTGTTTGTCAAACGAGAAAGAAGTAATCAATAATGAATACTGGAATGTTTTAAAATATTATTCAAGAGTTTTTTGTAAAGAAATTCAATACAAAACTTTTAAATTTTTATTGCATACTTTCAGTATTATAAGCAAAGTAAAAAAAGAAAAAGAATCTTTGTGGAATGTTGTCAAATTCCATTGAAAGTTATTTCTTTTCTCTTTTCCTTCATTTCGTTGCCATATTTTATTTACAGCCTGATTTTATTTGCCTATAAAGTCTTGATTTGAAGTCAATAAATATTTGCTTGTCTGTTTAATTTTAGCAATTTTATAACCATTGCAATTGACAGTTCATGGTCTCATTATAAATGTTATAAAAAGCAACCAACAAATACAGATAAAAAAAAAATAAAAATAAAATGAAAATAAAATTACTTTAAAAATGCGAAGGAATATAAAAAAAAGAAATGAAAAAAGAAATGCCATAAAAATAGCTGCCATTTAGATTTGGTGGTGAATCTGGCTGGGTGAAACGACTTTTTTTTTGTAACAATTCCTGTGCTTGTCTCCTTTTGCTGGCCATATATTACGTTTTAATGTCTTTCGTTATATTGGTTTCATGACATTTGCCAAAAGCCATCAGCAGCAACATTTATTTACAAACATTTTAACTTTTTTCTTCCTCTTTTTTTTCTTCTTTGCTCTTTTATATTCCTTCTCCCTTTTATTTTGCTCTTCTTTTTTGCATGGAAATAAATTTTCCTTTAATAACCAGTCTACCAACCATAAACGAAATCTTGAAAAACAGAAAAGAAACTGAAAATGAAAATGAAAATGAAAATTACATAGACAACCGCGGCCCTTTTCGTTTCTGTTCTGATCAAGATCAGGCAAGAATTTGTTTTTATTACGTTTAAAATAAAGAAGGAAAAATTAAAGAGAAAGAGAGAGAGATNTCCTTCGCTCATATACAAAAGCCTACATATGTATGTATGCAAACAATAATAACAACAACAACAACTCTTGATAACTTAAGTCTTCTGCAACTATATTGTTGGCCATGGTGGATTCTCATTCCTTGTATTGTTTTTGGGATTTTGTTCTCAAATAATTTATTTAAGCAACATGTCTTCTTGGTTTTTATAGCCTGTATTGTTATTGTCAATGTTGTTGATGTTGTTGTTATTTTTACTGGTTTGATAGCGTTGTTATCCTCGCTTTCCTTAACGATTTCATTCTGGTATATCTGTCTCTGATTTTGTTTATCATCTACTGTATGTAACTCCTTTAGACCTGCACTCTCTCACTCACTCAGCGTAGGATACATGCAAGACACCGATGTTATATCTTGTTTATCATTCTGCTGCAAAGTGTGTATATGTCTGTACGTTTACATGTAAAACGGAGAGTGAAACGGTATGCGTGTTTTATTGAAACAATATTTTGATTTTTCTTTCTATCTTCGCTCTTTTTTCTTAAACTGACACGCTTTTGTTCTCTCAATTTCTGTAAATGTGTGCCTGTGTTCACAATTATTATACAAGAGTTAGCGTGTGTAAGGAAAACAAACTTTGTTGTTGTTCTTTTTATTTAATTTTTATATTAAAATAAATTAAATTTTTGCTCTCATAACTCAGCCGTTATTTTTAAAAATTTGAAATGTTGAGAAAAGAAAAACAGAAAAGCTATTTATCGGTTAAAACAGAAATTCCGTAAAAAATGTCTCCTGTTTGTCAATTGTTATGGCTTTTATTAATTTATTAAAATTTCTTTAACATACTTTTTGGCGTTACTATTATACAATACGTAACATACTTATAAGTGTGTTATATAATTGATAATTTTAGCCTCGAATTATGCCACAATAAATTCTAAAATAAAAAATTAAATTGGTTGATGCTTAATTTGTTTATGTTAAAACTTGAGTTCTGGCTTGGTGTCCCCCTCTTCGCCACCAGCATTTAATTATGCACAGGAATTTAAGCACAGGGAATTTTGAAGTAGGTAAGAGGCAATTTTTTTTTTGTTCTAAAATTTTTAAAAATTTTGTAAACAAATTTAAAATACAATTGAAAGGTTTTAAATAATTCACAACATTTTAAATAAATTAAGCAAAAAAAGAGTGCATAACTTTAGGAAATTTTACTTATAATATTGATAATTTTTTCATGAACGGATCTAGTTCTAGTTAAGTTAGTTGAAGTTAGTCTTGGCAGTTAACGCTTGAAACTGATGTCGATCCTAGAGAAACTATAGTTTTGTTAGCCTATCGATAATGTTTAAGCACAAATAAAGTGGAAAATATTATCTTACCCCTTTCTAAATAGAGCACATCTAGAGGGATCGTATATAAAATATTTATAAAATAGTCTTGCGAAGGAATATTCAACATAATTGTATGCGATAAAATATTTTTTTAAACAAACTTTTATGAGTTCTCAAGAATTGCTTTTTTCTCATTCTTTTAATATGTTTTAATACAATAGAGAAGGAATTGTTACCCAATAAATATTATATACAATAAATTTCTGTTTCTAAAAGTGAAGTAAGCCTATTTCATAATTCTTAAAAAAAAAATGTTTTTTTGGAATAATTTTTATTAAATGCAACACAAGCATTTGCTTAACATCGCATATAATAAATGAAATTGTTGTTAAATTGCAAAACATTTCAATGAAATTATAAAAATAAAGAATATCTCTCTCTCTCTCTTCTTTCCTCACTCTTGTGCTCTCTGATAAATACAATATTTTTTAACAAATTCATAAAACTAAACAACACATGGTTTTTGTTGCATTTGTTTTATTTCATTTTGTTTTTTTTTCTGTTTTTCTCTTTTATTTCATCCAGTACACATTTCAGCATGCATAACATATGCTAGAATGTGTTTGCTTATGTATAAATAATAACAACAACAACAAAACACAGTGAGTGAGAGAAAGAGTAACAGAGAGGAGTAGAGTATAAATATTCATGTACATGCATGCACATTAGTTAGTCAACAAAGTAAATGTCTGCACAATAAAACTATGTGTGCTTGTATGTGTTTGTGTATTTGCTAAACGTTTTTTTTTTACTTGTTTTTGTT
>QOCX01000315.1:65530-95281 GCA_005959815.1 Sarcophaga bullata | reverse complement strand
GGCAGGAAAAGAAGGAAAAAATTTAAAAATTATACAATATATCGTAGCTGTCGCCACAGACGATGCTCAAACTTATATTTTGTGGAAGGGGATACACATAAACTTGGTGAAAAGTTAAGAAATAATTATTTCTGAAAACTCCTAAAGCATTAGCATGTTATTTTAATAAGAAACTTTATAAATTTTTTTCTTGCAATTGATCTTTTTCTGATAGTTATGGCAATGAGGGGGTATAATTAAATACTATTGTTTAAATCCTAAATGTAGGCAATGTTACTTAACAAAAATATATATTTACAGCAAAATTATAAAAAATTTAGTTATTTATTCACACGAAATTCAGAAAAACCTCAATTCGCATAAACTATAATTAATCTCTCAATAACCGCAATTAGCCTGAAATTCAGTGACAACGATCTTTTCCTTTCCTCATTTGGAGTTAACTTTGTTTTAAAAGTTTCGGATTTCTTAAGCAGATGGATAAATGGGACACTTGTTTTTGAAAATAATTCGTGATGCATCGCTAGTCACTGCCATATCCAAACACTAGGAACACTTTAGCATCTCCACCTTAAAATTGGAAGCATGTTTGTATTGAAATATATTGCATTTGTCACCTCCTTACTGTACTTAGATTATCATTTATTTTATGCCACTTTGAAACAATCAATGTCAAACAATGGACAACAATCAAAAAAATGGAGCTTTAGGCAGACAGCTTGGAATTTTTTAGATCCATTCCTTGATAATAAAATTACTCTGAGAACAGGTTTTCCATTATTATCTAATGGCCATACCTTCCAAACTTATTAGTCCAACCTGCTATGTTTAAACGTGAAAACCAAAGCAATTAAAATGACTTTCATTTAAGCACCTTAAAGTATTCATTCAAAAATAACGTTGAATTTAAGTGACTATAAACGGAACAGAGTTATTTCTTGCAATTAAATGTTACATAAAAATATTTAAATTTGCCTATCTAACGCCTAAAAGTAGGTACAAAAAGTGTGTAAAAAATAAACCTTAAATATACATTTTCTGTTATGAGCAATTGGAATAACACCTCAATTCTATGCATTTGAGTGGATCTGCACCTAAAAGTATGGTACGGTTTCAGTTTGTACGACGTTTGTTTTATTGTTCAGACAACAAATATTTTTAGGGCCATTGTTTCTTTTTTTATTTCAATCGAGTTTATTCTCAAATGTTGATCCATTTGTTTATTTTCCTCTACACTATCTTTCGGTCTTTAAATAAATTTTCTTAAATAATTTATTCCTCTCTTTTTAGTTCTTTTGCCTTTTCATTTTTCTTTATTTTTCTTTTTTTTTCGTATTTGTTTAGCGTTTGTTGAACTTTGCCTGACGGCTCTAATGGAAAGGTGTAAATCTTTCCTCTTTTGTTTCTGTAACAAAGAGAAAGAAAATAATGTAATGCTGCCTACTTTTAGGCTGCTTGTTCTTACATATTAACACTATTTAAAATACTTAGAGTGTAAAAGGATTTTCCTTACTTAACACCTCAAGTACAGAGAAAAAAGAACAAAATTTTTTACACACACTCTGCTGCAACGACAGCAACATCATCGTTATACGTTATAAGTTCTTGTTGTTGTTGTTATTGTTCTTGTATTATTGTATTTTTGTTAAAGAGCAGAGTGTGAAAAAATGAACGACGCTGAACGAAGAGTCTGTAAGAGGTTATGCTTATGTTATGCACATGTTGAACATGCGTTCAGTTCTGCATGTATACGTACGTTTAAATGAACAAACTATACTTGTAGGCAAAAAAAAAAAAAACTTACAAACAAAGTGCACATTTAGGCGTTTAATGCAAGAACATTTGGTTCGTATTTATTTTATTTTTTATATTAATTTTTTCTAAAAAAAAATAAAATCGTATTCAATTTTAAATCTTTTTTTTTTAATACAGTCTGGTAGCTATGCTTGCCTTACAGTTGAGTTTTTAAAGCACACTTTAAGGAAAATATTTAAAATTAATTATTTTTAAATAATTCATATAGAGAAACCTTTAAACTTTTTTTTTTAGTTTATTATCACTCAATTATAAATTTGTTGTATTCACTTTAATACCTTTTAGGTTTTTTTCTGCCTTGGCAGCATACGATTTTAAAAGCATATTTTCAGGCTGAAGAGCATTAATCTAGATTTTTTCTTGTTGAGAATGTCTTAACTTTCAATTTTTCGAGAGAAAAAAATGAAAAAATTATTATTCTGGCTTAATGTGAATACAAGGAAGTAAAAGAAAATAAAACTGGGAAACAAGAAACTAAAGCTGGGTAAAAATCAATATTATTCCAACTCATATACATGCTTTTCTAAAAAGAAACGAAAAAAAAAAATAAAAACGAAAAGAGGTCAAACTATAAAGAAATGGAAACTAAAGCTATTATTAAACAACTTTTATAAACTACTATAGCAATACAGCAATCATGCTACCCCAGCGAACAGTTTGAATAGGCGACGACAGTTGGTGTTTATTGCTGTTGAAAATAAAAATTCGAAGATAAGATCATTGCGATTGAACTAAAAACCATTCACAGAACATTCTCCGTAACGAATTTAAGAGGGGATGCCTTGTGTAAATTTTCAGGCTTTAGAAAGGTTCTGTAAAAGTTGCCACAGCTCATATTGCACAGCTTTGTCATTTTACGGCGAATGCAGGATGCTTTATCAGGATATCAACAGCTTGAGTACCTTTATAGTCGACAAGTAAATGGCATGCGTAGAATAGTCTTCGCTAGGCTTTGGCGAAATGTTAATAGCTTAGCCATTATTAGTCTAACCAGGTCTGAATTCGCACTGATAAAATCCAATAAGGGGCTTTGGGAACCTTTTTTTTTAACTCCAAACCAATAAAGAATCTTAAATGCGTTAGATTTGTACCCTTGTGAAACATTTTTTCTTGGATTTATGGACAAATGCTTCATCTTGTCTGGTTAAAGCTGTACTTCTTTAGCTTAAATTAATGCTCCTATTACTCCTTTTCTTTGAAAGTCTTAAAGTCATATACAAAGGGAATAGATTGGAACTTAAAAGAGAAAAGTTAAGTAATATCATGAAATAAAATTTTGCTGGGTTATCCTTATAGAACATTAGATTAAACATCATGTGAATGCTTTCTCCAAACATTTCCGTACCGTACAGGGGTAACATCTGAATAGAGAGCAACATTAAAAGAATATTTACGGTTTTAAAAAGCTAAGAAGTAGCATTTCATGTTCCGATACCATGTTTGTTTCCTGTGTGATACATTTGAATACATGCAAGTCGCTATTCAGTTTCCTTGACTCTTTCTTCATTAATACCGTGAGGGAAGCATAGACTCAATTAATAAAACACTTTTTTTGTGAATACCGGACGATTAGCGCTTATCTAAAGCCATTTATAGCTTCACCTAATACCCGTACATCTGACAATACAATAATATGTTGCTTCTAAACACTTTGCATTCCTGAGAGCATATGGTTTTTTTGTCTTTCACAATCCCTGAAGTAGCATAGGACAGCACAGAGCATTTCTCCAATTTTCTCTTCGTTTACAGCCTTTGTTTTAGATTCGAGTGATTAGTTTACAGAAACAGGTATGAGATAGCTAGGACTGCTATTTTTTGTTGTTTTGTTCTGGTTTTTCAATCCAAATTCATTAAATTTTTATAGTGGGAATTTCACATTAATTTTCTTACTGCACCCTGCACTCAGCTGTAAAGAATGAAAGAAGAATTAAAATCAAATAGTATAACCTGGTACACATGTCGAGTATTAAATGCTACCAAACACCCAAAAATAAAAAAAAAACAAAAAAAGGAAGAAAATTCTGTTCTTTCGAGGTAGACTCCACTAATACACATTTATCGCTATAAATTGAGTTGTACACACTATTAGAAAAAACAGGAGGATATATCAACAGACTCATACACACACACATACTCTACTAAAATTTTCTTTAATAAAATTAAAAACATTCTAAAAGAAATGAAAAAATTAAAAAAAAATTGTTTAAATGAAACGAAGCATTTACGCTCCCTCATAACAGCAAACTTTTACGGAAAAAAAAGGAGGAAAAAGAGCAAAAATTGAGAAATTTCATGTTAATCTAACACGTTGCATATTTATTAGGAGTATGTATGTAAAGTATGCAAGTGTACATGTATGTGGTGGGTGAGTATAAGTAAACTTTCAGCGTTTAAGTTAACTTAGCAACGTTCAAGTAAAAAAAAAAGAATTGTTGCAGTGAAAGAAAGAAAAAAAAGAAAAAAGAAATGAAGGAAAACGGTAAGGAGGCAAAGAGTGAAAAGAATTGCAGATGAACTTAACTAAATGCGTATAAAAGAGTAAAAAGAAGAGTAAAAACTTAAAAATGAGCAAAAGTTTAAAGTCTCTGTGAAATCATTATAATTTTATATACTCTTACAGAAAAAAAAAAAGGACACACAAACACACATATGCACGAATACAATATTAAAACTTTTCTTATACTCTTTCATCTTTGAACGCCAGTTTTTTTTTCTGAAGTTTCCTTCATTTCTTTTTTCTTTCTTTTTTTCTTTCTTTCACTGCAACAATTCTTTTTTTTTTTACTTGAACGTTGCTAAGTTAACTTAAACGCTGAAAGTTTACTTATACTCACCCACACATACATGTACACTTGCATACTTTACATACATACTCCTATAAATATGCAACGTGCTTAGATTAACATGAAATTTCTCAATTTTTGCTCTTTTTTCCTCCTTTTTTTTCCGTAAAAGTTTGCTGTTATGAGGGAGCGTAAATGCTTCGTTTCATTTAAACAATTTTTTTTTAATTTTTTCATTTCTTTTAGAATGTTTTTAATTTTATTAAAGAAAATTTTAGTAGAGTATGTGTGTGTGTATGAGTCTGTTGATATACTCCTCCTGTTTTTTCTAATAGTGTGTACAACTCAATTTATAGCGATAAATGTGTATTAGTGGAGTCTACCTCGAAAGAACAGAATTTTCTTCCTTTTTTTTGTTTTTTTTTTATTTTTTGGGTGTTTGTAGCATTTAATACTCGACATGTGTACCAGGTTATACTATTTGATTTTAATTCTTCTTTCATTCTATACAGCTGAGTGCAGGGTGCAGTAAGAAAATTAATGTGAAATTCCACTATAAAAAATTTAATGAATTTGGATTGAAAAACCAGAACAAAACAACAAAAAATAGCAGTCCTAGCTATCTCATACCTGTTTCTGTAAACTAATCACTCGAATCTAAAACAAAGGCTGTAAACGAAGAGAAAATTGGAGAAATGCTCTGTGCTGTCCTATGCTACTTCAGGGATTGTGAAAGACAAAAAAACCATATGCTCTCAGAAATGCAAAGTGTTTAGAAGCAACATATTATTGTATTGTCAGATGTTACGGGTATTAGGTGAAGCTATAAATGGCTTTAGATAAGCGCTAATCGTCCGGTATTCACAAAAAAGTGTTTTATTAATTGAGTCTATGCTTCCCTCACGGTATTAATGAAGAAGAGTCAAGGAAACTGAATAGCGACTTGCATGTATTCAAATGTATCACACAGGAAACAAACATGGTATCGGAACATGAAATGCTACTTCTTAGCTTTTTAAAAACCGTAAATATTCTTTTAATGTTGCTCTCTATTCAGATGTTACACCCTGTACGGTACGGGGAAATGTTTGAGAAAGCATTCACATGATGTTTAATCTAATGTTCTATAAGGATAACCCAGCAAAATTTTATTTCATGATATTACTTAACTTTTTCTCTTTAAGTTCCAATCTATTCCTTTGTATATGACTTTAAGACTTTCAAAGAAAAGGAGTAATAGGAGCATTAATTTAAGCTAAAGAAGTACAGCTTTAACCAGACAAGATGAAGCATTTGTCCATAAATCCAAGAAAAATGTTTCACAAGGGTACAAATCTAACGCATTTAAGATTCTTATTGGTTTGGAGTTAAAAAAAAAGGTTCCCAAAGCCACTTATTGGATTTTATCAGTGCGAATTCAGACCTGGTTAGACTATAATGGCTAGCTATTAACATTTCGCCAAAGCCTAGCGAAGACTATTCTACGCATGCCATTTACTTGTCGACTATAAAGGTACTCAAGCTGTTGATATCCTGATAAAGCATCCTGCATTCGCCGTAAAATGACAAAGCTGTGCAATATGAGCTGTGGCAACTTTTACAGAACCTTTCTAAAGCCTGAAAATTTACACAAGGCATCCCCTCTTAAATTCGTTACGGAGAATGTTCTGTGAATGGTTTTAGTTCATCGCAATGATCTTATCTTCGAATTTTTATTTTCAACAGCAATAAACACCAACTGTCGTCGCCTATTCAAACTGTTCGCTGGGGTAGCATGATTGCTGTATTGCTATAGTAGTTTATAAAAGTTGTTATAATAGCTTTAGTTTCCATTTCTTTATAGTTTGAACTCTTTTCGTTTTTATTTTTTTTTTCGTTTCTTTTTTAGAAAAGCATGTATATGAGTTGAATAATATTGATTTTTACCCAGCTTTAGTTTTTCTTGTTTCCCAGTTTTATTTTCTTTTACTTCCTTGTATTCACATTAAGCCAGAAATAATAATTTTTCATTTCTTTTCCCTCTCGAAAAATGAAAGTGTAAGACATTCTCCAACAACGCAAACCTCTCTAGATTCACTGCGCTCTTGCCAGCACTGCACAAAGTAACTGCCCCTTTGTAAAATCGCTAGTGCTGCCAAGCAGAAAACAGAAACGTAAGTATTCACACGCACAGTGAATACCATTGATTTTTATAAGAATTTGAGTGATAGAACTACAATCGTAAAAATAGAAAAAAAATGTTTAACGCTGTGTGTGTACTCTAGTTATCTCCTCTTATAAATTGATATTAAAATAATTATACATTTAATAAACATACTTTCTCGTATATCCTTTAAAAGGTGTGCTTTCTAAGAAACATCAAGCTATGTACAAGAAGGAGCAACATGAGTGCTATACTATATGACTTGTAGTGTGAAAAAAAAAAGATTTAAAATTGAATACGATTTTATTTTTTTTTTAGAAAAAATTAATATAAAAAATAAAAATAAAATACGAACCAAATGTTCTTGCATTAAACGCCTAAATGTGCACTTTGTTTGTAAAGTTTTTTTTTTTTGCCTACAAGTATAGTTTGTTCATTTAAACGTACGTATACATGCAGAACTGAACGCATGTTCACATGTGCATAAGCATAAGCATAACCTCTTACAGACTCTTCGTTCAGCGTCGTTCATTTTTTCACACTCTGCTCTTTAACAAAATACAATAATACAAGAACAATAACAACAACAACAAGAACTTATAACGTATAACGATGATGTTGCTGTCGTTGCAGCAGAGTGTGTGTAAAAAATTTTGTTCTTTTCTTGTACTTGAGGTGTTAAGTAAGGAAAATCCTTTTACACTCTAAGTATTTTAAATAGTGTTAATATGTAAGACAAGCAGCCTAAAAGTAGGCAGCATTACATTATTTTCTTTTCTCTTTGTTTACAGAAACAAAAGAGGAAAGATTTACACCTTTCCATTAGAGCCGTCAGGCAAAAGTTCAACAAACGCTAAACAAATACGAAAAAAAAAGAAAATAAAGAAAAATGAAAAACGGCAAAAGAACTAAAAGAGAGGAATTAAAATTATTTAAGAAAATTTATTTAAAGACCCGAAAGATAGTGTAGAGGAAAATAAACAAATGGATCAACATTTGAGAATAAACTCGATTGAAATAAAAAAAGAAACAATGGCCCTAAAAATATTTGTTGTCTGAACAATAAAACAAACGTCGTACAAACTGAAACCGTACCATACTTTTAGGTGCAGATCCACTCAAATGCATAGAATTGAAGGTGTTATTCAATTGCTCATAACAGAAAATGTACCTACTTAAGGGTTTATTTTTTTACACATTTTTGTACCTACTTTTAGGCGTTAGATAGGCAAATTTAAATAATTTTATGTAACATTTAATTGCAAGAAATAACTCTGTTCGTTTATAGTCACTTAAATTCAACGTTATTTTGAATGAATACTTTAAGGTGCTTAAATGAAAGTCATTTTAATTGCTTTGGTTCTCACGTTTAAACATAGCAGGTTGGACTAATAAGGTTGGAAAGTGATGGCCATTAGATAATAATGGAAAAACCTGTTCTCAGAGTAATTTTATTATCAAGGAATGGATCTAAAAAATTCCAAGCTGTCTGCCTAAGCTCCATTTTTTTGATTGTTGTCCATTGTTTTGACATTGATTGTTTCAAAGTGGCATAAAATAAATGATAATCTAAGTACAGTAAGAGGTGACAAATGCAATATATTTTCAATACAAACATGCTTCCAATTTTAAGGTGGAGATGCTAAAGTGTTCCTAGTGTTTGGATATGGCAGTGACTAGCGATGCATCACGAATTATTTTCAAAACAAGTGTCCCATTTATCCATCTGCTTAAGAAATCCGAAACTTTTAAAACAAAGTTAACTCAAATGAGGAAAGGAAAAGATCGTTGTCACTGAATTTCAGGCTAATTGCGGTTATTGAGAGATTAATTATAGTTTATGCGAATTGAGGTTTTTCTGAATTTCGTGTGATAAATAACTAAATTTTTTATAATTTTGCCTGTAAAATATATATTTTTGTTAAGTAACATTGCCTACATTTAGGATTTAAAGCAATAGTATTTAATTATACCCCCTCATTGCCATAACTATCAGAACAAGATCAATTGCAAGAAAAAAAATTTATAAAAGTTTCTTATTAAATAACATGCTAATGCTTTAGGAGTGTTTCAGAATAATTATTTCTTAACTTTTCACCAAGTTTATGTGTATCCCCTTCCACAAAATATAAGTTTGAGCATCGTCTGTGGCGACAGCTACGATATATTGTATAATTTTTAAATTTTTCTTCTTCTTTTCCTCGCCTTTCGATAATTTTTTACCTTAAATTTTCCAATAATGCTTAGGTGAAAACAAACATTGCATACTTTTAGGATGTCAAAAAAAACAGAAGAAAGAGAAAGAAAATATAAGAAATGACGTTCGTTGTATCAGCACATTTTTTGATCAAAAGAATTTTAAAGAGCTTAAAAAACGTTTTTCTGCTCTTCTTTTGGTTACTGTTTTCACTTGTCTCGCTTCTCTTTCGCCAATATTTTTATTATTTTTAATGTCATGTTTGGTTTCATTCTGCTTCTGTTTTTTTTTGTACGTAATATGAAAATAATATCAACAACAACAACAAGCACACGAAACATATGAAATAAAACGAAAAATTGAAGGAAAAAGAAAAAACTGTTGCATAATTTAAGGCAGATTTTGAAGCAGAAATGCAGAAATGAAAAGCGAAGCAACTAAGAAAAAAGGATGTTTAAAAAAATAGCACATGCCACATTCAAAACAAAACAAAACAAAAAAAAAAGAATAAAACAGATGACAAAAGTTATTTGCAGTACGTTACGTACGTCCTTTATTCAATTTTTTTTTCAATTTTTTTTTTCATTTTCTCCACGGTTTTATCAGCAGAGAGAGCTTAGCTGCGTATTGTTATTGAACTATTTGTTGGCTTAGCTGGTATTATTTTAAGAAAATATTGTGGGAAAATAAAACGAAAACGAAAGATGAATGAGTTTATGAATGCGTTTATTTTTTATTAACAAAAGATAATTTCAAGCATTGTGAGTATGGTATTCATTTGAGATTTTAAACAAAACAAAAAAAAAACGCCTTTCATGCTACTGAGAAAAAGTTCAAGGCTAGTTTTTGTTACTGGTTCTGCTTCCATCGAATAGACTGTTTTGTTCACACTTAAAGAGAACTGATTATTAAAACAAACCTTGAATAGAAATTTTTTGAATTTTAATAGAATAAATATAAACACTTAAGCTTTTCAATTAGTTTCTTTATAAAATAGAGTGGCATACTTTTAGGAGAATATGAAATAATATGGACTTGAAATCCTATTTAAATTTGTATAAGAAAATTTAAAAGAATTTTCTTATTAAAAAAACGTCTAAAGTCGTTACAGTTTGTTTGTTGTTGTTCAGAAATAATTTGAATTTGTTTTCTAAAATTTTTTCATCATAAAAATATTTTCTTTAATTAAAAACTGAAAATAATGTAAAAAGTGGTGCATAACTTAAGGGTGCACTAATGTTGAAAATTTAAAATTAATAATAATTTCGACTTTATCTGTGGACTATCTTCAGATGCGTTCTTGAAACGTATTAAGAAAGTAAAACACTTTAATGCTAGCTTCGATACATTGTACATATATGTATGGACATACCTGCACGTATCTCATTCGGAGATTTCTTGCTAGCCAGACGACTGCTTACTACTCTAATGATAGCACTATTATCCAGGCCATCAAATTATCTTAACCTATGTATAGACGACTGTTCTCAGCCGACCAACCTAGAGGCCATAGGTTGCATCATTACTATTTGCCAAGCCATTCAGCAAAATCAACATTTTTAGAATGACTAGCTTGTTTTTCCTTATTAAGGAATGCTAAATAATAAATACAAAACAATTGAAACCTTAAAGTAGGCAACAATTATTTCGAGAAACATCAGAATAATGTCTCAAAAAACATTTTTTTAAAATCCAAACAGTGTCTAAAACATGGCATATCTTAAGGAGAATTAACAATATTTTCTGGAAGTTTAATATACAAATATTTTGTATTATTTGCATTAAAATCCGTTAAGAATCTTATACGATAAAAATTAAAAAATAACAGCCTACTAATAGGCTTCAATAAAGTGAAGTTTTGCCAATACCAACGTTAACAAAATTTTTATAAATTGGTCAAATTAAAAGCCAAGTCTTTCTTGGAATAATTTTCAATTTTATTGTAGAACATTAACTTCTATACGATCATAGGTTGGCAGAAAACTAATCATGGCATTATATCTTCTAAAATAATTTTAGGAGCTTCTTAAAAATGTTAACGTATAATTCAGTTCATGATAATAGTAGTTAATGTAAATAGAAGTATATATGCAGGTTCCAATTAATATTCCCAGTTTAAAATTACAATTCAAATGCTGTTCATTGTATGCCCTAAAGATGTATTTTTTATTTTTTAAATATTGTGTTATTTTTTATTTTAATAACGTTTATAGAATTTAATAATTATAAAAAAAATTATTGCATACTTTAGGTGCTTAGCCTAAGATAATCATGTGTGGACTTACCTTTTAAGTGAAATAGAGTTGTAGCGTTCGTTAGTTGAATAGCATGAAACGTGAAATTAAAATAGAGTAGCAGTAGTAGTAGTGAAGGCAAATGTATTTGCATTTGATTATATTTTCTATTTTTTTTTAACAATTAATTTCTTAATTAATTTGAAATTTCAAATTTTCTTAATTTAAATTTAATTTTTTTATATTTTTTCTTTATATTTTAGACAACATTATACTAAATTTTAAACACGCAATTATTTTCAATAAATATTTGAAGTTAAAATTTTTAATTTTTATAGCAAACGTTGCTATTGTTGTTATTATTGTTGTCGAGTATGCAGTTGATTATTGTGGCTGATGATTTTACACTCGAAACGAGGATCTCAATATATTCGAACAATGACTTGAGTACTCACACACACACAAACACACATAAACACTTATGCAGACAAACACCCGGAAACGGAGATACTTGAAAAGCAATTTATTTTTTCGTTATTGTGTCGAATTGACAAATACATACGTACACTCATTCACTGCTGTGCTATGCATAAACCATATGCAAGAACGTTTTACGCATTCATTTGAGGTTTATTTTAAATTAAATTTTTTTTATTTCTGTTAAATGCTAGGCAGGCAGGCTGTTCGTTGGATTATTTGTGTGAAGCCGTTTTTTTTTTATTGAAAATATGGATTGCTATTGCTGCTGTTGTTGTTCATGTTATTGTTGTTGGCATTGATTGAAAATATTAATGATTTCATTCATTTATTCATTCATTCAGTTGCCTTTGTTTTTCTTTTTTTTCTCTCGCTCGTTTTAAATGTTTCGCATTTAATTCTATTTGTCAAGCATTTTAATTTTTAATTTCGGTTTTTCCCCAGTTTGTCCCGTTTTCGATTAAAAATCATTAAATTTCTACTTATTTTCCGCTTGTATTGTATTGTTTTGTTATTTTTCTTTACTGTTTGTTGTTGCTGTTGTTGTTATTGTTATTTGCATATATAAAATAAATAAAATTAAATGTTGAAAAGGTATATTTGTTTATAAAACACTCTATGCGTTCAACAATAAACAAAAACACTTCAAATTAATCACTTACACCCAAACATACACACACACATATACACATAGACGCACATTTATACATCCAAACACTCTCTCATACATAATACAGTTTACAGTTTTGCATATGCATTGTTTGTTTATGTTTATAAAATGCGAAAGAGAGTGGAGGGTGGAGAGGGAGAGACAGTGTGGTGGGATATTTGGTTTGTTTACCGTTCGACTGTGTTATTATTGTTGTTTATTTATTTATTTTTAATGGTAATTGATAACTATTGTAACGGTATCCAATTTATTCGCTATGTTGGTTTGGTTTTGCTTTTATATCAACGCCTTAAAGCACGCTTTAATTTTTATTTCGTCACTGTGCTCTTTAGGGAATCCAAATAAAATGTACGAATTTTATACAGACACACACATACATGCACAAGGGGAAATTTCTTTAAACTCTTGGCTTAACGGCATTATCTCTTTGACTGTGAAAAAATCTCACAGACACCCGAAAACAAGAAAAATTAAATCAAAAGCCATACAAAAACAAAACACTAGAGAGAATGGAGTAAAACTCAACAAAACTTTTCTTTCTTATTTTTTTTTTCTTTCTTGTTTGCCTTAACAAACGCAGACAATTTTGGAGCCCTTTGGGTAGCCTTTATGCTTTCTTCTTCTTGTTGTTGTTGTTGTTTTGTGTACATAAAAAGGAAACTTTTTCTTAATTTTCTTTTGTTTTTTGTTTTTATTCTTTTTGGGTGACTGAGAATTAAACTCTTCTATGTTTTTAAATTTTCAACATGATTTTATTGATTATTCACTCTAATTTGGCTAAAAAGATATTCTTGGGTTGTATGTTTATTTTGTTATTTTGCCAAGTTTTTTTTTTCCTCACTTCTGTAAGTTCTACAACAACACCAAAAATAATGGAATCTTTTGAAAAATGTTTACACGCCTCGTTTTTTATTTTCTAAGGCAGCAGCATCAGTGAAAAATGCTGGTGTTTTTCGGAATCTTTTTTATAATCGCGTGCGTAAGAGAACAACCGTTTTAAACGACAACCGCTAGTAAACTGTTCGATTATGGGAAAAATAGACACCAACATGTATTCGTTAAAGATACAAAACGCATTAACAAAAACAAAAAAAAAAAAAAAAATAAAACAGAAAGGAAGAAACAAAAAAAAAACATTAAAATCACTCGTTACTTTTTAAAACATTTCATATAGAAAATACAAACAAGAACAAACATACATGCATACATACATAAGCACATCGTTTACTCTCTGCATCTTACTCTCACTTTATAGCCATAACGGTGACGATGATGATGACGATGAGTTCAATGTTCAATGCTATCTTTCACATACAAAACACACATAAGCACATAAGAAGAACACACAGAAATTATACGTGAATGATAAGCATCCCTTACGCATCAACACTCTTTATAACAAACAGACAATAACACATACACAGTATTATACTCTCTAAAACTCTCATTTATTCGTTCTTTCTCTTCCGTACACACTCTTTCTCTCTCTCTCTCTCTCTCTCGGTCTTTATGTCTCTTTGTCTGTGATAAAACATGCGCTTTGGGTTGTTTTTCTTCAATGCAACGAGTTAAACTCCACATTTGTTCATTTTCTAGTTTGAGAGAGCGAGAGTAACAACAAATTGTTATACTCTGTTATACGCTACTTTTTTCTTTTTTCTATTTATGCAAGCACAAGACAATTAATAATGACCTTTGTTTTTGTTATTGCAAGTGATAAGAGCGATATTTTTTTGTCTCTCTGTTGCTCTCTGTAAATTTTGAAAATCTTCTAACCGGCTTTCCTATTGGGGGCGGGGGGGATAAATGTGTAACACATGTAAACAAAACTTCCAGTAGTTGAATCTGCACAACAATTAACCTAACAGAGTAAATAAATGTTAAGGCAGAGAAATGTTGAACACACATGTGGAATAAAAACATTAAAGTTGTGTTAATAGCAGAATATTAATGGGAAGGTTATCCTACAAAGAAATTTTGTAATTCTTTTTGTTTTCTTTTTTTTCTATAGAATTTATAGTTTTAAAATATTTTATTTATAGTGTTAGTGGGTCAGGTTTGCTGTTATAAATTACAAAAAAAAAAAAAAACACACAAATATATACGCCTTCATCCAATGGCATTACATTTGTATTGCCTACACTTGGTTTATTTATAGAATTCTTATCTTATTTTTACAACAACAACAAGAACAAGAGGAACAGTTTAAGAAATGAAAAAGCCTCATGACAATAAAATCACTTGAAATGGTTAATTTACAATAGCACAACACAGAAAGAAGTCATTGAAATGAAATCACGACCGGAAATTTTTCACAATTTTCTTTCGTGGGCACATGTGTTCCTTAAAAAATAATCCGCTGTCTCTGTTAATGAGTCTTTCGTATCTTCAAGTGTTCAAAAGTGGAATTTTAGTTTTTGTTCATTTGAAGAATTTTTGAGTTCAAAAGAAACCTTCATACGCGAAGGAGAAAGTATTGCTTTTAAACAATACAAGTGGTTAACAAAGCAAAGGCAGTTCTTAAGCCATTTAGGATGTATTTTTTATTCCCAAGAATCCGTTCATCGATTTCCATACAGCAAAAGTCAAAATTTTTAAAAGAGGCGGCAGAAAACAATGGCAATTGGCACGGATATGATTCAATAGGATTCTTTTAAGTCGTAGGGAGAAGCCAATTGAAAGCCTATTGATACATCAACAGCCTAGATTTAGACACAAGCAGTCAAGATTTGAACACATAAATTACCTAAGCGTATACCCGTATTTGCTTATAACATGTCTTTGTAAATGATTTTTAAGAAAACTTTCTATTCCTAAGCCATGAGCCCTTTAATGGAATTGTTCGCTGTGGCTTAATTACCATTTAAGCTGGCATTGAGTGATTCGACTTAATTTTATTGCAAGAAAGCATCACAATTTATGTTTTTCTGCGAATTCCAATAAACATTTGATCGTTTTCACTTCATTTGATCGCAAATAAACCAGTTTACAAGACAAATGCACTATCCAACCAAAAAGTGTCAATTGTCTTAAGAATCATTCGCAGGTGAATATTCGCTTCTTGCTCGTAAGACTTTAATTTGTGCAGAACCTTTTAATCGAACTATTTAAAGTAACTTGTCTTATTTAAGTGGATCTTCCATAAGTTTTTTTCTCATTCTTTAGCTTCTGGGGAATAGAAAGAGCTCTGAACTGATGGATGGTCTTGATGACTTGTATTATTCGTCTGCTACTTGATGATCACTGATAGGTGAAGATAAGGTCGCTAATATTTCTCTTATTCTATTTGTTTGTTTGGTTTGCAAGCGAATCACACCAATCTCTTCGTTTCTCTCTCTATCTCTCTCTCTCTATCCGTTTACTGTCAAAAGAAATTGTTACAGTTATTTAATTCCATTAAAAAGGAGAAAAGGGGAAACGAATTTATTTATAATCCCCCTTGTAATCTAAACAAACTGCTGATAATAAAAAAATTTCGATTTTTCGAGTTTTTTTTCTCAATTTCATTTTCAATTTTATTTTTTTTATTATTATTTTTTTTTCTTTGTTTTCGTATTTCATTATCAAAATCCCTAAATTTCTTTGTATATTTCTGATAAAAATTATAAGAATTTCAATTCCAAATTGTTGATACAAATGATAACACAGAAGCAAAAAAGAAAAACAACAAAAAAAAATCATTACAATTATACTGTATGGAATGTGTATGTATATATATATGTGTGTGTGTACTCCCTCTTTATTATTATTATTTTGTTTTTTTTTTTGTTTTTTTTTAAATACTAATAGAGTTCACAACAACAACAACAACACTAACAATAACAGCAATCAGTAAGAGTAAAAGAAAACAAAACCACAGTTACACTTACAATAACAATACAATGACAATGAACTACTAAGGAATACAACACACAGAGTGGTGTTTTCATAACAAATCCGAAAACAGATGGAGAGAGATTAAAAGAGAGAGGGAGAGAGCGAGTGGAAGAGTGGAAGAGTGAAAGAATAAAAATGCAATTGTAAAAATTGCAGCATCATCGCAATTTCTTTTGTTTTCTTGCCTTAATACTCTTGGTTCATTTTTATATCGTCCCCTTGTGCTTAACCACAGCTATACAAACATATGTATGTATGTATGCATGTGGCGTATGTGCAGTATGCAAGCATGAATTGTTACTCTCAGCAGTTATACAAGAAAAAAAAAACACCAAATTACACCAAAAAATGAAAATAAGAACGGAAAGTGTCATTGTGTACCTTGTTTAATAGTAGCCACCACCACCACCAGCAACATCACCAACGACACATACCAACCATGTGTTCTTATTGTTGGTGTTATTGTTGGTTGGTTGTGTTATATGAGACAAACTTCGTACAATTACGTTATGTGGTGGTGAGATCGGGATCATATAGCCTTATATGTGTGAATCTGTGTGTTTAGCAAAAATTCTTATTCGCATTCTTTTTTTTTCCCACTTTTTTTTTTTGGTTTTTTTTAATGCATGCTGCTCATATTACATTCCTCATGTCGTCCTCCTCCTTATTGTTTATAAATAATGTTCCTACATTTATGATTGTATGTATGTAGGGGAGTGTATGTTTGTGTTTAAATTGTTACCGTTACCGTTACCATTACCATTCTTGCTATATGCTATAGTTGTTGTAGCATGTTTCTAATTCTTCTTTTTGTGTTTCTCTTGTTTTATGGGTTTATTGCAATGACAAGTAATCACTACAACAATTGACACACTGTTATTTGAAAACCGGTTTTCTTTATTGTTGCTTTGCTTTTTTCTATTTTCTTTGTTGTTTTGTTGTTTTTTTTTTGCTTGTCCTTGATGTTTTAATGTTTTCAATGTGTCCCTTGGTTAATTCAAATGATCCTTTTGTTGTTTATGAGAGAGTGTAAAAGAGTGTCACATTCGTTCATTCTTTCGTTCGTTCATTCGTTCGTTCGTCTTTTAATATTTAGCACTCTTGTTATATTTCTTTTCCTTTTTTTTTTTTTTTTTGTTTTTGCATTTTCCGTTTCGTTTCGTTTCATTTCGTTTGTAATTGTCCTCTCGTGATTTTATTTGTGTCTTAACTACTGTTGTACCGTATTTTTGTATTTCGTATTTCGTATTTCGTATTTCGTTTAATTGCTTTTACATTTAAATGCCATTTTATGGTTTGGTTTAGTTTAGTTTGGTTTGGTTTAGTTGTTGTAACAACAAAATTACTTGTGCTGTTTGTGGTGGTGTTATTCATTAGTGTTCTAGCAGAGTGTGTATGTAATAATCATTCTGTTATTTTATGTAAATTTTTTCTTAAATTTCTTATTAGTTTTCCTTTCGTTGCATGTATTGAAAATCATTTGATTTACTGATATTGTGCTGATACTGTGCTGATTGTTTCTCTAAAATTAATGAATTTAATTTAATTTTTTTTTCCAAAATCTTAAGAGATTCTTTATGATTCTTTATTTGAACATAATTTTTTCATTTGCATTCGTCTGTTCTTAAAATAAAATTTTTTGAAAATTCTTTCTTAAAGAATTTCATCAAAAGCATTCAGTTGATGATTAATTTTTCTAAAAGCAATATGTTTTAAAATTTTATTGCCTTAATTTTATGGCTCATTTGCTTTAGTTTACGGTTTCTCACATTATTATCACCATCACCATAAATTCCAAATGATTTTGATGATGGACTGATTATGTGTTGTAATAAAAACGCAAGATGAGCAAACTATTTTTGATAATTAAAAAATAAAAATAAAAAAAAAATTCTTTCAGGTATTTTGGAAATGTGTCGGCACATTATTATGATGGAATATATCATATGGCTTCCATAAGGCTTTCCATTTTATACGGTTGGCTACCGTTTTTCTTGCGTCTTCCCATGTAAGATTGCTCTGTCCAAGATCTTGGAGTATTTAACATCTAAAGCAGTTATGTGGCCTGCCATGGCTTCTTGATTCTTAAGTATTCCACACAAATGCCATTCTGGTTATACTATCAGGATTCTTTTCTGATAGTTACCGATCATTTCCTATTTTTATTTGTATTGATTCCTCTTCGGTAAGTTTCCAGAGGATTTCTTTTACAGGATTCTGATGTACTTGTTGATAAATACCTGTAGTTTTGCGTCTTGATGTTTGATACTAAGCAGGCTTTACACATGAGTTGAATATTGTAAGCTTGATCTGTTGAACATTTATAAGCTTCTTGATATTGACCGTAGTCGTTTAAATGTCGCTCTCGCTTTATTGAGCCTGTTATTTACGTCTATTTCTGCGCCGCCTTGTTGTCACTATACTGCTGGATAGCAAAAGCCATTGTCCAGCAGGCATAGCACACTCAAAAACACATTTGCTCATGGGAGAAGGAATCAATAGAACGAATTTCTGGAATCTGAGTGTTTATCAAGCACAAACCATTAAGGACAGAATTCTAAAGTTTTTCATGGATGAGCTATTATGTTACAGACACAACAAAAACAAATATGGTGGTTTGAGCAAGAGCTGAATACTATTGTTCAGTCATGTTTCAGTGCCTAGTTGGTTTCGTGAATGGTGAGCATTCTTTATTGTCATCTTTATCTGAACTCTCAAAGTGAAGATTACTTCAGTAGCGATGATGTTACGTTGATGTTGGTTTGATTCCCTAAAGCGAATATTTGCTTTCCGGTGTTCTAATCCTAGATTAAATGGAATTTTTGTATTCAGCGAAAGGGGCGTCGAAATTTCAAAGTCCTTGTGAGTTTTTAAAAGTAAATTTTGATAATTTGTGCTTAAGATAATGGAAGAAACATAAATTTGTTGTTTTAACACAATAAATATGGTTTTCCTTTAAAAAATAGTTTTTTATTGGCCTTAGAAACAAGAACCTTGAACTAACTTTTTGCTAATAAAGGGTTATCCATTTTTGGGTTTCAAAAGTGGAGTTCAATTAAAAACGTATAAATACTAATAATACTAATACAGATTCTATCTGTAACGCTTCAAATCTCCCAAAAATTTATTTTGAAGTCTTTCCAATTTCTTCTTTAAAGTCTTGCCAATTTCTTCTACTTAAGACGATGGCAATCATCCGTAATCCTCAAATAGTGGCCACAATTAAATTATCAATTTTGTAGTGCTTAATTTATCTATTTATACGTGTTATTCAGTTTTTCCGTGAAGACAAACCTTAAAATGAAATTTATTAACGGTTCACAGAAAGCCTTACCAGACCGTTGGATTTGAAACCACTGGATGTATAACCCGATATCATTTTTATTCCAAGAAAATTCATTTATTTACTTAGTTTTCTTTAACAATAAAGAAAAGAAAAAAACTTTCCCTCACAGTTAAATGGAATAATTTTGTTTTTTTTCTGAGTATCTTTAGTTTTAATCTTCAATAACTGCTTATCATGTCAATATGGAAATTTACTGCGTTCATTTTAACTTTGTCCCTTTCATTCTTCTGATATTTTCTTAGTTTTTTTTCTTCCTTTTTTATCTCTTTTTAAATAATTTTTCTACGTTTTGTTTTTTTCAGCTGCTGCTGCTGCTTCGTATTTCTTTTCAGGCAATAAATTTTTATGCGAATTGGCAAACATTTGCCAAAAAAAAATTTAAAAAAAATGAGAAAAAGAATAAGAAAAAAAAAAGAATTGAAAAGAAAGTGGCAAAGTAACCATATCTTTTGCATACCATTCGATTTAATTTTGTTTGTTTTTTTTTTATTCTTTTAGTTGAACTCTCCCCTTGTAAATCGTTTGTCCCTTCGACGCGTTGTGATTTTGTCTTTTTCAGTTTGTACTTTTGCATACGCGATAAATTTCTTTAATAGTCGAAGGAAAGATTCCAGCAATGGGCGAAAGAATTGTCATCCATAAGTTTTTAAAAAGCGAAAAACAATATCAGTTTTAAGCAAAGCATTGTCCTTTTAAACGTTTTTTGGTTACTGTTGGACAAGAATTGACAGAGAGAAAGAGAGACAGAGAGAGAGAGAGAGTGAAGGAGAGAGGGAGTATGTGGTTTACATCGTTTCTAATCTTAATATCCTGCTAGTCACACCCGTTTTGCCGTTTAAAGTTTATCTGCTTAATGCGTATTTCTTTTCGATCGTCTTTCTGACACCATTTTCATTTTCTTTTTTTTTTTCTTGGTAATGTTTTGTGGTTTGAAATCTTTGTTTTTGTCTTTTTAAATCAGCACTTGAAACTGTGACGCTTTTCTTTTGGAAATATTAAAAATCTTTTAATAGTTTAGGGGCTTAAAAAACCAAATAAATTTTAATGTTAAATCGTTTAAAGTAAAACGTATAAATCCACCTCCCTTCCCTTAAGCTACTTCTTCGTTCTGTGTCATCCAGTGGTTTTTCCTTTCTCGATATTCGGTTTCTCATCTATCAGAGCAGAGACAATAATTATGATTTGATTTATTGAATATTTTTTGTTTTGTTTTGTTTTGTTGACATTTATTTGTATGTTCCCTCCCCTTTCTCTCCTTTTCATATCATCAACCATTTGTATTGTCTTGTATGTATTATTTGCGGTTGACCCTTTTTGCCATCGCATGAAAATCTGTTTAAATTGTTAGCTTAGCTTTCCTTATGGAACGAATTTAGAAAAAGGGTTTCAAAAAGCAGAGATTTTTCGTTTCTTTTTTTTTTTTTGATTCTAAAAGGTGAACTTCATTCAATAAATCAAAAGGTTAATGATTTTTGGTTGATACATGCCTGAGAGATAGAGAGAGAGAGAGAGAGAGGGAGGGAGGGAGGTAGGTAGAGTAAAGTTAAGGATGGTACTTAGCAAAGGGAGTTTAAATAACAAATATTGTTAATGATTTGTTATTGAAAAGAGTTGTAGTTCGATCTGCAATATACGGTTTATATATTCTCTTGACTGTAAAAACACTATAAAATAAATTCACTTAAAATCTTCAAAATTTAGAACCATTAAAGAGTAAATTTATAATCTTCCTAGGCATTCTTCAAAACATAAATCAGTCCCATATTAATTTCCTTTTCGAAAACCACTACCTTTATGGTTCAAAATTGATTTCATTTGAAATACTTTGTATAACTTTTCAAGTCAATAATTTCCAGGATCTTAAAATGCTTTTACTTCCCTGATATCATAATAATTGTACAAAATTTGTCATCAAATTGGTCATTCTTGTTTCCGAGAAATGACATCGAAAGTGACCTAAAGAACATAAAAATCTGGCATATTTTTTTTAAATAAAAATTTTTATTTTCAAGAATTTATTTTTTTCTGTTATTTTTAACGCCGCGTGTTCTCTTTGCTTTCAATTTCATTTCTTCCACTTGAAATTAATTTATTTTCTTTGATTATAAACAAATTTTCTTTTCTGTTCATCTTGCTGTGGTATTTACTTTTCATTTCAAAACAAATAAGGGCCAGCGCAAGAACAGTCATGCAAGGCAAGAACATAAAAACAATAAGACTGAGAGAGAGAGGAGAGAGAGAGAAAGGGAGAGAGAGAGAGAGAGAGGGAGAGAGTGGACGATGTAGTAAAGAAATAAAATAAGATTTTTCTATTAAAACTAATTTGGTCTTTAGCAAATATTGATGAAAACGCACGCACTCTTAAGGCTATAAATTTAATATTCTTTTGGTCCGAACAGGCAGTCAGGCAGGCAGGCATTCTAAGAAAGCAAAACTAAAAATAACATCATCATAGAACGAACGAACTACTTTGCTCTACTCTAGTACTGGCTATCTCACTGAGAATGCCAATGGTGTTGTGGTTGCAGCTGTGGTTGTTATTATGTTCGTAGGCTGCTGCTATTCCTACACCCACCAGTAACCACTCTTATAATGTAAAACTAATACAAGAACAAATGCGAAGAAGATTTCTTTTCGATTTTCTTTATTCGTTTCTTTATTTTGTGTTTTTCAATTTTATTTAAATGGCTTTAGGGTTTAATGACAATTACATGAACGTTTAAATACAACATAAGGGGATGGATGGATGTGTCTCTTAGAGAGATACAGCCACGCTTAATATGTGAAGCCTGAAGTGGCTTAATAGCCCACTTCCTGTATTTTTTTCTCTAATATTACTGTGAGTAAGTAATTCTTGTTTATAATGCTTAAGTATGTTTATTAAGAGTAAAAAACAAATTAAAAGAGAGTGAGAGAGAGAGAGATAGAGTGAAACAGAATTTTATATAAAAAAAAAATCAAATATTATGTGGCCTTTCAACTGAACACCAACAACAACAACAACCAATGATAACAACCAAGCAAATAAAGCACACTTACAACACACTCACGCAAAATACCGCAAACACTTATAAACACACACTCTACTAACACACCCTTTAACCCACACTCTCTTAAACTAGTTCTCTCTCACTCTCAAATAATCTCTATCCTCATAACAAAAAATACTTTCTTTCTTCTTTTTATATGGTATAAGTATATGTGAAAGGACTGAAGCTTAATAAAATGACAATGACCCCATAAAACACTAACGCCAATATATAAAAAACCCAAACGAGGCATATACCAGCCTGATCATCAATCACATTGCTTTTTGTATTAAAAGAGATATATATAGTCACCCAATATCCTTAAAAAAGGAAGTTGGCTCCCGAAGTAGAAGACCACATCATGGGCTTCACATTAATGATATGATTAGTGTGTGCGTGGCTGTAGGTGCATCTAGAGTGATGAAAAATGGAAATCGATACAAAAAGGCACCTGCCCCACTTTAAATTTTGGTTATATTCTAAAAAATGAATACCTAATCAAAATTACGATTGCTTAAACATATTGTTGATTATTTCCATTTAATCTCCTATATATGTCTTGTTGTTGTTGTTTGTTAGGTTTAGTATTGTATAGAGAGATACTATGAGGATTTACATATTTTATTATATTTATCTATTATATTGAAGATTAATATATCCATTTTCTGAACCAAAAAGAACTAAAATCTTCTTTCTTTTGGCTTATTTGTTTGTTCTTTGTTTAGTTTCTGGTTTGTTTCCCATGGTTTTTTCGGAAGTAATTGTCTTGTTATGTAAGATTGTTGGTCTGTGATTTAGTGCCCTATGTAAATGGGTAGTCAGGCAAATGATGTGATATTAGGCAGCAGGCCTTAAAATAACTGCAAAACTGTGTGTGAAGAGAGCTAACTACCACCAAAAACGGTCTTGCAAACCTAAGGACATAACCAAATTCTAAACCATACTTTGGTCTAATTCATCAAGTTTCCAGAATGTCGTACATTCACCATAAACTTGCTATATCTGTAGAGTTAACAAGATTCTATTATGGTAGTTTCGTTCTTGTCTTCTTTTATTGTGATGACTCCTTGTTTATTGTCTTATGTTTCTTCTTTTCTTTTGTATTGAATGCGCTCTCTGTCTCTTGCTCTTGATTCTTGCCACCAAAGTCTGTAATTCCGGCAACAAAAAAGAATTTTTCTTAGAGATAATTTTATTTTAGCCTATAAAAAGTGTCGATGCGATAATTCTCATTCACATTTCTATTATTTTTAGTTAAGATCATATTTTTGGGGAGTCTGTTTAATTAGAAAAATCTTATTTTTATATCTCCTTTATACTTGTGCGATCGTTCCACTCTACTCCCTCTCTCTCTTCTCCTTTACAGGAATAACACTCTCTCTCTCGATTGCTTAGCTTTATTGTTTTTTATGTTCTGCTATAAGGCATGCCGTGTGCCCTATTGAATAGACATATGGGGCTGAAAGCCATTTCAATAGGCCCGCATGCCTTTATAAAAAGTTACATGACTTGTTTATTTCCTGTAGTGTTAAGGGCACATATAGGATACTAAAACCCCCCAAAGCGTAAAACAAATAAGAGAAGAAATGTTATTAAAAAAATACAAGGATATGATGTTTGATAAGTTTTGATAAAATACAACAAAACCACAAAAAAAAGAAGGGAAAATAAATGAGAAACAAAAAAGCAAAAAAAAAACAAAAAAAACATGTGAAAACAAATGAGTATGATTGACGATGATGAGGTTTAATGGTGCCAGATTTAAATTGTAGCCTATTACACTTTGGTACACTCACACACACATGCATATACACATACACACATGCCTGTTGGCATTACAGTTAAATGTCCAACAATAAAACACAAGCATTGAGAACCCCTTCATAGAAAAACAGAAACAGAAACAGAAACAGAATCAAAAACAGAAACAGAAAAATAGATTTCAGTTGTTAAAATGGAAAGTCTTGCAAAAAAAAAAAAAAAGAAAAAAAATGTAAAACAACCAAACAACAAACAACAACAACAACAAAATAATAGAAAAGAAATAAACAAAAGTAGCTTAAGGGGCTTAGAAATAAACAAATAAATGCGGTGCCTTCATTTCCATACACAGTTACACGACACACACCTGAATACATACCAATTTGCACTCGCAACCCTTTTTTGGTGAGATGACATACTTTTAAACATAAGCAAATATGGTTGCTGCTGTTGCTGTTGTTGTTTGTGTTGTTTTTGTCATCATGCTCTCTTTCCTTTATTATTTTGCAAATAAAAAAAAAATTTTTTTTTTGTGTTATTTTTGAGAGAGAGTTTAAGAGAGTGTGTTAAAATGTGTGTTAGAGAGTGTGTGTTTATAAGTGTTTGCGGTATTTTGCGTGAGTGTGTTGTAATGTGCTTATTTGCTGGTTGTTATCATTGGTTGTTGTTGTTGTTGGTGTTCAGTGAGAAGGCCACATAATATTTGATTTTTTTTTATATAAAATTTGTTTCACTCTATCTCTCTCTCTCTCACTCTCTTTTAATTTGTTTTTACTCTTAATAAACATACTTAAGCATTATAAACAAGAATAACTTACTCACAGTAATATTAGAGAAAAAAATACAGGAAGTGGGCCTATTAAGGCCACTTCAGGCTTCACATATTAAAGCCGTGGGCTGTATCTCTCTAAGAGACACATCCATCCATCCCCTTATGTTGTATTTAAACGTTCATGTAATTGTCATTAAACCCTAAAGCCATTTAAATAAAATTGAAAAACACAAAATAAAGAAACGAATAAAGAAAATCGAAAGAAATCTTCTTCGCATTTTGTCTTGTATTAGTTTTACATTATAAGAGTGGTTACTGTGGGTGTAGGAATAGCAGCAGCCTACGAACATAATAACAACCACAGCCTGCAACCACAACACCATTGGCATTCTCAGTGAGATAGCAGCTACTAGAGTAGAGCAAAGTAGTTCGTTCGTTCTATTGATGATGTTATTTTTAGTTTTGCTTTCTTAGAATGCCTGGCCTGCCTGACTGCCTGTTCGACCAAAAGAATATTAAATTATAGCCTAAGAGTGGCGCTGCGTTTTCATCAATATTTGCTAAAGACCAAATTAGTTTTAATAGAAAAATCTTATTTTATTTCTTACTACATCGTCCACTCTCTCCCTCTCTCTCGTCTCTCTCTCTCTCTCTCTCTCAGTCTTATTGTTTTAATGTTCTTGCCTTGCATGACTGTTCTTGCGCTGGCCCTTATTTGTTTTGAAATGAAAAGTAAATACCACAGCAAGATGAACAGAAAAGAAAATTGGTTTATAATCAAAGAAAATAAATAATTTCAAGTGGAAGAAATGAAATTGAAAGCAAAAGAGAACACCGGGCGTTAAAAATAACAGAAAAAAAATAAATTACTTGAAATAAAAATTTTATTAAAAAAAATATGCAGATTTATATGTTTCTTTTAGGTCAGCTTTCGATGTGCACTTTCTCGGGAAACAAGAATGACCAATTTGATTAACAAATTTGTACAAATTATTATGATATCAGGGAAGTAAAAGCATTTTAAGATCCTGGAAATTATTGGATTGAAAATTATACAAAGTATTTCAAATGAAATCAATTTGAACCATAAAGGTTAAAAAGTGGTTTCGAAAAGGAAATTAATATGGGACTGATTTTGTTTTAAGAAGTGCCTAGGAAGATTATAAATTACTCTTTAATGGTTCTAAATTGAAAGATTTTTAAGTGAATTTATTTTATAGTGTTGATTTACAGTCAAGGAAATCATAAAACCGTATATTGCAGATCGGAACTACAACCTTTCAACTAAACAAATCATTACAATATTTGTTATTTAAACTCCCTTTGCAGTACCTCCTAACTTTACCTACTACCCCTCCCTCCCTCTCTCATCTCTCCTCTCTCTGATCCTCAGCATGTATCAACCAAAAATCATTTAACCTTTTGATCTTAGTTGATAACGTTCACCTTTTAGAATCAAGAAAAAAAAAAAGGAAACGAAAAATCTCTCTTTTTGAAACGCTTTTCTAATTCGTCCATAAAGGAAAGCTAAGCTAACAATTTAAACAGATTTTCATGGCATGGCAAAAAGGGTCAACCGCAAATAATAATACAAGACAATACAAATGGTGATGATATGAAAAGGAGAGAAGGAGGGAAATACAAATAATGTCAACAAAACAAAACAAACAAAAAATATTCATAATCACGATCATAATTATTGTCCTCTGCTCTGATAGATGAGAAACCGAATATCGGAGAAAGGAAAAACCAACTGGATAACACAGAAGCGAAAGAAGTAGCTTAAGGGAGTGGAGGTGGATTTTTATACGTTTTACTTAAACGATTTAACATAAAATTTATTTGGTTTTTAAGCCCTAAACTATTAAAAGATTTCCAAAAGAAAAGCGTCAGCAGTTTCAATGCTGATTTAAAAAGACAAAAGACAAAGATTTCCAAAGCACAAAACATTACCAAGAAAAGAAAAAGAAAATGAAATGTGTCCAGAAGAGATCGGAAAAGAAATACGCATTAAGCAGATAAACTTTAAACGGCAAAACGGGTGTGACTAGCAGATAGATAAGATTAGAAACGATTGTAAACCACATACTCCCTCTCTCCTTTCACTCTCCTCTCTCTCTCTGTCTCTCTTTCTCTCTGTCAATTCTTGTCCACAGTAACAAAAAACGTTTAAAAGGACAATGCTTTGCTTAAAACTGATATTTTTTTTCGCTTTTTAAAAACTTATGGATGCAATTCTTTCGCCCATTGTGCTGAATCTTTCTTCGACTATTAAGAAATTTATCGCGTTATGCAAAAGATAAAAAAAAACTGAAAGACAAAATACAACGCGTCGAAGGGACAAACGATTTACAAGGAGTAGGTTGCAACTAAAAGAATAAAAAAAAAACAAACAAAATTAAATCGAATGTATTGCAAAGAATATGGTTACTTTGCCACCTTTCTTTTCAATTCTTTTTTTTTTTTATTCTCTTTCTTATTTTTTAAATTTTTTTTGGCAATGTGCCAATTGCATAAAAATTTATTGCCTGAAAAGAATACAACAGCAGCAGCAGCTGAAAAAACGAAACGTAGAAAAATTATTAAAAAGAGATAAAAAAGGAGAAAAAAACAAGAAAATTATCAGAAGAATGAAGGGGCAAAGTAAAAAATGGAACGCAGTAAATTTCCATATGACATGATAGAGCAGTTATTAAATTAAAACTAAAGATACTCAAAAAAAACCAAAATTATTCATTTAACTGTGAGGGAAAGTTTTTTCTTTTCTTTATTGTTAAAGAAAACTAAGTAAATAATGAATTTTCTTGGAATAAAAGATGATATCGGGTTATACATCCAGTGGTTTTCAAATCCAACGGTCTGGTAGGCTTTCTTGTGAACCGTTAATAAATTTCATTTTAAGGTTTGTCTTCACTGAAAAACTGATAAGACACTATAAATAGGATAAATGTAAGCACTACAAATTGGATAATTTAATTGTGGCCACATTTGTGAGGATTTAGCGATGATTGGCATCGTCTTAAGTAGAAGAAATTGGCAAGACTTTAAAAAAAATTGGAAGGACTTCAAAATAAATTTTTGGAGATTGAAGCGTTACAGGATAGAATCTGTTATTAAGTATTAAGTATTTATACGTTTTTAATTGAAATCCCAATTTTGAACCCAAAAATGGATAACCCTTTATTAGCAAAAAGTTATTTCAAGTTTTGTTCTAAAGGCCAATAAAAAACTAGATTTTTTAAAGGAAACCATATTTATTGTAAAATTGTTGTTTAAAAACAACAAATTGTATTTTTCTTCCATTATCTAAGCACAAATTATCAAAATTACTTTAAAACTGACAAGACTTTGAATTCGACGCCCTTTCGCTGAATACAAAATTCCAATTTAATCTAGTGATTAGAACACCGGAAAGCAAATATTCGCTTTATGGGAATCAAACCAACATCAAGCGTAAACTCATCGCTACTGAAAGTAACTTCACTTTGGAGTTCAGAAAAAGATGACAATCAAGAATGCTCACCATTCACAAACCAACTAGGCAACTGAAAACATGAGCTGAACAATAGTATCAAGCTCTTGCTCAAACCACCATATTTGTTTTTGTTGTGTCTTGTACATAATAGCTCATCCATGAAAAACTTTTAGAATTCTGTCCTTAATGGTTTGGCTTGATAAACACCCGATTCCAGAAAATTCGTTCTATTGATTCCTTTCTCCCCATGAAGCAAACTTGTGTTGTTGAGTGCGTATGGCTCCTGCTGGGACAATTGGCTTTGCCTATGCCAGGCAGTATAGTGACAACAAATGGCGGTCGCAGAAATAGACGTAAAAACAGGTCAATAAAGCGAGAGCGACATTTAAACGACTACGGTCATATCAACGAAGCTTATAAATGTTAAACAGATCAAGCTCTACAATATCAAACTCATGTGTAAAGCTGCTTAAGTATCAAACATCAAGACGCAAAACTACAGGTATCTTGATCACACAAGTACATCAGAATCCTGTAAAAGAAATTCCTCTGGAAACTTAACCGAAGAGAATCTATGAATAATACAAATAAAACATAGGAAATGAATCGGCTGATACTATCAGAAAATGCCTGATAGTATACAGAATGGATTATGTGTAGGAATACTTAAGAATCAAGAAAGCAATGGCAGGCACATAACGCTTTAGATGTTAAATACTCCAAGATCTTTGACAGAGCAATCTTACATGGGAAAGACGCAAGAAGAAACGTTAGCCAACCGTATTAAAATGGAAAGCGTGATGGAAGGCATATGATATATTCCATCGATAATAATGTGCCGACACCATTCCAAGAATACCTGAAGAGATTTTTTTTTTATTTTATTTTTTAATTATCAAAAATAGTTTTGCTCATCTTGCGTTTTTATTTACAACACTAATAGTCCATCATCCAAAATCATTTGGAATTGTATGTGTGGTGATAAGTAATGGTGAGAAACCGTAAACTAAAGCAATGAGCCATAAAATTAATGGAGATAAATTTAAAACATATTGCTTTTAGAAAAATTAATCATCAACTGAATGCTTTTGATGAAATTCTTTAAAGAAGAATTTCAAAAGAAATTTTATTTTAATATCTGAGAAGGAAATACTCTGCAGTCCCAATTCAATT
>QOCX01000315.1:14841-63120 GCA_005959815.1 Sarcophaga bullata | reverse complement strand
GAAAATAAAAACAAGGGGGACCGAAGCAATCAAATCCATTAGACATGTTTTTAATGTGAGTGCTTAAAATTTATTGCCTTGCATTTGTTATTGGATTAGATGAAGAGCAAGCGCAGCAGAAGATAGGTAAACATTTTGATTAATAAGAGTGTGTGTGTGTATATTAAACCAAGATATTGAAATAGTTTTGTGGCCAAAATAAATTAAAATATCCCTGGGTGTTCAAGCAAATATTTAACAGGCTGTGATTTAAATTAAACACACACGAGTCCATAATAAATAATAATTACTGGCTTAATTAAACACAGGTATTCATGTGTATAAGGAAGCTAGAATGCTAGGGAAACCTTGAAGGGAAAATTGTAAAGAAAATCCTTCTCAGTTATTAAGGAAAGTTTTCTTTAGGACTGTAAAACCAAGGTAAAAACAGGAAAAAGTATTTCAAAGATTCGATTTTTATGCATTAAAATACATGCCTGGGATGAACAGAGAATTCTTGTTGAGGGCTTTGGCGTCAAGCAAATGTAAAGAAACCAAGTTTTTCTTCCATCGCTTTGGAACTCCTGAAGTTTACAGACAAAAAACTTGGATAAACCAACTTGAATAAATCAAATTGTTCGTTCAAGTTTTCGAACTGTAGACAGAAGTAGTTTAATTTTATAAATACCTTACTCACGCGAAGAGTCAAGTATGCACGAGTATAAACAATCATGCATCAATTCAACTTTTTACGCCGATGTATTCTTTAAAATATCCCTCCATCTCTGTTAAGAACATGTATCAGACAGTTTAAGGCCATGCAAACCATCTAATGACCACGTAAGCTGGATAATCTTTAAATAACCGAAATTTTATTTTAAAGGAACCTTGAAAAATTCCTCCTCATTATAAATGTCATGCCTTTAAGTCCTGGTAAAGTATTGTCTGAAATTAAAAATTGTCACAAGAAAATAAAGGAAAACCAAAAACAATTTCCAAAGAAACATTGCTTCTGTCTAAAGGCCATTAAATTAAGCTGACGCTTAGACAAGATTTCAGACACAAAAAAAATCAAATGAAAATTAAAAACAAAAGAAATGAAAACTCACTCGGACTTCCATTAATAAAAGCAACTCAAAACAAAGAAACAAAAAAAAGAAAGGAAATCGCCAGTAAAACTTGCCTAAACAATTGGCAACCGAAGAGCAGACAATTTTGGAAAGCAACAACTATAATAGCAACATGCAGAAAACCCAATAAAATCTTCTGCCATAAGACACACGAACAAAAAAAAAAGAGAAAAAAATCTGTTAGAAACCGTATGAATAACTGTTTTAAACAACATATTGGCTAAACCTCTTTAAATGTTGTGTTAGCAAGGCCAATATGTGTGTATAAACAAATACACACACACAAACACACACACTGGCTGCACAGGATAAAGATTGTGTTGGTGTTTTTCACTCTTTGTTTTTAAACAGAAAAATGAAAACAAAAGAAAAAATTGGCGAAAAGCTAAAGTCAACAACTTATGCAAGGCGAAGGAGACAACAGCTTTAAACAGTCAAAAAGCAATTATTATGGCCAAAATAAAGGAATACAAAAGTGGAAGAGAAGAAAAAAAATTTAACAACAATTGTTAAACAAACAACAAGAACAACTACAACAGAAACACACATAAAACATAAACAAATTACTCTGGAAATGTACAAATTGAACTTGCCGATTACGATTTTACAAAACTATTGCCAAAAATTTAACAGGAACTAGGATCAAAGGACAAAAAACATATAAAAATATGAGGAACGTAATGTTAAAAAAGGTACTACCCAGTGAATAAGGTCTTATCAGACAAAATTTTAAAGAAAATGAGAGATATGTGAGAGGATTATTGACAGAGATTATTATGTAACTCACAGCAGATTACTTGCTAGTGTGTTGGCTTATTGGTCCACTCCTCTGTCTCAGATATTTCGAGCAAAAACGGAATTTGCAAAAATATTTCTTGGGGTGATTCATGTCTCGTATCCCGACAACGGTTTTGGTGTCAAAAAGAATGGTAATACTAATAATTTAGGGATGTTGTCGAATTTATTAATCATCATCATGGTGGATGAACTTTTGAAGTATACCCGTCAACTGCGAGAAGATGCCTCCACCAACAGCTTCCTCCAGTTCTATTTAATATGTAATCCTGTAGGTTCCTAATTTCATCAGGTTCTTTGTTCTGCCATAGACACTGACTAGTGTTACTTGCTGAGTGTTCCATTAAAGCCCATTGGACAGAGTACTAAACTGTCTTAAGCACTGACACGGATGATGTAGTGTTTGTATCCGCCATTTCATGTGGACGTTTGTTGTCCTACCTTGGTTCTATAAATTATTATCAGATTCTTTATGCAAACAATTCTTAATGCCGTAAGTAATCAACTTTAAGCCCTTTTTCATGACAGTGTACCACAGGAGAAGCAAAACTTTATAGAAAAAAAAAACGACAAAAAAACGACAACAAAATAAAGAACAATTTTTATGTCATACTACATGAACATAAACTATAATTAATGGGTATGAGGGCAAAGGATATTCAATCCTTTTTAACTTAGTGTAGTTGTTGTTGTTGTTGTTTTTGTTGTTATTGCTTTAAGCAATAAACTACAATAACAACGATATTTATCGGAAGTTGTTTGAGCTAGAAAAAAAAATTCTTTGTTGCCCCTCTTTTTGTTGTTGTTGCTGTTGTAACTAAACAATAACCATAAAACTTTGTACACATATGAGGAGAACATAAAATTTTAAGTGAAAAACAAGAAAAATACAAAAATATTGTTTGCTTATGTATATCATGTATATCAAGCAATTGGTAGGCAGACAATTATCTTGAAGTTGACTTTTATTGAAACGCAATTCTTAATTATTTATTGTCACATACTGCTAGACTTTTATAGCCTTTAAGGTCTTGGTTTCTTTTATCTCTTGCAGGTTTTAAAATTATTTGAAAAATAACTTCAATTTGAAGTGTTAATTACCTCGGCTTTTTGTCCTTTTAAAGAAAATAAAATTATGACTTTCAATAAATGCTTCGTTTGAACAATAAGGGTTGTTATCCAAATAAAAGGGTTTCAATTATTAAAGAAAAAGCAAAATAGTATTATTATGACACCCTCCTTTCAACTCAAAATACGAGTAACGTTAATGAAACTTCAATAAAAACTCATAAAATAAGTACAACCACCCTCTAACCCAAAAAGCCAACAAAAGTTAATTAGCAAAAGATATCGATAACTTTAGCCATAAATACAGAACAAAAAGGATGACATTATAAGCCAAAATAAAAAACGAAATAGAAACAACAACAAAAAAATGGAAAAAAATGAAAATGAGAAAGAAAATTAAATTAATAAACTCTGTTGTCTAAGTAAAGCAGTGACTTTAGCTGTTTATTGATTATATTTCTTTACAAAAAGAAAAAAAAAAGTTAAAACAAGACAAGTTATGGACCCCTATTTCCACTTAATTAAGGTTAAACTGCTAATTAACGTAAAGTCTAGGCAAAATTTATTATGAAAATAAAAAAAAAAGAATAATAAAAGAAAGCAACAAAAAGAGACAAGAAAAACTAAAGTCTTTGCCAAGGAGGACTATTATCACAGCACTATGGAAACAAAATTCAAAAGAAAATAAAAACCCTTATTGATTTATAAGCATTACATACTTATAGGGGCTTAACTCAAATATTTCTGTTCTTTATATCTTTCCCCTCATCTTCTATATTTAATTCCAAAGGAGTAGACTTAAGAAACGAAATGTATACGACATTCTTGGAAAGCTAGGTCAACACCTTTCACACAATGAACTATCAAATCCTAGAATGTAACATAGAGAAAATGGATAAAGAAGGCAAAGAGAAAAAAAACAGATAATCTCTGCAGATTTTTGTTAATTTCTATGTAAAATTAAGATTAAAAATGAAGAGAAAAAAGAATTAAAAAAATTTGAAATTGTACTTAGATTTTTTATATTATTGTTCTAAGATCATACATATTTTGTTCCGCATTAAAATATTTTTTCAAGTACCATTCACTACAAATAAATTTCTTTAGCTTTTCGTCTATGACTTTAAAAGCTTAAAGTTAAGCTCTAAATATCCAAGAGATTTTGTCACGTTTTCCATCATGTTTACCCAATTGTCTGGCATTTTTTCATTCATTTCATTTCAATATTATTCCACAACGGTTTCTTTTTTATTTTCTCGTCTACTGAAACGTAATTTTTTTTTTTGGTCGAAATTTTAAAAAATAAAAATAAAGGCTTTGCAGGCAAATAGATTTTTTTTTCTTTTTTGTTAAACATTAAAAACGTACGAGAAATAATGTTAAATGTTTACATGTTTCTTTCAAAGAATATTTTTCGTCTTTCCTAATGCCTGTTTAATCAAATCAAATTAGAGCCTGATTAAAAGGCAGACGTTTAAGATTGCAACATGTTGGGATTGAAACACAAAATTTCATTTTCCTTGGAAACGACCTTCTTAAGGCGACTTTTTGTATTTTTTCTGTTTTTTTTTTCTTCTTCTTTTTGGTTTTATTACATCGTAATGTGGTGTCACAAAAGTCAATGACTTTGTCTCTCAATATCTTATATTGCCAGGAATTTTATTTTAAGAAATTGTCATGTCATGTCTCTTATTAACAATGGTTGACGAATTTTTAAGGTCGCAATAATAAATGAGGGAGTTGAACTGCAACGCAATTGTTTTAACAAAATTATTGGAAAAAATTAAGAAAATTGCTTTAAAGTTGTGATTTTTGTCGTTTGTAATTCATTTTTGTTCCTTTAAACATGCTAAAGAAAACAGAAACAAAAATTTTTTTTTTTAAATTTTAATTGCTTAAAAATGTTTTCAGATTAATTGTGAATATTTCTCTTTTGTTTGATTATTTGCTTCAAATGATAATATTTTTTAAGCGACACTATCAAAACCTATTTGTCAGTTATCAATCATTTAAAGTCTGTCGTTTGTTTGTTTGTTTAGTGATTTACAAGCACTTTGTCACTCACTTTTATAATAAGCACACGTGACTATTGTAACGCAAATTCCAGCTATGATTTCCATTTAATAAATGCAGCATAAACACCTTTTCTAACGTTGAATAGAACACAAATTAAGGTAAAGCACGGTTGGAATTCATTTGATTTTAATTGAACACGCGACACTTGTCGCACATAAACTTAACATAAGCACGCCTTTAATTTTACTCTCACTCTTACAGAAAGTAAAAGAAAAAGAAATAGAAAAAAAGCAAAGGAATCACTTGTTAAATTGAAGAATTATTGAAAATAAGGGAGCTTGCTTTTTTTTTTTTTTTTTGTTTTGTCTCGAGAAAAATCCTTTTGCTTTCATTTGTACAGACATTCAAATGACCTTCAGATAAACTATTAATTTTATGCTTCAATTATTTGCATTTTTTTGCCTCTCTCTCTCTCTCTCTCTCTCTTCTCTCTCTCTCGGTTTCTTGTTTTTTTCTTGTGATTTCATTTTCTGAAAAGGTTTTTGAAGAGTAGAAAATTTAAATTTTCCAGAGATGTTTTGCCAAAGATAAAAGGCAATTTGTTAAGCATTGTATATTGTATTGTGTATTGAATTGAGTTTGAAACAATTACAATTATTCGGCTTGAGTTGGAAAAAGATTTCCACTTGAGTGAATATTTAAAATTTGTTTGTAATTTAAGACACGCAGAGCTCTCTCTTATCAATTTTAAAGAATCTCAATTCAAAATAAATTGCCTCTGTTATAAGCAAATTTTAGAACACAAGCATTGCAGTCAGCAGTGTAAAAAAGGACCCCCAAACAATGGCCTCTAATATGAAGATGAAACACCCCAAATATTTGTTGTAAAAATTTATTGCCTAAAAAGGGGTGTTTTTGATTGACATATCCATACATCCACGCTCTATTATTTCCTTAGAAATACAAAAATTAAGAGTATTAAACATCAATAAACACATACACACACACACACACAAACAGTAGCAGCAACAACAACAACAACACAAATATAAAATAAAGAATAATTGTCATCTCATTGCAATGCAATGCGTTTTTTTCCCTCCCCCCATTTTTATGTTGAGTTCAATGTGTAAATGCAAGAGTAGATGTGTTATGCATGTGTGAGAAGGCTGTTTAAATAATGCTTTCAACACGTGTTGCTTGTGTTATGCACGAGTTGTTTATTAAACGCACTCACTTTTGCTGTCTTCCACACACACACACACACATATTAACAATCTTGCCTAAACCTACACGTAAAATAAAACCCCCTCGTGTTAAATACGTAAATACGAGAATGAAAGAGAGTGAGCGAGTGAGCGAGTCAATATTTAAAAGAGTGAAAAGATTAAAATGCAATATTAATGTTACAAACAAAACAACAACACATACACTTTTGTTTACGTAACAATAGCAACAACATGTTTAACTATGTAATAACGTGTGCCTTAGATTTGTTGTGTGATTTAATATTTCTTTTTATTTTTGATTTCTTTTCCTGTTGTTTGCTTCTCTTTGTATTTATATTTGTATTGCTATTGTATTTGTGCGTATGCTATTATATACGCATGTGTATACGTATGTATATGTCATACTTGAAAGCGGAAATTATTCTGTTTTTGTTTGATTTGGGCTTGTTCAGCTTGTTTTTGTTTAAATTTAAGATCATTTCTGCTTCTTTTTCTTATTGTTTTTATTATTTTTTTTTCTTTGTGAGTTGTATTGTATTTCTGTGTGCATGTGTATTGAATTTGTATGCCATTGTTTTCAAGTGTTTTATTTACAGAATTGATTTATTTGTTAATCATTCGCTAGAAAATGTGTGGATGTTTACGTACCGTTTTTAAGTGTCAATATAAAGTGTGGGAAATTTGTTTAGGTCTTAACAAAGCTGATACTTTTTTAAACAATCCACGGATTTCGTTTAAGAAAGATTTTGGAAAATAAAGTTTTTATATTGAAAAGGCACCAGTCCACTGTGAAAACTTCTTCACAAGTGATCGCTATTGAAAAAATATTCATGTAATGTATCTCTACATGAAGAGTAAGCTAAAAAGAGACGCCAGAAAAGGCCAGGATTTTCCAACTAAGATTTCCAACCCACTTTTTTTCTGTACATATTACACCTGCTTAAAATCATTTAATGCATGATCACATTCGAATGCCTAATTTTGTTTTTAATTTGAATTTGCTTTCAATTTAAAATATTTGCTTATAATCGCATTTGATTATAGTCATGCGTTCAATGTTTTTTTGTTTTCATTACGAAAAGTGTAAAACAGCAATTTCCTCCTACAGAAATTGTTGTGAATTCCTCTTCTCTTTTGTTTTTTTCACGATTTTTATTGATTCAATGAGATTTTGTTTATTTCAACTATAATTTAAACTAATTTCAAATTGACATTTATTTTCAGTTTATTTTTACAATAAAAACAACAACTAAAATCACAAAATAAAAAAAAGAATTGAAAAAATAAATGCCAATTCAATTAAGATTCAAATGATAAATCTGAACAAATAAAATAAAAGCGAATTATAAACGCCTATTTTGTCATTTCATTCACCACACACACATAGGGAGAGATACGTATATATAGGGAGAAAGACAGAGAGAGAGAGAAACAACATAGAAAAATTACATTTAAAATTAAAATTATTAAAAAAAAATACATTCAATAAGAGAGAGAGAGAGAGAGAGAGAGAGAGAGAGAGAGAGCAAGAGTTCCAGAATGAAGCAATATAATGAATGACACAACAATTAAAATTAAAACAAGAGTAGCCAGGAAAAAAAAGAAAACATGGCACAGAATTGGTTATAAAATTGAATAACCCCTGTGGTAGTATTTTCGATTTGTGAATGTGTTATAAATTTGATTCTTTTTTTGTTTTTTTGTTTTTTTTTTCTATTTATTTTGTTTTATTTTCTGGTCAATAAAATATAATTGTATAGGCAAGTGTGTAATTACAAATTATTTCTTTTTTTTTGTTGCTTTTTGGTAACACAGTTACCAGTCTTCGTGGTATGTGACAATATGAATTTATTTTTGCCAATTTTTTTTTTTGTATTTTTTGTATTTTTGATCTGTAATGTGTATTGGTTATTGTCAAATTACTGCAGTAAAAGCAATTAACGGTACAGAAAAATATACAAAAAAAAAATAAGAGTCATTTTACATTAAAAATTGAGAAAAAAAAAAGTTGAAAAAAACATCGCTTTTTTTAAGTAAATGATACGTTATAGCCAAGAGACTAATATAGAAACGGAGAATCTTTTTATATATACCGATCGCCTAGGGGAAAACGTAATAATAAAAGCTTTATTTTGTTTAGTTCATTATAAAACGACCCACATGTGCTTGTAAAAATGTTTGAAAACAAAAAAAAAGAAGGGCATTCATTACATTCGTTACGTTTCGTTCAAATATACGATACGAGCACATGCATTTATTTCAAGTCCCTGTCATTAACGCAAAATGCTAATAAAACTGTCAGCAAAAAAAAGAGAGACAATAACAGCAACAGCAAAAAAAAAGAGAACAAATTTTAAACACCACTCGCAAACAAGAGAAGAGCAGGAGATGATATTAAAAATAAAGCATAACACAGCAAAAAACAAAGCAAAAAAAAATATTAACAGAGTCTCTCTTTATGCATACATGTTTGAATGTATGAGTTAGCCAAGGCAATATTTTGCATATTTAACATGCTCATACAGGCTCTCACTCTTTTACTTCTAGAACAGCGATTACGATGATGATGATGATGATGATGGTGATGCATTATAATCAGTATATAGTCTCCATGTATTCTTATGCTGTTTATAGTATTGGTGCTGGTGATTTCACGCATATGTCAACCACAAAATTGACAATAATTTGGTTTTATTTAGCAACAGCTACAATAATAACAACAACAACTATCACTACTACTACTACTACTACTACTACTACTACTACTGACAATAAGAACACAACATAACAAACTAGAATGTTAACATTGACTACCAAACAAAATGTTTTACTAACGATTTTATATATTTTTGAATGCCTAACCAAGCAAGTGTGTGTGTGTATGTATAGGTAAGTATTATTGTGTATGAGTTTTATGTTTAAGGTAATGTGCGTAACGTTTAGCAGTACATTTATGTGGCATACATAAATAGGCGCATTAACTCTCACCCTCTACACTCACACATAACAATTGAAATTTACAAGACAACAACAACCAAATAATTGCCATGTTGCCATGCTAAGCATCGTGCCAATATTATGTCCAGTGGATGGGATGGCGGCCAGTGAATTTAATTGCAATAATTTGTAAATATTTTAGAGCAAAAAAGGAAACGTATTTTATGTTATAAGCCGGTGTATTACAAAGAGAAAAATCTGAAAGACAATAAACTTGCAAAAAAGCAAAACAAACTGGATTTCATAAAAGATTAAAAAGATTACAAATTAACTTCAATGCATAAAAATTATACACGCATATAGTGAGTAGCTTAGAAATACAATAAAAAATCTCCAGTTTGCTCTATTTCCAACGTGAACAACATAAACCGTAAATAATATGACATCTTAGGTAAAGAAGTTCCCACAAATACAGGGGAAGTGCTTAAAAATAGCAGCTACAATGCTAATTACGCATTATTGCCATCCAGAGGGCCGATAAAACGATTGGTTTCAAATATTAAAAGAAAAATTGGATGTTTTTTCACACAAATAGGCGTACGTCTGATACCATTCGTCTTACAGAAACAGGGCACTGTATTCCTTTGTTCTGCTGTAGCTTATGAGCAGTCTAGTGTATCTGGTATCATACATATCATGCTAGAGAGGTTATTTACCCCGAATTTTCTTTTCAAAGTTGTAGCTGGGAATGCATTGTTACTTAAAGTAAATAAATTTCTTGTATTTTTTAAAGACCTGTGGCAGAATTGTAAATCTTTTGATTTAATTTCTCCCTCATTTCATAATTTTATTGGGTTTTTTTCCCTTTGATTGTCTCGTAAATATCAATACTTTGTGATACGTTTTAAATTGTTTTAATACGCCTTCAACCACTTGATAATTGTCATACAGTTTATCATGATTATCACAGTATCACAGTAAATCCTGACATTAAATATGATTTCTTTTGAAAACGTAAAACACCTGCTTAAATTTTTTATGTTTTTTTTTGATATCTAATGATGGCTTATCATAAAGAAATTTGTTGAATTACTTTTGTAAGTTTAAAAATAAAAAGAAGAGTCCTTGACAAAATTAAAAGCCTTAAAAAAAATCTCATCTAATAAACGATGACAACAACTGTTGAAATTTCTTTGAAGGAAAATAAACAAAAATTACGCCACATGCAGTGTTTCGAATTGCAGTGTCAACCCTTAGAGGAAATCAACCACTAAATATGATATCCTGAACCAGGAAAAAAGCTTTAATTCTTTGGAAACCCCCTAAGGCTGCCGCATTCTACGGTTACCCCCTGCCTTGTATGATAAGCCAATGATGACGCATAGTTTTGCATGATTTCGTAATACAATTTAAGAATAATTTCTGTTTTCGTTCTCTCTCTTTCTTTTGCATCTTCTCATATGAATTGGAAAAATGATCAAATAAAAGTCATTAACATGCCTGGCAAATAAAATGAAAATCAAATCAAATGAAATGCAATAAATGGGTACTTTCGAGTAAACGTACGTTTTTTCTTTTCTTTTTTTTTTCTCTCTCTGAAATATTTTTTTATTGGATTGGNNTTATAAGTTCCAGTTTAAATTAGTTACGGTCGAATTAAAGTCTCGTAAGCAATTAAACTTTATCGAAGAAAAAAACGAAAGCAAATGAGAGAGAGAGAGAAAGGGAATGAATAAAAGGGAGAGAGAGAGAGAGAAGTATGAAATAAATATTTTCATTTATTGGCATTATACTCGCAGCGCAGAAACAAACCAAAGAAAGTAAAATGGAAGGAAGAATTTTTTTTTTTTTAATTTTCATTTAAATAGTGATTCGATAAGAACCAAGCAAAGCTTTTAACAAAAATTAAAAAGATTTGGAATTCCTAGATCCCTTTTGCTATATCGGCAGTCGAAATAAATCGAAAACAAAGTTTTTGTCGATTAAACTCACCTCATGAACATTCTAACGCTCAGTAAAAGGGGCTTGGTGTAGTATGACAGTGCCAACATTAGAGCTCTTGGCATTACTTTCACTCATGGAACAGAGAAAAACAGTTCCTTTCTACTGGCACCTCTGACTACAATTAAAATACTTCGTTTGGAGATTTGAGTTCATTTTATTTAAAGAAGACAGCCCTTTTGAGACCTCGATCGTTCTAACGTTGGCCTTCGTTATTTTACTGGCATAATAATATTCTCTACATAAAGTCTACAAAATATTTTAGGGTTAATTAGTTTCACCAGATTGTCTGTTCCATGAGTCCAGAAAATCAACACCTTGTAAGAGAGTTTAAGCTTCTCGAGAAGGACTTGGCGCTTACACATCATTCTTACATATTGTGATACAATGATGGTAAAATGGAAAAATAAAAGTTTTAATTTGCATACTATGAGACACGCACTCTTTTATGCTTTTTTACTTAATATGGGGAGGCCTCTACCCATTGGAACCAATTTTCTAATTCAGGCTCTAGCCAGGCCAGAAACCATTGCATTCATTGACAATGAAATTAATGTTGCTGAGGAGATCTATTCTTGTTGATGTCATATTATCCCTACTGAGTTTCAGACAGCATAGAACGTTCAACGCTAGGTACCCAAAGGGCCTAAAATGTCTGTCCTTTCAATTCAGGGCAGTTGAGATTTTCGATTCAAAATTATTGTCAGCAATATTGCTCAACTTTTTTATAGAAATGTTGTTGGTTATCACCGTCTCTCTTATTTCTCTGTCTTTTCTTTTCCAAACTTTCATTCCCTTTCATTCTTTAAAGCATTTCAATTTATTTTCCTTGAATGTTGAATGGTGTGTGTACATGTGTGCGAACAAGAGTCTCGAAATTCTTTTTCATTCTCATCTTTTGTTTTTAATCTCTTTGTTTTGTTTTTTTTTTTTGTTTTCGTTTTAAGTCTCTTTAATCTCTATTGTTTTATGCTTCTCATTAAACAATATTTTCATTTCTCACTTAACAAAATTATATTGTGTTGCAAACCCGAAAAAAACCCAAACTGAACCAAAATCATCGATAAAATGTTTTCGTCCTCTCTCTCTCTCTCTCACTTTCTCTCGCTCGTCCATTGTTAGTAGACAGGAGGACATCAAAAGGAAGCCACAGCAACAACAAATCAAGGAGGCAAGAGAGAAACAAGAAAATAAAAAACCAGATTCAATGAAAATGAGCAAGTTTAAGCCAATAACGGATGACTATGATGTCGATGACGATGACGATGACGATGATGAAATCTAACGAAATATAAAATTTCTATCAAAAATTCAATGACGCATAAAATTATTTTCATTTTTAAGGCAATAGATGAACACAACAACAACAACAGCAAAATAATAATAATCTTTAGTAATGAAATCCTTAAAAGAATTTTTGCTGTTGTTTTAAGGAAATTTTCATTGCCCAGAATAGGCCTGTGATACGCCAAAAAAAAATTACAATCGATTAGCAAATTTTACGTTTTAAATTTCTTTTAACCGTTAAAAATGAATTGCAAAATTTAAAGCAAATCCAAATCTAAAATCTGCATCTCATGGATTTAATTCCTGGAATAATTATTTATTGGTAGAGCGTTTAAGTCAATATTATAGTGGGTTGACCAACAATTACCTTGACTTGGATAGACCGATGCCAATTACTAAAAAAATAACTAAGCAACGATTCAGGTGTCTACAATAAGTCGTCTGGCAAAAGGCGGTCATAACAGGTGGTTGTCGAAAGTATTGCTCGAAGGACGTACATGTTATATACTTATGCAAGCCTTCCCCCTGTTTTATTGCTCGCTATGGACTGTAGAAATTTCAGTCATCTGATTGCGCACCAATTGTTTTTGGAACGCATAGTGGGTTCCCCAAAATATAGTCCCTATCTGTTCTAATAACCTTACGTTTGAATTTTTAAAATTAAGTTTTCAACGGCCTCAAGGTAACACATTAAAACTTAATGTGAATTTGAATTCAAGTGGCAATCCTTTATACGTCTTTTACTTTCTTTAAGCTAACCAACCATCTGTTACCTGATGCTCCAAATAATTCCAATAATGGGGAAAAAAACAAGAGAGAAGAAATTTTTTCTGTTGTTAACTTATCATTCAATGTCACTTGCTACGTATGTATGTTTGTATGTACATGGATTACTTACTTACTCAGATATTTATCTTACATGTACAAACTATAATGAGGTCATCATCATCATTATCATCATCATCATGATCATAATGCAACTCATCTCCGGCCTTAACAACAGCAACAATAACAACAACAATAAGGCCATACATCATCATTATGGTCCGGAAAATACAGAAGATTTGCTTTCATCACTTTACCAAATATTTGTAGACATATTTTACGCATACATGTATGTGTATGCGTGTATGTGTGTGGATGTATGTAGAGGTATGTGTAGGTATGGTTGAAAGGTGAATTGTCATAATATTTCCGTATATACTCAGAAATACCTACAAAGTAATTGCTCGAAATTACAAAACTCAACACATATACACTTTATACACATATACACGTGTACGTGTGAGTACTTTTAGTTTTTTCTCTCATACACACATACACTATCAAATTTTAAACGTTTTGCTGTCATTGTTTAAGAGAACATGAATTTAGGTTTCCTTATCTGGGTACACATGTAAGCAGAGTAGTGTTGTTGTTTTTTTTTTTATTTTCTGCAATTGCTTGCATATGTGTTTGTATGCCAAATGTTGCAAGAGCATGTGTCGTGTAAAATTGCAGCCTTTTAGGCATAAACTTGAAACGTAATTTTTTTTGGAAAGAAGGAATAAAAAACTATGATGATGTGTTGTTTGTTGTTGGTAAGAACACAAAAGGACACAATAAAAAATTCGAAAAAAAATCTACAACAACTACTCTGTCTGTCTGTCTGTAAAACTGTTTGCATGTGTTGTGTATGTGTGTGTGTGTGTATGTGTTTGTGTGTGTTTTGTATTGCAATGATATCATCAAGGCTAAAGGTTTGCCATCACCTTTCACTATGATTTCTATGTAATTAAACATTGTTGTGTCGCTTATGTCATTACATTCCCTCTTTAACTATCTCTCTCTCTCTCTCTCTCGTTCTGTTGGGTACTTTCTTTAGTTTCCATAATTTTTTTTCCTTCATTTTTGTTGTTATAATTAAAATGCATGTTAAGAGAAAGTATTTTACGTTAGAGGGGCAATTATTCGGTCTGTATTCTGCTAAGACATAACACAACCCCATTGGCCAGATTGTTTAGTTAGATAAACAGTTATTTTCAATGCAATTATTTTGTTTGAATTTAAATGATACGCAGTATACACTGCGTAACAAAATAAAGTAATTTTTAGTACAGCAATACTATACTGTAGGCTAGTCTATCTAGTCCTGAGAGATTTATTCTAGAAAATCAAAATAAAAATTTAAAAAAAAATTTAAAATTCTGTTTGAGATAACAAAAAAGAAAATAAAACTTTATGGAGGGATACTATAAAATGTGCCTTGAAATTTAATTTTTTTATTTTTCTTTCAACAATTTTTTTTTGTCGCCAAGAATTGCCCACAAATTTCTGGTAAATTGATTAATTTTCAATTAATACTTACCTTGCTGAAGATGCAAAGGTTATACGATTTGAATTAAAATTCCAGTAACTTTGAATTCTTTATTCTTTTTGTTGTTGTCGTACTTAACGCTGGTTAAATAATTTATAACGATGTGGTTAAAAATCTGCTTAAACAAGTGGTCACATGAGATCACAAAACAAAGAAATGAAAAAGGAAACAACAACGAGACCAAAAGGACTTGCCAACAAACCGACAAACAACAAAGAATACAACGTGCACCAACATATTAATACAAGGCAAAAAAAAAAAAAGAACTCCAGCAACAATAATGCAAACAAAAAAAAAATCAGCTTAACTATGGTCACCCAAAACATACACATACACAAACACATATGCACGCATACACGGAGATACTTTTAACTAACGGTAAAGAGTTTAAGATATGTGTTGTTGTAGTGTATCATTCTATAGTTATTTACGGCTTTCATTTTTCCTTTTGTTACTGTGTTGTTGTTGTTGTTGTTGTTGTTTGTCTGAATGTGCATGTCTGCTATGTTACGACGTAACACAAAAATTAAAATGCAATACAACAGAGCCAACCCAGTGATAGTGTACCTTTAGTTAGTGCTGCTGCTTATGGTCTGGATTTCAGTTTGGTTTACTATTACCAATGTTAGGTTGGACAGAATTATAGCTGGGGATTTATGATTATATAAGCAGGAAAATAACAACAACAACAACAAAAACACAACCAATTGCAACACAGTCACAGACAACAGAGAACAGAGAACAGACAACAATAGCATTATAGCAAGTGCACAGTTATAATATCACATAACAAGTAATAACCACTCAAACCCCAATGGGTTTAAAGCAAACCGCCGTTCATCGTCTACCGTTCTATACGGTGTGTGTGTGTGTGTGTGTGTATAATATCGGCAACATTTGCAACAATTGATAATATGTACCAGTATGTGACTTTTCATATCCCATTTTGTGTGTGTGTATACATGATTATTTTACTTTGATTTAGAGACGAGTAATAACCAGCATCTAAACACAAGCACATACACACACACACACACACACATATGCATTTACTTCGTAAACAGTAAATCAGCATGAGAGAATATAAAGAGATAAACAATAGCAACAATGATAGTCATTGTTCAGTATAGCATGGTATGTGATATGCTACCTTTAACACATTTTCAATGCTTAACAACCAACCGGTTAGTCAGACAAGCAGCCAAGCAGCCAAGCAGCCAACTAACCATCCAGTCAACAAGCCAAACATTTAGTCAAAATGGACTTATAAACAAACGAGTTTATTGTTGTACTTGTAAACAACACGATCTCTTACATGCTGCCACTCTCATTTTCTCTATGCTCATCATCATACTCACACACAAATACATTCTCATTTATTTGTAAACACAAACACGTTTGTGTTTTCATTCTTAAGCAAATGATTACATATTCACCTGCGAGACGACTACACATATTGTTCATTTGTTAAACAGATCGAGAGAGGGCAAGAGTAACTCGTGTATTTTTGTTGTGAACATCTCCTTTCTCTGTTATAAGCCTCTACTTAAATTATTTCATTGTTATTATATTCCTTGTTTATTTCAACGAATTTCTATTGTTGTATGTAGGTAGAGTGCATAAATGCTTTATTGTATGTTGCTTTACGTGAAAATATAGTGAAAGAACTCTCTCATTGTCATTGTATTGCAGTTGTTATTGCTGTAACTGGTTTTATTGTTATTAAAGCGTTCGGCGAAAGCTCAAGTTGGAACTTGACTTTTTTAAAAAAGAAAGAAATAAAAGAAATGGCGTAAATACTGAGTCGAATAGTAAAAAGAGAGAGAGGGAGAGAGAGACAGCACGTATACTAGACCATGCCTGTTCGCTATTAATGCAATAATAATGAGAAATTATTATCACTATTGCCACTCTAAATATTTCGACAACATAAATGCCTTTTATTAGCCTTTTATGTTGGGTTTAAAAAGGAAATTTTACTACCTATTCTGAGTAAACTATGTTCAAGAACACATTACTTCGTTTGATCATAAACTACGCACTCTACATTGTAAACATCTCCTCAATTACGTCATCCTCAATGCCTGTATATCCATGAAGTTAGATTCGGTTTACGTCTCACTAATACAAGAGTTTAATCGAGGTATGATTCCATGGTTGTACTCTCCTCTGCAGTGCCATTTCATGGGATGTGTGATGGCGGTCAGGTCCCTATGATGTCTCCCGCTTTTTTGGAGCAATTTTAATGTGCTTGCCTATATTGTAAAATGAAATCAGGTCAAATATACATACATTTTCATTCAAATAACAATAGCAACAACAATCGTAGACCATGACATTTGATATTCTTGCATCGAAGCCACTTGTCAGGAAGTTTATGACAATTTTATTCGGTCTATTTATTATCGTGTTGGCAAATTTCAAATGAATACATACATATATACATACATACATACATACATACATAAATACATACAATTTTTGGAAAAATATTGGAATTTTGATTTTCATGTTGCAAATGTTTTTTTTTTTTTTTTTTTTTTTTGTGTTCTTTGTCGATAACATATCAATAATATCATTGGAATAATGGCTTGACTGGACCATTATTGTGGCCGTATAGTGAGTGAGTGTGCCAGCAGCGTATCTCTATGTACGCAATAATTACGAAATTGACTGCGACCTCTTTTACATTTTAACGACATGTAATTACAGAACTCAAAATTTCCCGTGCATATTTTTTTTTTTTTTTTTTTTTTGTAATTCTGTTTAACGTTCGCTGGCAGAAAACATAACTTAAAATTATATTGATTGCCACCGAAAGTGTACATAAATGGCAGTGAGTAACACACATGTGTATGTGTGTATGTTCATATACGGTATTGGTTACGTTTGAACAATTATGCAAATAAAATGAAATGATTTTGAAATGAAATTGAACATATCCTCGGTTTAAAACCAAAAAAAAAAAGTTTTATTTTTGAGTGTTCCCCGTTTCTATTGATAGGTTTTCAAGCATTTTTTGAAAATTATTAAAAAAAAAATTAAAATGATTTCAAATGATCAAAAAACATGGAATAGCGATATTATTAGACTTTCTTTCTCTCTTTTTTCTTTTTGCTTTTTTATATGCTGTTTTTGTACGACATACGATTCCAGATGAATGCCTATTTGTATGGAAAAGTTTTTCACATAAACAGACGTTCGTTTGAAATCTGTTGTCTCCCAAATACCAGGCTTTTTTACATAAGAACTGTGCATTAAAGATGATATCATTTACTCCACTCATATGCTTACAAAATGTTACTTATTTTACAAAGAGAATAGGCTGACTAGACTGGGAAAGAAAGAGAGAGAGCCCGTGCAGTTCAAATACAAACGTTTCGGTTTTAAAGTAAATAAAACCGAAACAACATTTTATAACACAGATGGCCTTTATTGTTGTTATTTATAATGAGAGAGCATATCATAGTGTGTGTGTTTACACTAATGGCCGCATTCCTAGTGTATTATTATAACAGTTGTACAGATAAGAGAGCAATAAACGGAGATTATTTTTGTTTTCCTTCACCAACAATGCGACTCCATTTCTAAATTACCATAATTTTTCACACAAACAGATAATTTTTATTGTGTTCAGTTTTTCTTTAACAATGTTTTTTTTTAATAGAAATAGCTTTTCGTGGAATTTATTTATATTTAGAAAGAAAATCTGGCAAAATATAATGATTTATGGAACTGGAACTGGAACTTTAATATTTTTATGTGAGTTAATAAAACTAATGTCGTTGATAGATACGGAAATATTCAAGCAATTTCCCCCTCCCCTCGAATAGTAGACTCTTCATTAACAATAAACAATAATTATTCAAATTAAAATTTTCAATTGTTTTCTTATCTTTACATTTCCTTTATTATTGAAAACCTTTTTTTTTTCTTCTTGTAGGAGGGTTTTTTGTGTTTGTAAAACAAAAACGGTTGCCATATTGTAAAAACTTATTGTGTATGTCTGTAGAGATTAACACACTTTTTGGCGGGTTCATAATATTTTATCGTAAATAATTATTAAATACAACGGGAACAACAACAATAGCAACAAACATAAGCTAAGACTGTAAACAAATGCCAACTGAAAACAATGGCACAAAAAGGCAAAAGAACCTCACTCTAAAGCTGATTTGTTCTGAATTGCGTTTGTAATCATTGGCAGTTGAGTTGAAAGGAATATTTGTTTTTGTTTTTGTTTTTAATATTAATATTGTGTTGTAAAATAAGAAAGTTTTTCTATTTCGATTTGTGTTTCTATTTTTTATTTATAATCTGTTAAGGAATACCAACAAAAGAAAAGTATTTTGAAACAACAACAAAACAAACACTTTCTCTATCTATTGTTGATAAAAGAATAAACGGAAAGCATAATTACAATCTACAGAAAAATAATAGGGACACTCACAACTAGAATGATAACAAGTTTAGGTAAAAAAAAATAAACAGAGAATTTTTAGTTTCAATAACATCTGTAATATTGGACTTCGATTCACTAAAAATAAGCTTAAGAAGCCATAAAATTCTAAAGTTTGTCTGGCCAAACACGTGTAACGTAAATACAACGTAGATGAAATGGAAAATTTTCACATCGAAATACAAAATGTCAGAAGTTAGACCAACAAGTTCGGTATAAAATCATGCAAGACATATTAAATAGGCCAATGATCAATGGGGACGCAAGTCTTAGGCAAGAATTTCAATAATTTTAGTTTTTTAAGATTGAAATAATAGCCTCTCTTCGAATTGATAGTGGGATACAGAAAGCAACCCCTAATCTAACATGTGAAACAATCAACCAACGTTGTATGATAACGGTATCTATTAAAATTCAGATTTTTATATTCTCTCACATCTTTACAACCGCCCTAATGAGTATTTACCTCAAATGCAAAATCCGTTGATATCTAGTTTTCCTTTCCTTTTTACATACACCCCAACAGCATTTGCTGCAGGGATTCTATTTCACTATTATTGTTTGTTGTTATTGTATTCAATACTTTATTTTGTTTTTGTTGTTTTGTTACGATTTCTAAACTGTTTGTTGTATTGTTGTGCTGTTGTATTGCTTTATCGGAGTCTAGGGATTAAGGCCACAATGTATTATAAAAAGCCCGGAACAAAACTAAACTAAATTGAACCCAAACTGAACCGCGCGTCGAATCGATGTGAACCATAACTGAACAATAGACTTGCTTTTGTCAAATCCAGCCAGTTTTTGTTTGAACAAAATATATTGTATTAGCATAAGCATGTATGGATGTGTGTGTATGTGTATGTAAAGGAGAAAGTTAGAGAGAGAGAGAGTGTGTGCGTTCGTTTGTTTGTTGACATAAATTTGAATTTGTATTTCGAGAGTAACAAAACAACGGTTTATCAAACCTATACAACAGGCATCGGAGCAGCGAAAAAAAAGAAAAACTTAGAGCCCAGAATATTAATGATTTTCTCTACAATACATATCAGCAATGTTGCCAGTTCAGCTATTGTTATTATAGCCTGTCACTAATATTATGTAAATTCTTTTGCTACATTAGTATATGTATGTGTATGTGTAACACATTGTCGATAGTGCCAACGCTTTCAGCTTAACAAAGTATTGAAAAACATCTATTGTTACACAAAATGTACACACCCCCCTCACCACACCACTCTACACCATTTCCCAGCATTATGCGCTTAAGTTGCTTATTATTATTCTTTTAAAATTAAAGTGTTAACGCTTTAATACATTTACGGTTTCGTTTCTATTCTTTAAGTTGTTAAAGCAATCGTATGCATAAGCCTCAAGGTAAAAAGTTTTCATAAGTTTCTTTATGATTTAATTGGTTGCCCTCAATTGGGATTTTTACAAATTTTTCTCTCTTTTTTTTATTTATGAATGCCAGAAAAACCGCTTATAAGCAACAAAACACAAATATTAACATTAAAATAAACATTAACAAAATGCGTTAACAAATTGCATTTAATTGCCATAACAGCGTCAACAACATAATTTCAAAAGAAATAAAAACAAAAACACAGAAACGAACGAAATAATACTAAATCGCACAGTGGCACAGTGGCATAGTGAGACAAACAGTGGGAAATTTTTATTTGATTTTGATGTGATTCTCACATTCTGGAGTTTACAGCATTACCTCATGTCTAGACTAGAATATCTTTAACAAATCTAATCAATACTTGAAAAGCCTTCATTCTACATCTTTGCTGTTCAAGGAGCGCTAAACTTAGTTCATTGTTGGCTAGTGGGATTTAATTTACTGGCGTTTAATGGACGATTAATATTTTGTTTACAAAAATATGTGCTCAAATGAAATAATCCCTCGCCAGACCACTGTTTCTGCTGTGTCAACTCTTCAAAACATTCATGCAACTCAACTTACTGATTAACTACTCTTAGACAACATAAATGTAAGTGCCTAACTGTATGAGTATTATGCATATCCATGTATACACTCATATATGTGTGTATGAGTGTATATCAGTAAATCTGAAGCATACTTTGTAGGTAAAATGTGTGTGAAAATTGTTTATTGTCACGCAGCATGATATTTGGCATACATTTAAAGCACACACACACACACACACCCTTACTTTCGGTATTTGTTTCTTTTCTACTCTTCCATTCACATTTCACATACATACACACATACATACAAGCAAAATAAATTTATGCTTCTAAATATTGTATTGCCTCCTGCATGAGTTTATAAAATCTGAGTTCATCATGTAAAACGTGAAGCATTTGCTGTGTGACAATGTGTTGAAGTGTTAATTTTTATAATAAAACCGAAGAGAGAAAGGAAAATATATGAGAGTATGAGAGTAGAGTAGTTAAATGAGAGAAAAAAAAACTGTAAACGGTAATAACAAAAAAAAAAAGAATGAAATTATAATTCACGTATTCACACTTATTCCCTCTCTATAACTCAATATACTATATATGGGAGTCATAATTAATTATAACACATACATACATAAACATACACTTGCAAAACATAAGCATAAGTAAAGTACACAGCGCAAGTAAAAGGCAAGGCAAAAGAAGGCAAGGCAAAAATAAGCAAGTAATTGTATTGTGTTGTGTTATATTGTATACGAGCCAAATGGGGCCTATACTTGATATTACAATGAATGAGTGAATGGAATGCATGAATGAATGAATGAACGAATGAAAATTAAATTATAACAAGCATAACAACAACAATATTTTGTTCGTCTCTCTCTCCTTCTATTTCCGTTTGTCATAAACTTTATTTGTGGTGTTAACTATTTCTGTTGTTGTGCTTTTTCATTTCCTTCTTTCTTCTTGCCTTTATCAAATTGAACATTTGATTTTTATAGTGTGTTGCTTTGCGTTTACATTTCATTTCGTTTTTATTTCGCATGCGAGCCCAATAATATTTCGTTTAAAATTTAATTTCATACTTTCATCACACCAAAGTGAGTGTCACGAACGTTCAAATAAAAATGAATTTGAATGTTAGTTTGTTGTGTATCTCTCTCCCGGCACTTTATGACATTTAATTTTCTTGTTAGGCATTTAAAAAGGTAATCGTCATTCAGCCAGGATGGCTGACTGAGTGGTTGGCTGTCAGTCAGTCTATACTCAGTCAACCATAATCGTTATTATGATGACATGATTGCCATCAAGTTTACAACGACTTTAGTGGCCGTCTTGTCAGCACTCAAGTTAAATGTTTTGTTTTTGTTGTAATTTAAAGTTTATATTGGCTGTTGAATTACTTACAATTTATTATTCTTTTAATATTTTCGTTCTTTTTTCCCCTACTTTGTTTCGTGTTTTTTGAAGGAGGTAAGTGAAGGCAAGGGAGTTTAAAAAAAATTTTTAAAAAAAAATTTTGTTGATAGAAGTTATGTATTTTACAAGAGGAAACAGGAGAATTTATGTTTCAAGGACTTAATTGAAAACTTTAGTTCTAAAATGAATTTTTTATGATTTGATTTTAAATTTTTCAAAAATAATTTTCAATTTTTTTTTTTGCTCCTTTTGCATCATAATAATCTAATTGTGCCCTTAAACATATCAATTCTTATATTACAATATAAACAACAACAATTTCAATTGATTAACTTCAATTTCCTGATATATTTTCCTGCTCTTTTATAAAATCTTTCATTCATAAATTTTTTTTCCTTTTTTTTGTTCTTATAATCACCACATATTGCATGCAAGTTTGTCATGTCAACCCTGATTGACGTATAATTTTATGTTTATTGTTATACTTTTTATTCTTTATTTTATTTTACTCTACAATTTATTTTTTTTTATAATTCTTTTCCTTTTTTTTCTTCCTTGCATTATGCACGTGCCGGTTAGTTTGACCACAATTACCACACATTACAACCTAGACTAACAATGGATGTATATACAGAGAGAGTGAGAGAGAGAGAGAGAGAGAAAGAGCTGCATAACAATGCCAACAATGACAATCTATTGTCAATGGCTTATTTGTATAATTTTTTTATAGTTTTTTTTCCTTTCGTTTTTTTTTCTATTTTTTAAATTGTTATAGAAAATAGAAAAAATTACAATATCTTATGGGTTGAACAATAAATCGTTGGTTGGAAATTTATAACAACTATGAAGGACTATAGAGAATATAAAATGATTGTCTGGCATTGAATTACTAGGATTAAATCAAGAATTTTAGAAAAATTTCAAAAGTTTTTATCATTAATTTAAATAAAATAATATTTTATTTTATTTTTTCTTTTTTTAATATTTTGTGGCACTCTCCTGTGGCAAATAAGTGATAAAATTTTAATTACCATTAAACAAACGTTTATCTAATAATTCGTAGGTAGCAGGAAAGTACGCCTAGAAGTCAATAACAATATTCGATAACAGATTCTAATGCAAACGGACAGTCATGGTACTTACATTCCTACTTATTTTCTTACTTACTCAATTGATGATAGGGAATTGGTAGCGAACCGTGCTGAATGCCCAATGAATAGTTCACAAAACAATTAGGGTGCAGCAATTGGAAAGAGCACAGCATTTGGCATTCATAATCATTTATAAAATACCACACTTGCATATGAAAATTAGAGAGAGAATAAAGAGAATTCAGACAGGCCAAGATACGAACTTTGTTAGTATTTATGCGGTTAGCCAATCTGTTGCTGAAGATTTGAAAACCTCGTTCTAAATGACCAAAACTGAACTCGCACTGCTGAATTATTTTAAATTCTGATTTATATTGAAAGCCATGGATAAATTGAACATAAAGGCCATGTATAGGACCGGTATTCAGTAGATTTGGGATGGCTTTTTGTAGCTATGCTCTCCTGTGAACTTAAACTTCGGTGTGAAGAAATTCTTGTAATGTTTTATCGTGTTTTCTATTTCTAATAGGCAATCGGCTTGCAGTTTAACATTTATCTCCTACCAATAATCTCTTCAGTTGCACTTAAACAATAGCATAGCTTATCCTTATTTAAATAATTTTCTATACTTTATTCAAGTCATAAAAATTTATAAAAATTTTCATTTTCCCATCGGCAACTCTTTAAATTAAAAAAGAAAAAAATTTAATTTTTCATATTCATTGAAGCAATATATAACGAGTATTAAAACGAAAATCAATATTTCTCATACGCTTAATAAATAATAATTTTCCATTACCAATATGGGAGCACAAAACATTATCGAAAACATTTTGTCAATGTCAAATTTGTTTTTAAAAAAATTTTTTTGCAAAATTGTTTTTTGAGATTCTCATCATTTTTAAGCTAACAATAATTTATTGGAAAAAAAATTCAAAAAAAAAATGAAAAAATTTTGTTCCACAACATTGATTTTCAATAGATTTTCACCTGTGATATACTTTAACAAGCACTCACACACACACATTATATAGGTAAAACTGGGCTAAAACTATAATTCATCACAACAGCGTACTGCTAACGAAAGCTGTTTTTACTGTAAAATATTTCACAACACCATACAGAGAGAGAGAATGTATGGTTAATGGAGGAGAGAAAAGTGTAATAACAGCAACTGCGATAGAGGTGAGAAATTGAGAGATCTGTGTAGTCAGTAAATGCATTGTATACGGGCATGTGTGTGTGTGTTGTATTTTAAAATGGTTTATTGTTACATGGCTGTCTTGCTACATTATTGTTGCAACAGCTTCAGATTTTTTTTTGTTCTTTCCCTTCATTCATTCTGTCTCTGCTATTATGCCTGCAACTCGTTTATTATTTTATGATTGCAAACGATTTGTGATGCAATTGCTCATGAAATAACCCAGGCAACCATTAACTTGGTTTTTTTTCCACTTTTTCTGTTTTTTTTTTTTAATTTAAAGATAATAAAATAAAATCTATTATAAATAGATTGTGTTGGCTTTTTATACTCATACGTAGACATACACAGACATGTCATGCATTTAATAAAAAATAAAATAAAATAAAATAAATAAATAAACAAACAAAAAAAATGAAAAATAATTTTAAATGAAATTAATCATTCGCGTTCTATAGAGTTTATAAAGTGTTTAATGATAACTAAGTGTAGATAATAATTAAATGAGAAAAATTAAAAAAAAAAAAAAAAATAATAAAATTATGAACGTATATTATACAATCTATTAATACATATAATAATACAATGAAATGAAATTCATTAAAAGAAAAAAAATATATGATTAAACAACAATCAGTTTAATAAATTCTCTGTATTAGCGTTGTTATTACACTGAGCGTATGATTAATATTTTCTGTAACAGCATTAATCATACGCCATGCAGTTTGCATCAGACAAATGCATGGATTTTTATATTTTATAATAAAGGTCACTGTAGGTTAACGTTAATATACTATGTTCATTTAATTATTCATTCATATTCAATAAAGTTGTTTATACAAAATTGAAAATGAAACGTTTAATAACTCTCGTTATTTGAAAAATATTTTCTTTAAATATTTTTACAAAATTTTAAGGCAGATACGCGGTTTAAATCGTGTAAACCATCATCAAAACAGCTACTTTGCTGCCATCCTCATTAGTTTTTTGCAAACTTATAAAATATTTTTATTATTCGTACGTACATAACATAATTGGTCATTACAACCCTTCAGTGATGATTATGACGTACTTTCTCACACCACTTATGTTGTGTGCGTTAATTTTAATACATGAGTAGCTTGACCTACAATTTAAATTCGGCTGCGAACGACCGATTTTTGCGAAACTTTTCATGGCAATTTTATTCCTACAATTTCTTTCAATTCATGTCAAGTGTTTGGTAAAATTTCATCCATAAAACGTTGGATCCTTTTACGTCTAAAAGCTTGGCAAGAACGTAGAAATGCTTCTATTGTTTCAATGTTTTCTTCACTGTAAAGCCGTATAAGAACACCTGCCATCATATCTTACTAACTTAATTGGTAACTGCAACACTTAAGCCAGGATTACAACCCAGTTTCTAGCAGCACACGTGGTGTATTTGTTCATTTTATCCATGAGTGCTCGTATCTACAGTTCAAAGTTATCCTTACTTGCACCAACTTGCACGGAAGATTTTTAAGTCAAGAAGCAAAAACGAATTGATTGCCACGACTAAGTTCTTTAAATCAATTGAAATTGTGTTGTCCTATACAGGGCAATCAATATTATTTATTTTCAAGCTATTGAAATTATTTTTTATTGTAGTTATTGTAAAATAAAGAAATTTTCCTTAGACTGGGAGAAAAAGATTCGTTTTTATTTTCCTTTCCAAACAAAATCCACAGTTCAATCAATCATTTAGCAATTGTTTTTAATTTATTTTCGGTTAAAATGTATCTGGTTTGTCTTAAATTTTATTTATCGATCAAAGCAAAACAAAAAGCCAAAAGACAACAGCCGCTTATTACTACAAACGATACAAATTTTTGTCTCTGCATTATTTTCTTTTTTTTCCTTGTCTGTTGTGTGTTGTTTTCTTGTTTTGTTTAATAAAAACATTTGTCATTTTATGTGTGATAAAAATCTTTTATTTACAAGAAAATAATTTTTATTTAACCACAAACACTATAAGTATACAATAAAACATACACACAGACACCATATGTATGTACATATGTATGTGGGTATATTCAAAAATAATTTTTTAACAACACGTCGTTAAGCACCAAAGAGCGGCATACACAGAAGACCAACAGCCAGCCTTAAGAGAGCGGCGGCACACAACATTAACACGAATGCCCATAAACAATGCAAAGAAGATTTAAGGTTTACTTTGTAAGAAAGCACACACACACACACATTCCTACATGCAAACTTACATACATCAAATGACATCTACTTTGTAAGTGTCTGTGTTTGTGTATGTGTGTTTGTGTTTATGAAAAATAAGAAACAATAACAACAAGAAGAAAAGAGAAAAAAATCTCTTGCAACTACTACAACTTCCGTTTCCTTGAAACAGAACAAACAAGCTTAAGCAGGTTCCATTATATTGTAAAGAAATGAAAACAAATACAAACACAAATACAAATACAAACATAAAATTTTTAACGGTCATAAAAGACTTTATAATGCCCTACACTAACGTTTCTCGTACACAAGGTTTTAAACGTAGTATTCTTACTATAAGCTTGTGATAGTCCTTACAAATCCATTCAACACTTATGCTGGTGTGGTGATAGGGACTGGAATAAACCAAAAATTAAGCAAAACAAACAGAACAACAAAAACAATATTTGACACATAAATATGGCATAAAGTAAACAAAATATTTCTATACACACACTAACACAAGGACTATCCTTTTTACAGTTTTTTTCTTTTTTCTAACACACACACACACTTACTTACTTTGCCACATTAACACTCTCATAATTTATGTGCGTTATAATGGCGTCTTTAAAAATTACAATGATTTGTCGCCTGATAATGTCAACATGTTTGCGCCAAACAACAACACCAGAACCCTCCATACTATAACCATGACAACAGCAGCAGTAGCAGTAGCAAGACTAACAATAAGAAAAAAAATGTAAAAAAATACTGGGCCTTCTGGTTCATTTTCATAACAGCCTAAATGCGTTGTCTTAAATTGTTAAATTTTCCTCTCCTTTTTGTTCTTTTCTTTTCATAAAATTCTGTTTCACTTATCTATTTTGGGTTTTTTGGTGTTTTATAATCATTATTGTTGTTGTAATTTCTTTATTTTTTTTTTTTTTAATTATAAACACGATTGAGTTTTGGTACTTTATTTCGGCATTAAGGAACCGGGAACCGGGCACTATGTTAGCTCGAAAATAGTTTCAGTCCACAGGAAAGTCCTCACACTGACGGGATTGTAATGCAATATGACTAGTTTCATAACAATTCAGCCGCTGTGAAAGTAAACCTAAATTTCAATAATTTTCTATACGAGGTTGATCCCTAAATTAGCTGCAACAATAAAGAAAACATATTAAATTTATAAAAAAAAATTCTTTGTTATGAAATCCTTTTTTTTACTCAATTTTTGTCTTTTTAAATGTATTCGTTAATAAATCTGAAAAACTCCTAAAAATATAAACAGTTTAACAGCTTTCGGTTTCCCTCCTCACGTTAATTTGCCGTATGTTCGCCCACACGGCTTGGCTTGCTTGTAAAACTTTCGAAAAATATTTCTTAATACACACACACACATACATACATACATGGCTGAGTTTGTATTTGTATTGCCATCATTGTTGGCATTGTTGTTATTGCTTATTATTTTAAATAAATTGTGTACTCAAGTCCAAGTACTTATAACGGCATTCATAAGTATAAATTGTATGTGTATGTGTATGTGCGTGCGTGTGTAAGTAGGTGTCATTACACACTTGCCTTTGCATATAAACGATCCAATATTTTATAAAAATTTCAAGATTATCTCTTCAGACATTCAAGCAAACGACCGAACAAAAGGAAAACCAACAACGCAGAGAGAGAGAGAGAGAGAGAGAGAATCAACAGCGACAGCGCCATTAACGTTAAAGGATGAGCAGGCAGACTTTTAAGATAAAATCTAATTTTGTAGTTAATTTTCATGTAAAACAATACATTTTGAAAAGAAGAAAGAAAAAAAACAAAACATTATCAACAACAATTTAAACATCCTCTCTTAGTTAACGTTCTTTACTATGTCTCTCTCTCTCTCTGTCTTACTTTTTGTTTATCTTAGAGTAATAAGAGAGATTTACATTATTATTGTTATTATTATTATTGTTGTTGTTATTATTTCTTCAGTAGTAGTTGTAGTATTAGTAGCAATGGCAGTGGTAGTGGTAGCCGTAGTTGTTTAAATTTATTGTTCATTATTGTTTTACTGTTATAATCATTAATTTTATAGTCATATCTGTTTGTTGTTCTAGTTGTTGTTTTAATTATCGTTGTTGCTGTTGATATTGTTAAAAACAAAAGACATTTTAACGGAAGGATGAAATATAATATGGTTTGTTATTGTACATGGAAGAGATTGTGTCTTTATTTATTACGCACACTCTCTTAGTTTTACTATTAGTAAGCTATTCTATGGTATACTCAATGTACTTATGTGTGTGTGTACGTGTAGCTTTTATCTTAAACAATAAAACTCAATTTGTGTTTAATAGTTTTAAAAAGGGTCAGAACCTAACGAAAAATAGAAAAAAATATTAAATTGTAGCCATTCGAATTCCATAAAACGAATTTGAATTAAATTAAAAAGAAAATATTTAAGCATTAAAGTGGCAATACAGCTTACATGCCTACCAGAGATCAGCAATGAGTATTCAAAAAGATGAGTAGAATTGAATCACACTCATAATTTCTGATACTTATACGCATTCATCATACTTATTTTAATATCATACTCATATTACTCATATTTATAGTTTGAAGTACTCATCATATTCATACTTAACAACACATATGATGTTGTTGATTTCGACTCTTTAGAACTCAACATATACGAGAATCACAAAATATGTATGAATCGCATACAAATACTAAAATACTCACTAGAAGGTTGTGTGTTTGCTCTGCTTGCTGTTCAGTCTTTTTTCTTTTGTTGCAAATGCAACAACAATAACTAAGACTGATTCAAATCATTTATAAGTATTATAAGCATTTTTCTAAAGTTATGAATCTAAATGAGTAAACTTCTTAATCAAACATATGGTATGAGTTTGATGTCAACTTTGTACGCATACTCATTGCAACCTGTACTTATAAATCAATGTTGCATAGAGTATGAATNTGTGTAGTTAAATTTCAATATTGTTGACTTAATTATATTCAAAATTTCATGACTGCTTTTGAGTAGCGAAAAAACAATTTATTTCTGATTACTGATGCCTACACATTTCTTGTGGGCATCAAGGGCATGCGTAATCCATAGTGAAATAAAAATAAATTGATCAATTTCTAAGAACTTAATATCAGATAAACGCTTTATGGTAGTTTTGAATAACTGGCGAAGCAGTTTCGTTGCAGCATTCTCCACCTAATTGTTATTAATTTTATCAGCATAAATTTTCTAACAATTACATTTTTTTTAATAAATTTTTATTTAAAATTCAATCTTTTACTTTTTTTTTTTTTTTTTTTTTGTTTTTGTTTTGAAAATGATTCTTAACCGCAGAATATGATTTAATAGAAACAAAATTTTTCCCAATTTTTAATTTGTATTTTTATTTTATTTAATTCTCTTTCAATTGTTTTTTTCCACTTTCGTTTACTTGTTTCATTTTACAAATTTTTCAATTAATATTTCTCATATTTTTATTTCTATTTTTTTTTTCCTCCTTTTATACGAATATTTCTGAAAATGTGTTTTATTTTAAATGTCAAGCATAAATTGTTGCATATTTTCCAAAAATTTATTTTTTTTTTCATTTTTTGTTTCAGATCCCTGTTCTAATGCCATGCTTTAGTGTAGTATTTAGCATTTCACCAATAAAATAAAACTGCGGTTAACCTAAATTTTCACTTCGACCATAAAATCTGTTAAATACCGGCAAAAATCCATCAAAAAAAGAAAAAAAAGAGGAAAAGAAAATTAAAAAATTTATTTATCACTGGTAAAACTGGTATGGTTTGGCTTGGTTTCTGTGTTTTATGATTTTAACATGATTTCAATTCAATTCCTCGAATTATTTTTTTTTTTTTTTTTTTTTTTTGGTGAAAAATATTAATTCACATGAAATGTATTTCACTCCTCTCTCTCTCTCTCTTCTTTTCTTTTCTCTCTCGCTCTTATGGGCAATAAAATGTATGTTTTTATGCATTTTTACGAGGTTTTTTCGTCCTAATTGTATGCGGTTCTGGTATAACAAATCATAAAAATTGGTTTAATATGACAAGTACATGGTATTCCTATAAAATTAAATACAATTTTCAAATAAAAATTGAAAAAAAAATTGAATATTTATAGTGGAAATAGAAAAAAAGGGTACCCTAAAGTAAGCCTTAGAGGTTGGATAACCAAATTGTATTCGAACATGCAATAATAATGCTGTAACACACCTCATGCACAAATCTTCGAGGATAGCTCGAAATTTATCTGGATGAAGTTATATTTTCACTCTCTTTCAGGTAGATATGTCAGTTATAAGTGCTACAAGAAGGATAATCTATCATTTACCATACATTTTGATGTTTTTGACAATTTTATAGAGTTCCATTAGATCTTCCATGACTTCCAGACTGATTTGTGTAGGAGAATGCCATTCATTCTCAATTTTTTTCTGTAAAACAATACAAGTTTGGAAAACGCTGAATTTTTTATTTCATTTACGAATTAAATTTTGCTGAAAGTTGTTAAATAAAATAATAATCAAGTATTTTCCAAATTTCTCTTTAATTTTCAATGTTCAATTCAATTCAGTTTAATGTTTAGAATTGATTTTCACAAAAATTGTATTTCAAAACCAGAAAACATGAAAAAAGTTGCAAAAACTGCTGGCAACAGCATTAGTTGACATTAGGGTGGCGACCACGCAATTGCTTTACATCAAGAAGAGCTTTCTATGACGTCATAATTAAATTTCTTTAATATTCTGCAAAATTCCCAAACAATTTTTTTTTTGCCATTCTTATCCCCAGACACTGCATCAGTCTCAAATTCAAGCGTTCATTAATTTTCTTTTTTTCCTTTTATTTTAAAATCTACAAAAAAAAAGAAAAATAAAAAAAATTCAAATCACGTCCAAAGGCGTTAAAAATAAAGTCATCGCAGAGTTCATTAACATTTTATTTCTTTTTGTTGTTTATGAATTCATAAACTTGTTATTTTCATAATTTCCATGAATTAATGCAAAACTTCTGTTGGTCTAATGAAACCAATTGTATTGAACAATTGGTTAGACAAGAGAGACTGGCTGAAATCATGATCAGAAGAAGCCACATTGTGGCTGCATAGTCGTCTGGTTGTTTATTAATGAAGCAAAAAACGGGTACTAAGTTTCACAAAAGATATGAGATCTTAAGCAGAAAATAAAAGATTTGTTTCTTTTAAGAAATCTGCAAAAGAAAATATATTTTTAAATAAAATTGTAATGAAAACTTACTTAAAAATCAGTCCTTAAAAGGTCCTGCCACTAGTGGGTAGAGTTCAAAGCTAGGTTTCAATCCTGACTAAAGGCTTGTAGTGAGCAATTACGTACAAGTAAGTTAAGTAAATAAATAATAATGGCAATTCTGTATTTGAATTTTCAAAAAAAAAATGCGAAATTCTTTAACTGATCTCTGCCCAGAGCTAGACTTAATTGCGCCTCCAATAGAGTCTTGATAAGTTTTCTTTAATTTCTAGAAACAGCAAATTGTATGAATATTATAACAGAATCCCCCTTTTTTTCGACTTCTCGTCATTCTTGTCATTTTCTTGGAGACTCGCAATAGCGTCATTAAATATTTAATTTGTTTTGCTTCACTCCCGTCCACTTCCAGGTGGGCTTGTCATTAATATTTAATGTTTTCGGTTTTGCATTAGTTTTTCATAAATTTTCTTTATACTTTTCATCACTTCTTTTTCATTTTTTTAACTTTATGTCACCACACCGGATGACCATTTAATTTATTCGAAATTATCACTACAGTGATACATAATGGTGATGGTGGTGATAAAAACTGACGATAATGACAATAAAAACTCAATTAATTTCAATAATCTTTCGTATTAAATTTAGTTTTTTCATATTTTGATTTGATGTTTTCCATATTAAATCCTTTAATTTTTTCTCTCTCTCTCTCTCTCTCTCTCTCTCTCACTACCTCTTTCTCTCCTTCTATCTCACTGTCTTGGTGTATAACCTTTCAACTGTGAAATATTTACACAAAATTAACCCATATTTCATAACATATTTCATAACATATTTCATAACACTTAATCAAATTTGTGAATGTAAAAAGAAAAAGAGCGAGAGAGAAGAACCCCTTTGTGAAAGAGTGACAAAGGAAGAGCATGTATGTGTGTATGTGTGCTTATTAAATCAGGAATGTATATGAAAACATTGCATAAGAGACACACTGATAGTGTGTGTGTGTGTGTGTGTCTACGTACTTATTAGTGAAAGTGATTGTATATGTATTGCCTGTTCTCTCTCTTTAATAGAGTCTGCCTAAAGGCTTTTGCTTTATAAGTATGTACACTACGGTAGATGTTTATGTATATATTTGCCAACTAATGTTAATGTGTGTGTGTGTGTGTATTTGTGTCTGTGTATGTGTGTGTGTATGCCTTTTGATTTAAGCCTAATTAACAACCGCCTAAAATTTATCACACAAAAATGTTTTCATTACTCATTTAAAATCCATTAAAGATTTTTTTCGAAAATCGTCTGGAGAATTGCCACAAGTTTTTGTGGTAAAAAGTACTTCCATGAGGACGGAGAATGGCAAGTTTTTTTTTTCTTGTGTGCAAAGCTTTGTGAATACATTGAACTTTAAAAGAGAAAATTAATAGAGAGAGACATGAAATAATTGGGTTGGAAAATTAATTCTCAAGGAAAATTAAAATTTCTAACAAATTCTTAACAATTAAAGTTTAAATTTAAAAACAATTTTCTTCAAGTATTTCAAAGTCTGTTTGTAGTCTGGATTCGGTTCTAATGAAAAGATTTTGTCCGCATTAAAGGTACTTTAAAGGTAAAAGTCTCATAAAAAGTTCTCTTAGAATATTAAGAAATTCTAAAAGTACTTTACCACACTTCTTTAACAATTTGTATCTTTCATGATAATTTATTTCTATGTCTTACGAAAATGTCAAGTTTAGCATAATTTTATAACATTTTGATAATAATATGCCGCTTAAAATAGTTTACGTCTCCTGATGATGCAAATTTAACATTCAATTGACATTCTTTTCTTTTAAATTGAAGGCGAGTAAATTATTTTCCAGTCCAACCGCAGGATTAATGCACTTCACCTTCAGTCATTACATTCTGAAATGATGAAAAGAATTTAAAATAAAAACATGATGACAATTTCAAACAAAAGAATTTGAAAATTTATTCATCACAAGCACTTAATAAATAGAGTACTCAGCTTAACAAGGTTTTATTTAAAGAACGAAAGCAATTTCATAGCAAAACTATTTCAATTTAATTGCGTATTCATATTTTGCGCTTTCGTGTTGCAATTAAATTTTATCAGAGGAATTTTAATTTTAAAAATTCTCTGTAATTATCAATTAATTAGAAATCTCTGACATGTATACGTTAAAAGCTGAATAACGACAGTATTTCACATTCTTTGGAACTGTTAGCAGCCATTTGAACTGTGCTTAAAACAGCCGCCAATTTACCTCGAACTAGTTGTACTCTCCATAATATTTTTTTTTTAAAGTATGCGTATTTGAAATATAAATTTTTGTGTTTAAAATTAAAGATTCTCCTTTGATTTTGCCAATAACTCTGTAAATGACTGCAAGTAAGATTCTTAAGCTTTTGTTATGAAATTTTCTAATTTTAGAAAACAAAAAAAAAAAAAAAAACAGAAACTATTTACCATGATTAATCCCAAATGATTTACTAGGCACACTCACACTCATATTATATATATATATATGTACGTAAAAGCACAAATACTTTAATACTCATTAATATTTCGAATTAAATATTTTGCCAGGCCAGGCTATAAACCATAAACTATTTTCCTGAAATATTTTCGAACAAAATCCTTTGCAATCGTATGAAATAGCATGACAAACAAATACAAACATCACAAATCTCACACATTTACAGTTTGCTTTCCCCTTAAGAGAGTGAGGCAGACAGAAAGAGAGAGAGAGAGAGAGAGGGAAAGAAATTATAATTGAAGTGTTTTATTAGAGTGGCATGGATAGCAAAAGAAAAAAACGTAAAGAAGGCAGAGAGAGAGAGAGAGAAATAAACAAATGGTTTATGAGGAGAGCAAAATCAAAAACAGACTCTATTAAATACACTTACGCAACTGAACCCGAACTACTTACTCTTTCCCTACTCTTCCCAGCCTTGTTTTCTCTTTTCTTCAAAATGAATTTAATGTTTGTATGTGTATGTGTATGTGCATGTGCATGAGTCTATTTGATTTGTCTCTGTGTCTAGGGTTTTATATAACAAACCTCACCTTTTATTCTATTATGGTTTTCATATTACAAAACAATTTAACATTAATTTGTGTGTGTGTATGCATTTCTATAGAGGACGTATGTGTATGTGTTCGTATGTATAGGTAGGAATTACTTCAAGCGGAAGTGTAAAAGGTGTTAATATTGTATTTGGCATGAGAATCTTAAATATGTTTGTAAAGCCGATATACATTCACACATAAGCTTTACTAATGTGTGCGTATATGTCTATCTGTATAGATTTTATAGTTTCTCACTTACGTACACACATACACAACGTATTTAATTATCTGTGTTGTTGATTCAAAAGTGAAATGTTAAATGTGATCTAATTATGCCTTTGATGTGTTATAAAATGCTTAACATTTCATAACAAACTCTCATGTCTGATCATCAATCGACAACAAGAATTATTCTGCAATCATTTCTTTCAACATCTCTTAATACACTCACAAATATTTGCACTGTTAAGGTAAGTTTCCATAATAATGTCTGTATGTTCTTTTTTGTGTGTGTGTGTGCAATTCTTCTAGGGAAAATGAATCTTAGATTTCATCATACTGTTGACTTAGACGACTTAGGTCTCTAGATTATGTGTAATTAAATCACAATTTATGTTTAATTAAAGTCTTCATTCAATAATACCATAGAGAGGAACATAAAATATTAAGGAAATGGAAACATGTTTTGCTTAAAAAGAAATTTATCGCAATCAAATTGACTATTTGTTGTTATTTAAAGCCTTAGAGCCACTCAAACTATCGTATAAAATTCTTCATATTTCTCAAAAACTTATAAAAAATCGCAAATAACTACAGAGTCTCTAACAGGATGATGCAGAGAAATTAAAACTGCTTCATCACTTTGATACATTGTACCTCAGAATTCATTAATTGTTGTAACACAGTGCGTATGATTACATGGAAAAATTTTCATCGAATATTACGTATACGTCCCGTAAAGTATGCTTCATTTTTTATTTTATGGTAAATAAAAACGTTTTATTATTCCAATTGTCATAGCCATAGGTTTTAATCAAACTGCCATCGAACGGAAATAAATTGTTTTGAGGTTCTTTGAAAGACTTTTTCCGAATTTGTAAGCTCATGTGTATTTTTGTTTAAATAATTTCCTTGATTTTTAACACTTGTTTTCCTTTGATTTTTCAATAATTCTTAACAAATGGTTTCAATGCCATACGAAATGTTTGTTCCACTTTAAATATTTTCATTTGTTTTAAAAGAATTTCACAATAACACAAACAAAAAAAAACAAAGTTTTTCTTTAAACATTTTTAATGAGTTTGCCAACTTGTCTCAATTGTGTAGAGGACTTAAGCCAAACTGTGTAAAACTAAAACAACAACAACAACAACCCTCAGTATTTTTATTAGAAAAGAGGGGGGAAATTTTTTTGAGAAAGAAAACAAACGAAAAAGTTTACTTTACTGTAATGACAACGAAAGTTTTGCATTTTCTTGTTTTTATTATGAAAAATAGAAAAAGAAAACAAACAAAAACAAAAATAACAGCAACAAGAGGAAAATCTAACCCCTCCTTGTTAAAATGAAAGCATGTCAACACAAGTCAAATAAAAAAAAAGAAATAAAGAAAGAATTTTTTTTTAATTAAGTGAAGTGAAGGAAAGTGATGAAAACTAAAAAAAAAATCCTAAAAATCTTCTAAGCAATGAAGGTCGTTTGGGGTAAACGTTAAATGAAATAAAAATTTTCGAATTCAGAACTCATGCATAATTTTTGATTCCTGAAACGAAGTAATTCAAACGTTTGCTTATGTTTACATAATTGCCAACCCAAAAACGGTTAAATTTCCTGTTGCTTTCCCACTCAATACAGCTTAGCTAATCTGTTTCATTGCATTATTCATTATTGGAATGAATGTATACGACGAATGGCATGGTATTGAGCAGTTTAATCTTTTCAAATTTCAAATCGAAACTGATAAAAACACAGCAGCGGCTTTTGAAAGCAGAAACAGAATTGGGAAACAGCAGCAGCAATAACAGCAGTTCTATTATTAGGCAAAACAGCTGTTTGCATAAATGATTTGAGGACTTTCTTTGGCATTCGTTTCTCCATTTGTATTGTTTCAGTTTCTTTTTTTTCAATTTCTTTACAATTTACATACAACATGTTGCAACATGGCAAATCCTGCCTGTTACAGTCTGGCAATAAGTCAACCACATGCTCATCAGTTTTATAAAATGGCCTTGTGGAGTTTTTCCTTGAAGTGTATAGCAGTGTAATAGAAGTAGGAGTATAGCAGTGTGCAAAAAGTAAAGCAAAGTTCCATTTCCAATCAATTTTTCATAGACAAACGATACGTTGGTTGGTTCTTCCAATGATTGCTGTATAATCAAGGAAATTGCTGAATAAGCAAGTTTAGCCCAATGATATGATTGCAGAGGCACATTAAGCGGATGGTTTAAGAAAGAAAGTTTAAGTTTTTCTTTTTTTTTTTTGTAGTAAAAACTACTTCAAATGGGACAAGTGACAAGTGTTTTATTGAAATAAATTAATTAATAATACAGTGGGCATGTGATTAATGCTTTCTTGCAGAAAGTATAACAAAAAACCAATGCCATCCGGCTTTCTGATTGCCTTTTTTCGTATTTTTGTAGTGTTCTGTTTTGAAGAGCACCATCCTAGACAATTTATTGGCAAGGTGTACCAAATGGAAGTAAACACAGAAGCCAACTGTTAAATAAAAATGATCACGGCTGACTATCACAAGTACACTGTCTGCATTATCCAGGGGTAGAAAGACACAGTTTATTGCAGTTTATTGTCACCACATCCAAAATGACATAAACCGCATGGGCCGAATTTTCATTAGAAATAACTGTAAAGCACAACAAAGTCGATGCATAACTGAAACCGTTAAAGAGTGACAATGAAATCGAATCACTTAACCGTAGCATGGCTATACGAGTAAATAGGGAAAATTTGCTCGTGGCCTATGGTTGGAAAACATCGCAGTGCTCAAGCAAACTTTTAGAAATTCTAATATAAGAACCTTTAATAAATATACTACCCTGTCACCCTGTCACCCTATCACTCATCTTTGACCCATCACTGTAGAATTCACCGGTCGCATTAGTAACATCCAGATTTACAGTCCAGAAGTCCCCAATGTAATGTATGCATACAATCCTTATCCAATAATTAAATGAACACGAGGCGTATGATAAATATTTAATTCGCAATACATATCGCGTATACGCATCTGAATTCGATTTTAATTCGTATTTCAAAAGCAGGCAATTTAGAAAACTATAAAATGCTTACAAATAAAACACAATTTTTATAGTTTCAATGCAACTGAATAGTCTGCTGCTGCCTTTCTCTATAAATTTGAGGTTCTGTAACGAAAGCAAGAACAAAAAAAAAACAATTTTTTTTTCAATTTTCCACAAAACATCACATTTTTTTTTATGGTAGGGTATTTTGCATGCAAAAGAGAGCCTTTTTCATAACAATGCCAAACAACAACAATAGAACAATACAACAATACAACAATAAAAATAGATAAACATTCTTTTTTTAAATAAAAAATAAAAAAGAGAAAAAGAGAGAAATTTTGCAATTTATCAATCATTTTATTGTTGTTACGTTAACAAAAAAAAGAAAAAAAATGAAAAAATATCTGAAAATAGAAAAAAACGAATCCTTTTGTGGTCATACAACCAAAAACTAAAGTGGTGTGCATGTATGTGTAAGCATTTAACTAAGGCATGTGTGAAAGTGTCAGTTTGATGCATGTGTGTTGATGGCAAGTGTAGGAAGTGTGTGTATAAATATTAGTCACTTACAATATGTCCGTCAGTAACAATTTTCACCATAAAATAACGTCAACAACAAAGACTATGATGAACCAAAATAACTATTAACATGGTTTAGAATCAACAAAAAATAAATAAAAAAAAAACCCGAAATCCAACTACATTTTTAAACCAATAAAATACAAAAATATTGTGTTCAAAATAAATTTAAAAAGAAAAAAAGAATTTTTTCAAAATTGTGTTTGAGTGTGTGTGTTTCTAAAAGGCAAGTGTTTTATTTATTTGAGGATTTTTCTGTTTTTCTAAAACAATTCTGTTTTTATTCTTTTTTTTCACATCCTTTTTGATGAGACCAAACAGTTCTTTGTTTTACAAAATTCTGCACATAAAATATGGGTTTTTATAGGCAAAAAATATGCCATGGATTAAGACAAATACTTTGTATGTGGGGGTTATGAATAAATAAACGCATCATCAGCTTATAATCTACCATACCATACAGCGATGTTAAGCGGCTTGAGCTGCAAGTGATTTGGTTCTTTTTTCTCTGTGGAACTGTTAATATCAGAAACTAAAAGAAAAAAAATTTTTTTTCTATCAGCATAAATCTTTAGGACTTCTGCTATGTTTTTATCTAAAATTCGTTGGAAAGCATAAGTTAGGTAAAGTGGCACAGCCAAGCTCTTTGTTATTCTACACTCAATTCAATTAAAACCTATAAGTTAATCACACTCATCACTTATATAAGGGCCAATGAGCTTCATCCTAAACGTCAGGGATAACAGGGTCACGCGCTAGGCAGTAACACACGATAACTTACAAACGGTTTGTTCGTCTTTCTCGAATTTAAAACTTCTGCAGAAATCATGCAAAGAGGCAAGGGAGAGCGCACTGCATATATCAAGTCGTACTCCATGGATTAAGGAAAGCTCAGCTTATACTCAGAAACTTTCTCTAATTTCCCATTTAATTAAGCCAAACAGTTGCAGAATTAGCATCAATAACACATTCCTGGTAGCCTCACTATCGAGTATAGAATCGAGGAATATTCTTCTACTCAGCAGCCAATTAATTGATATGCAATTGGCCATGATATTTGTATTTGATATTGGCTATACATCCTGTTACTCCATTTAACCTCGGGCCAGCAGGGTATATCTGCATAGGATTTGTATGACCTTCTGGCTCTGCTTTAGGTGAGCTGTCCAGATAGTGGCTAGGCACCTTATACTCAAGTCTACAACCATTCTATAACCAGTCTAGAACCATTCTCAACAGTAATCTAATGTGAGGTTAGGTCAGGTTAGGTGAGAGTGGTAGCTTTGATACCAAAAGCTTACTGGAGTAGGCATAGCGGCCCGTTGTGATGCCAGAGGTGAACGCAGGCCCTGAACTAACCAAGTTCCTCCAAACTAGCGTAAGGGCTGCATATTTTGTGTGAGAATTTCTTTAAAACTGATAAAAAAAAAATGCAATATTTGTGCTCATTTTCCTTAGGATATTTCTGAAGAATTTTCATTACAGTTTTTTGTAAAAACATTAAACGTTCAAACATGTGTGTGAACGTGTGTGTAAAAAAGAGTTTAGTATTGTTAAGCAATGTATTCTTATATGATTGGCCATTGCAAAAATGACAACAACCCGTGTTAATACGATTCATACAAGCAGAGAATAACTGGCGATGAACTGGCGACAATTGTAACACTTGAATGGTTCTCAATCAGTTTTAAAGATTTCCTAGACAAACACGAACAGGTAAGATGGAGAGCAAGGAGGTGGCCAAATGTAGGTGAAGCAATAAAATTTAAGAAAACTTTTACAACAACAATCAACGTATTAGAGAAGTAAAGTTTCCAGAGCCATAACTTTCTCTCTTATTCTATGCCATTCTTTTGTTTCATTTTGAAACGAAGACAATGTATGTAGCTGGTATTGTTGCAGGTGTCGATATGGCTATGAAAAGTTAATGAAAAGTGTAGAGAATTCACTTCAATTGACACTTATTTAATACACAATCACACTCTGTTAGTGTTCTCTTTGCCTTTCGCTCTCTCTCTCTCTCTCTCTCTCTCTCTCTGTCTCTCTCTCTTTCGCTCTCTGTCTCTTTCTGATGGTGTAACACTTATTTAAACACTTCAACTTATTAAATTATACTCTACGCTCTTATTGTTTTCAATCATGTAAGATTTCTTCTTCTTATTTTTTTTTTCTTTTTCTTTTTTCTTTTCAAATGTAATTCTCTTGCCCTTCTTCTCATTTTCCTGTTCCTGTAGAGTACACTCTACTTATTATTTTCCATTTATTTTCCTGTTTTAGAAGCAGTAGCAGAAAAAAAAATAGAAAATTAGATTTGAAGATTTTTCTTTTTTCATTATTATTACGATTCTTTTCTTCGTTCTTTTTTTTTATGGCATATTCTATTGTTGTTGTTGTTGTTGTTGTGGGTGTTACTGTTGCTCTTGTTGCTGTTGTTGCTGTTGATTTTATGGTTTTCTTTTTTCATTTACTTGTTGTTGTAGTGCTTGAAAGTAAAAGTGGCATAAAATTCAATTTAAAATTGAAATTAAATTTCTATTTGAGCAGAGAAGAGAATTTAAAAAGAAAATGAGAAGAAACTTGGATAAAATTTAATATTAAAACAAACGTTATCATATCAATTTTTTATGTTGTGTGGGAAAATGGCAAGAAAATCAAAGAAAATACAAAAAAAAACGCTGGCATTATATGAGAAGATTGTAAAACTATTAATAAAAATAAAACCAAAGGAATAGGGGCTAGAACTATTGCAAATATTTGCTGAAATTGAATTGAAAATTCATCACGTAATATTCGTTTATTATACAGCGGTCGCTGGCATGAACCAGTACGGACAGCTAGACAGCTCGAGCATAGTTAGGAATCCAATCAGATGTCTTAGATAGCAGAAAGAAAGTTGTCTTGGCAAAATATTTAAGAATTAGGCTTTCAAAACTTATTTACTGAACTGGTCACTACAACCATTCAGTCAGGATAACGAGCTAGCTTCTCACTCTACCCCATGTTGCGTGTATTAATTTTTCCCATGATTGGCGGGGCCTCACAAATTTAAAATTCACTTCAAATGTTGGACTTCAGTTAAAATTTTCATGGCAATTTTATTTACTCTACGAATTTTTCGCCAGAAGTTTCTTGAGCTATGTTCGAGATATTTGATCTGAGGTTTGAACCAAGGCTCCTACCTACTAGACTATGGCGACTTCCGAATACATTAAACTTCTAAAATTTTAGTATGCAATTGTTTAAATATTTTCTTAAGCAATTCACAATTATTTGTTTTTCTTGTTTTTTTTTTTTTTTTTTTTGTTTTGTGGCCTTTTCTTGTGGAAAAGTAGCAGCACCAGATCTTTATTAGCAATCAATAATCTTTTTTACCAGGATTATGCCCTTTAAACAAATTTTCCAAAAATTGCTTTAGCCTTGTGCACTATTCTACAAGAACAACAACAATATCAACAACAACAATAAGAAATTCAAAAAATAATACGATGGCTTGGCCTGCAGCACAATTGAAAATAATCTGAAGCAGCAGACATGATTCGGTTTTTGGTAAAAACTTAACACAGGGAATCCGTTTAAACCCGAAAGACGGAAAGAGAGAGTGAAAGAGAAAGAGAGAGAGAGAGAGAACAGCAACAGCAGAATGTATAAATAAAAATATAAATAAAGAAAAGAGAAAGAAAAGAAAAAGAAAAAGAAAGAAAAAAGAAAAAGAAAAAGAAAAGAAAAAAGAAAAAAAGAAAAGAAAAAGAAAAAGAAAAAGAAAAGAGGATATTAAAGAATTGGTATCCTTGCTAACGGATTTATGGTAGACTTATGTTTAACAAATAATACCGAATGAATGAATTACTTTTGTTTTGTTTTGTTTGTTTTTTTTTAACGTTTTTCTATTGCGCTTGTAATTTTCGTTTCTTTTCTAGTTTATTTCACTGTATAGAGGAGATAAAGTGTAAGCACGGGAGAGAGAGAGAAGCGGAAAATGAAAAGCAACGAAATTTTGTATAAAGTGGGTCATTGTGGAAGAAATTCAAAAACATTAGTGGCGCCATATTTTATGTTTATTTTTATTTTCTATTTTAAACAGACTTTCCTCCCCCGAAGCCACCATTTCCTCCCATGTGGAATTCATTTTGCAAAAGGGAATAATGCATACAATTTAAGTTTCTCTCTTCTCTTCTACTTTGTCTTCTTCATTTCTTTCTTCTTTCTTTTTTTTTGTGTGTCTTTTGTGCATATTTATGTTTGTTGGCCTCAAAATGAGTCAAAGCTGGAAATAAATCTTAAGAAAATCACAGCAGCAGCAACTAAAAAGAATTAAAATTAATAAAAAACAAAAACAAAATTACATTTTGTATAAAAAAAAAGAAAATAAAGAAGAAGAACTGGAAATTTTTCTTTAAATAATTTTATTTAAAGGGATAACCTTAAAATATGCAACGTTTTTTTCTTCTTTCTTTGCTTCCTTAAAAATAAGGATTTTTTTTTTTTTGGTTTTTTGCGGCTAGAGGGTTTTATTTAATTTTTGTTGAAATTATTTTAAAATTCTTTGAAATTATTTTTTGAACAGTTTAAAAAAAAAAAGAAGCGTTTTGTCTACAACACTCGTAACATTTTAAGGTTGTTGTGTTAACTTTTCAAAAAATTTTAAAAACACTTACCAAAACCAAATGAAATTACGACAGAAAAAGGAAAAACTTTAATTTTGTTTTGTTTTAGTTTTAGCTCCCTACACAAAACATTATTAATGAAAAGAAAAATTCGTTTGATTCGACGTTTGTTACAATTTGGTAAAATTGTATCTAAGAACTTAGATGATTTACTGACCAACGAATGCCTTAACAAAGACTAAGATTCGTCTGCTCTATTATCATTAACGTATGATACCCAGAGCAACTACACCGACACTGGGGATAATGCTGCTATGAAAAAAAATTCCATTTGAAGTCCATTTAAAAACCTGCAGACTGAAGATTCTCAGTGTGATACTAGTCTCCTCTATTACCACATTACAAGTAGCTCTATAAAGTCCTTCAGTTCTTGGCTGTATAATACGTAACATAATTGGTCATTACAACACTTTAGTCAGAATTACGACCTAGTTTCTCACACCAATTATGTTGCGTGTGTTAATTTCATACATGAGTCGTAGAACGTACGGTTTACAGTCGACTTCGAGCGACAAATTTTTGAGAAACTTTTCATGTCAGTTTTATTTAGTCTCAGAGTTTTTGCCAGAAATCTGCTAAGAGGAAGTCGCCGAAGAAATATTTTTTTATATATTTTCGTTTTGATGTCTGAACTGGGGTTTGAACCAACACAATACCTACTAGACTACGGCGACATTTACTTTTCTGTATAATGGACTCACAAGAAGTCTCCTCCAATTTCCAAGTAGCATATCTCCTACTATTTTTAGACGCAGTGTGCTAAGCACAAATGCGGTTAGGGTAAGGGCCATCTACTCGGTGACATCCACAGACGTTGTGTAGACAAAAAGGAAAACAGATGATGCTACATCTGTTAGCTTCTGCTAACCAAGTGAATGCATTGATCTGTAGGGGAAATATATTTGAAAATTATTATAATGATCTCCGTATAGTTACAGGATTAGAAGAAAAGATGCCAGGGTATACCCTTGTGTCTCCACTCATCATTTGCTTGATCACTTCCATTATCATTTTCTATACAGAACTACAAGTGTAGGGTACTTACTGGTTTTCATGAAACCAAGAAAACAATGAAATTAAATTTCATTTAAAATTCTCTTAAACAATTCAAATGTTATTTTTCTGACACTCAACACAAAAGTAACATGTGTTGATAATTTGTTTTATAACACGAAGTGAAATGAAATGAAATGAAAGCAAAAAAAAATGAAAAACAAAACAAAACAAAACGAGACTCTTGGGCTGAGTTTTAAAAGTGGTAAATGGTAAAACCAAATGTCCTACTCACACACACTCTCTCTTTCTCCCTCTAGTTATTTCTCGGCCAGTACCGACAAATAAATAAAAACTCTGGTTATTTGTGTCACACAGAAACAAAAAGGAATTAAATTTTACCTGTTTGACTCTGAAACTCTGAAAATCGTTTGGGGTTTCAACAGTTATGTATAGAAAGAGAGAGAGAGAGAGATACGGTAAAACGGAAAACAACAACACATAGGAAAATTTTGTAAAATGTTTTAATGACAATTAAGCCTCCCTTCCCTCTTGAAGCCTGCCTGCCTGCCTGCCTGCCATTTGAAGTACTACTTATGGCTACGTTTGCTAGAAAAAAACCACACAGAAAAAAACAACAGAAACTTATGAAAGAAAAAAACAACAAAAACAACCTGAACAACAACAAAATTGAAAACGAAAGCAGAAATAAAATAAAACAAGTTCAGGACAAAAACAAAAACAAAAAAAGGGAGAAAATTAAACCCACTTACCTGCTGCTTATGCGTTTGTTGAATGCATGTTTTTTTGTTGTTTATTTTTGGCTTTTTTTTGTTTTTTTTTGTTTTTTTTTTTGGTTTTTTTTTTTTTTTGTTTTATGTTTCGAAATTAAAATTTCATTTGAAAACTAAATGCATGTACTCTGCCGTAATGTTTTATGTTCTACACACAGTCGCATACATACGTATGCATATACATACTCATACACTTACACTTGTACTCTCGGTTAAGTGTTATAAAACAGTTTTTCAAATTAGTTTTTGTTTAAAGTCCTGTTACACAACAACAACAACAACAACAACAATATGGTTTAATACAACAACAGCAGCACAGCAAAATAAAAGAGAGAAAAGATTTCAAAAAAAAAAAGGTTTCCTATAAAATTCATAGCAAAACCATCAAATAAATACAGAAAAAAATAAACGACAGTGTTGCGATAGAGAGCGAGATGAAGAGAGAAGAGCTACAACTAAATTTAATTTGTAATTTTGCCATTTGTTAACCTGTCTTCTATGGCCATCCTCCCATGACCCAATCTATTACAATTGCTAGCTAAGCCCCACCGCACTGCCACCATTGCCCTCACCAACATTGTACGTTTTAGGTAACACATGTCAACGTGTTATTTAATGAAATTTAATTTATTTTTTTCCCCTTATTTTTTCGAACATTTCAAAAACCCAGTACAGAAAAGACCAACAAACAAATTAACACTCACACGTAACAAAAAAAAAAAAAAAAACTTGCAAATAATAACAAAAAACGAAAAATTACAGAAAAAAGTTGAAAATGTTTTCATTCAAAAATAAAATCAAATGAAGAGTTTTTTTTTTTGTAAATCATTATTTACAAAAGTTTTAATAGTTTAAATTAAATCTTTCAAATTCTTCTTCTTTTTCGGTATGTTTTTCTATCTGTTTTTTGTTTCCTCTTATTCATATTGTTTTTGTGTAAATTCAAAATGTCAATTTAACCTTTTTCTAAAGGATTCATTCAATTCACATGCAATATTCATAACAACACACGACGTATGAGTGTCGGTTAATTGGCAACGACAGAAGAAAATTATATTCTCAGTTGCACTCTATGGGAGTTATGGGCGAACAACGAAAAAGCAATGATTAGCCAACCGTACTTGATTCATCCACCATAGCAGGTCCTAGAATTGTTTCGGTTCAGACCCTTCATAAAACTGTATTAAGTGAAGTGGTAAGAAACTTTACCTTGTCCTACTATTGATCTGTGATTTTCCATGATGATTTCTGAGTGTAAAAATTTTTTCCGTTCACATCACTCAAAGAATTACAACGTCGGCTTCATTTATGTTACAGTTAATGACACTTTCATTGTGAGGTTAAAATGAACTCTCTTTTTTTTATTTTTTTTTTTGCATTATTGTTGTCGTATGTTGTTGGTATAATTAATCATTTTCTTTTATATTATTTAAGTTTATAATGCGTATTGTATTCATTGGTTATCAATTATTTCCTTAAGAAGTATTGTTATTTACGTATGATAATGGCATTCAAAATCAAAAGGAAAAAAACGAACTTTTTTAATTCAAAATAAATCTTCATATGCCTTTGAAATTTTGTCATTTCATGTATCGATAAAAGCATACACACACACACGCAAGTAATACATATAACACCTACACATATACTAACTCACATATACATTAGCTATCACATACCATATGACTAACCAATAACAATACTAAGTCAAAGACAAGAGAACAGAGCGCAAGATTATTTATTATGAATCTCTTCTTAAAGATGAGACCATTCATATGAATTATTCTTTTCTTCTTCTCTCTCTCTCTCTCTCTTCCGCTCTCTGTCTTGCTTTGTCTGACATTTTGCTGTAATATAATAATAATAATAATAAATTAATGTCACTTGTGATTTTCAGATTTTCAACAAAGCAAAATAAACTATTGGATTGGATTCGATTGTGGGACTGTTTTTTTATTTCTTCTTTAGTTTCGTTGTCATCATTTTTCTCTTTGTTAGACAAGAGGAAACATAATAAACTGGCCATCAAAAAAGAAGAAAGAAACTCAATAATAAATCTTGTCAATAAATTATGTGAAAAGGGCTTAAAGGTTTACAAAATTAATGAAATTTATTTTAAATCGTTCTTATATTGTTAGATGCTGATTCCATAAAATTATTCTTTTAATATCTAACGTCAATTACATCACTAGTCATCATATTCAGAAGCTTCGAGACTTCATAACAATTTTAAGACGAAAAATGTTGCTTGAAGTCGCATAGTTTAGTAGGATAACAGTTAGTGTGCTGGCCACGTTTCAATCCCCAGGTCAGACATCAAAACGAGAATATGAAAAGAAATATTTCTTCAGCGACTTCCTCTTAGCAGATTTCTAGCAAAAACTCTGAGACTAAATAAAATTGACATGAAAAGTTTCTCAAAAATTTGTCGTTAGGAGTCGACTGTAAACCGTAGGTCGCGCCACTCATGTATAGAATTAACGCACACAACATAAACGGTCTAAGAAACTAGGTCGTAATCCTGACTGAAGGGTTGAATGACTAAAGGTACGTAGAGATGGCTGTC
>QOCX01000315.1:0-14822 GCA_005959815.1 Sarcophaga bullata | reverse complement strand
AAAAAAAATAGGATGGACCTACTTAGGCCACATAGTGATACCATTGTGATACCACAGTGTTCTGTTTTCTCCCAGTTCCATAAGCATTTGGAACTTCTGTTGGAGCGACTCACACTGTCAATGTCAAAACGTGACCATCTCTCCAGCTCATCTACATAGTAAGTACCTTTCATTAAGTCGTGGCATGCACCCAGCAGGTGAAATACAGTCTCCTCTGTTTCCTCAGCTCTGCAGCTTTAGTAGTAATCATTAGCAAAGCGTCCAAGACCAATGTCCCCGCGTTCGCACCCGTAATGCTAAAATTCCAACAGTTTCGTTCAATTTGAAGCCATCGGTGTAAATAGCAAGTGGTTTGACTTTTCCTATGTTTTCCTTTACCCTTACGTTTAATTTTGTAAATGAAAAATAATTCTTTCGTTACGTTTTTGTTTTATTTGTTATTCATATGTCTGTCTGTCTGTCTGTCTGTCTGTCTCTTAGAATTACAAAGAAAACAAATAAACAACTACAACTACTGGCATTTCCTTTATGAGAAGACGATTAAAACATAGAAGAAAGAGCAGAGAAGTGAAGAGTAGAGAGAAAACGCCAAGAAAAATTTAAAGAAAAATTTTATGAAGAAAACTATCCTCCTAATAACGATTATCCCATTTGCATAATATGACAGCAAAACGACAAATAACTAAAACTAGACAAAGAAAACAAATGAAAGGCAAGAAAAAAAAAACATAGAATATGCAGGACTTGAAAGGAATAACTAACTGTGACAGTGATACCCAGCATCAGAATTATCATCATCACTATCAACAAGCATTGGGTAGAGCCACCACCATCATCATAATCATCATCGTTATCAGGGTTTCTCGTTCGTTTTTTTCTTTTCTTTTTTTCTCGAGATTTCTAAGAGGGCAAAAACTTGAAAGGCTGTCTAACAAAATGTCTCATACACGACATTATAATGTTGGTAATAAAAAACTAAAACAACAACAACAGCAATAACTGCAACAGCAAAAAGTAAGACGTACAGTGAAAAGGGGAAAAAAGGAACATCAAGTAAAAGTTTCATTATACAATGCAACTGAAACTGAAAAAGAAAAAAAAACAAAAACAAATTCCCTACAAATAAAGGGCATCTCATCATAATAAGAAAAAAAAAAGAAAATGAAACAAGAAATAGAACGAGAGAGAGAGAGAGAGCAAAAGTTATACTTCCTTTTCTCTTATAAAACATTTGCATTCAAACAACAACAACAACAACAACAGCATGTGCAATAACAAACACAGGAAACAAATAGAAAGAAAACTTGTAAAAAAGAAAGTAAAAAAATATCATCATCATGTGCAATAAAATTGTAAAAAGACAGGCAGACAGACAGACAGACAAACAAACAAAGAGACAGAGAAAGAGCGAGAGAGAGAGAGAGAGAGAGAGAGAGAGAGAGAGTGGGCCTATAATGAAAAAAATAAGGAAAGAGAAAGAAAATCCAGAGGCCAATTAAAGTCGAATAAAGACAGTTTTAAAGGACATTGATATGAAGCTTTTATTCTCACCAACACACACGCATCATATTTACATATACACTTCCACTTCATATATATGACATTAAATGTCTGAACAAAAGAAAAAAGGAGAAACAGTTTGTTACAGTAGGTGGTAAGTATTCAGTATTCAGTGTTCAGTGTTTAAATTTTTTGTTAAATTTTATCATTTACTTTCCTTTGCTCTCATTTTATATATTTTTCATATTATTTTTGTTGTGTTTTTTTTTCATCTCATTGAGTGTAATACATTTAAACCACAAACAATCAAGCGGATTATTTTGTGCCAACAGCTAAACGAAGCCCAAAGAATTATGTGCTCTTTTAACCAAATATAACACAACAACAACAACGACAACAACAACAACCGTACAACCACAGCTACAACATCAATAGAAAATGAAACAATAAACCTGCTGCATAAAGCCCAGCTAAACAACATAAAACTGATATACAACAGCGACTGATAACGAATCAAAAGTGCGCTAAAATTGAAGCCTTTAAACAGGCAATGAATTGTGAAAATAGCACTAAGCAGCCAGAAATACAGCATTCGTATGGCGTTGACCACATTAACAAAACGCATATCATTGCGAGAAAAGATGTCAAATGTGTCGCCCGTTTGTTCCAGCGCTTGATAGATTCCGTGAAAGTGCCTGATCAATCCGTCAATAAATAAAAGGGACAAATCAAACAAGGGGGAATAAAATCTAAAACAAAAAGTCGTTACATATACTGTAATAAATCTTAAATGCCTACTCTTCTCCATCCAGTGTTAGAGAGAGTGAAAAAAAAATTCGAACAATTTTTAAAGTCATCAACTGCAATAGAAAAAAACACGACAGCAGCAACAAGAAAACAAAATATTTTTAAATTTTTAACACACAGACGCATTGACGTTACGATGTGTAGAATGCAACAGCAACAACAAGAAAAATTAAAACAATTGAACACAACACCAACAAGAATTACAAGCCTACATATGTACGTATATACATACGTATACGAATGCATATTACTAACGCTCATTTAACGCTTTTGTCTAAAGGCAATATTGTATATGAGAACCATTAACGAGAAGAAAAAAAGCTACTCCAATACATACCAACACATACACACGCATATTCTCTCACATAAACGAAATCACTTTCTCTGCCTCTCGTTTTTGAAAATATCACGGCATGTGTTCGGTTAGATATTCGGTTCGGTTTGTAGCCAAGTTGGCATATTTTCTCCACGCACACACACACACATAAAATGTAAAAAGATAGAGATTTCGTTTCTTTTTGTGTTTCTATATGAAACGTACTACGACAGCAACAACAAGAATAACACTCATGGAAAATATTTAACTGGACTGCATAAAGTGTCGGGGAAAAAGTCAGTGTAACTCTCTACCGCCAGCCACATGGCCATGTGGCCAACAACTATGGACGGGTTAACAATTTATGAGTAAAAGAGCATCCAGGAAAAAAAGAGAGGAAATCGTGTAAAATGCCTCTTCTTTTTTTTTTTTGTAATAAAATAAAACTCTGATAGCCTGGTTATCCATCCTCTAACTCCTCTGTTGTTTGTCTCTTTCTTCTTCTCTCTTCTCTCTCTTCAATGCATTTCATTTTATTTCATTTTATGTAGCAACAGTAGGCGAGTGTATATGTGTGTTTGTGTCTCACATAAGCCAAAGTTATAAGCAGGAGCATAAAAACACAGGCAGAAGAAAAAAGTGGGAATATTTAAACCAAAAACCATACACGGTTAGCCAATTGCAAAATTTGGTCTAACCATGGCCAGTAGTTAAACATGAACTCACACACACCTATTTACATGGCTATGTTATATGAGTTTATATTGTATTTACAACCATTACGTGTATGTATCGATGTAAGTATGTGTAGCTCGAAGCACTGTTATGTTATTGTACGTGTATAATGGCGCAAGTTTGTGTTTAAGTGTAGATCCGTTTTACAATTTTTATCCTGCCATGTTAATATTCTCTGCCTATGTGTTCGTGTCTGTATTATTATCATGGTTACTGGCCATACATAAAATACTGCAATTTCCAATTGAATGCCTCAATTTTTCCATTTTCATATATGACGCGGGAAAACACAGGAATCTGATCTGCTTAACCCTTATCTTTTAAAAAGTTAATCAGGAATTTGGTTTCGTTGGCAATTATGCATGTGGTAAGCAAATAAAAAAAATAAACGCAGGTCTTTAATAAAAATCAAAAAACAAAAAAAAAACGTTGTGAACAATTTAACGCTGACAGCAATCAATCACAAATTTGCCACGGGATAATTGATGACTTTTCTTTAAAAGATTTTGTCAACATAAATCTGCAAATCAGGTGTCTTTATTAGACTGCCAGCTGTTCGGTCGGACATGCTCAAATGTTAAAAGTTTTAATAGGACAAAAAAACACTCTAGTCCAGCAAGACATTATTTCATCACGAACTGCTTACATTGTTTTAGACAGCATTTTGTATAGATCAACATTAATCCGCAATAATATTGAATCTCTAACTTCCGATTTATAAAAATCTTGAATGATTTTTCGGCACAATTTCTTCTACAAGGTGCAGAGGCAAGAGTATAATCGCTAAAAACGGAAAGTCGAATTTATTAGCTAATGGCAGCGAAGACAGTTAATCCATCACAACGTTTGGTGGATCTCTTCTATCATGCAGGATTGCAGTACCGCAGAATGAACAAATGTCATGGGTGTTCAGAAAATATTCACACCCTTAGCCCTTTGTGTCTAAACTTTCCTTTTGAAATTTAAATTGCAGAACCTTTAGCTTTTAGAAAATTCACCAGCATTAATAGAGATTTTTAATTGCAAGCCGTAGTCAAAAGCCCAATTACCGAGATCTGTAAATCGCATGTCAAGTAGATTTCATAACTGTTGGTCAAATTAGTTTTGTGGTCTTGGCATATTCAGGAGAGAGTATCGAGTGAAACATCGATAGCTGGTCAGACAGAAGCTTCAGGGAAAAAATTGTGAACCTCACACATATCTAGTACATCAAACTTTACACAAAATATTATAGTGCATGAACTGCAGCACTGGGTATCTATTTTCTCATTTGAGTTCTTCGCTTCAGTCTTAAATCATTTTAAAATCTATTTGATTTAAATGAGTCATAGTTTCAATAAATTTCCAAATGATTTGAATGAAAAATCATAAACATATGTATATGTATGCTCTGTAAGTATGTATGCTGATGTCTTTAACAAGTATGGGTGTAATCGAATAGATCTCTGTATGGTTTATTAGCAAATGTCATGTTCATAAATGAACATTTTTTTGTTTTTATTTTGTTTTCATACACTTGCTGAAAGGCTGATGTATTTTGCATTACAGCACAGTTACTCTGTGATAAATACACTTGACAGACACACTCAACAAAAAAACACTCACAACAAATACTGAAAACAACACAATAAATATCACACAGTAATACAATAACAAATCTTATTGATAACTTACACGTACACTCATCACAACTTGCATCAAAATGCGTTTTATTAACTTACACACTCATATGCAGCACTGGGAGAGAGACAGAGAGAGAGAGAGAGAGAGAGAGGAGTGAGAGCAAAACACAAGTAAAATGACAACAGCTTTCAAATCGTAATTAATATTCATCTGTGTGTTATCAAGAACAACAATAACAACAACAGCAATAGATGTAGAAGAAGCAGAATAAGAAGAAGTAAACTATGAAGTACTATTACAATTACAACAACAACAACAACAGAAAAAATAACATGATTATTGTTGCAGTCTAAGTATGAACTGATACTTGTTCCTTCCCCTGGTTGTTGTTGTTCGATTTACTACAAAAAAAAAAGAGAGATAAAAAACAACAATTGTGCTGTTACAAGTATGAACATTAGCATGTGTATGCTGTGCGTAAAAGTATGTGCAATTGTATTAGTAATAGAAAATATCAACATCATCAAAACAACAGCACCAACACAACAACACGCAAGAAGAAGAGAGATGAAGAGAAGAAGAATAACAAACAAATAAACAAACAAGTTGAACAACAACAAACAACAACACACAACAAATCAAACTATCAACTAAAATTGAGATTAAAATGCATGAGAAGGTTTTTATTTGTTTATGTATGAACACGCACAATTTTCACTCTCCTATATGAGAAACAATCAACACAGGGTCTCTCAAAAAAGTGTTTTTTTTAAATCCAAATTAATACACATTTTAAAGGCGAATGTATATCGTAAATGAATTTTGTTTGAGAAATTTTCTATTACGCTTTCACGTAATTGTGGCACTAATTCGTATCCTGAAAGACCAAGAAAATATTGTAATATATTCGAGGAAAGAAATCGCCATATTTTGTTGGTTCCTGTAAGAACCGACCAATTTTAATTCCGTTGAATGCATGAAGATTGCAGTAACTAAAGGAATTTAGTTTGCTTAACACCACATATAAACTGTAGTTTCAGTCAGTCATGGTTAAATGAACGTAGATGGTGTGAGAAGTTGGAAAAGTCATGGCGAATTAAGTCAGTAAGAAATCCTTGTGATACCTACTACTTGGGTAAAGCATTTTGATTCAATATTGCAAAGCAATCGAGTAAAGTGGTACTACATACAGGAAATGAACCACTTTCCATCTGGTGTGTACACCATGAACATACAATACCGATATCTCTCGATAGAAATAAAACGTTTTTTGAAAAAGAAACTGAAACTTTAAGTAGTTGAAAGATCCTCTCAATACACTCACACTCCCTTAAATGTGGCCATATTCAGATATGCGTAGCTTTGATTGCGACAGTGTAAAAGTGTGTGAGACTCCGTATGCGTGTATTTTCGATTACATTATGTCTACATGTCTTAATATATAAACAATGTTTTGTTTCTGTTTCTGTTTCTGTTTCTGTTTCCATTTCCATCAGTGCTCTTCTTGTTTCTTTCTTTTTCTTATTTCTGTTACTCATTCATGCTGTTCAACTGTTTTTCTCTAATAATGTTGATGACAATCTTTCTATTCATGTTGTTGTTGTTAATGTTGTTGTTGTTGTTGTTATTGTTGTTGCCTTATATAGTAATCAAAACAATTCAAGACAAACCTTTTTCATGTGTAACTCTGCTGTCTTTCAATCCCATTTTACGAGGTACCAAAACAAAAAAAAAGCAAAAAAAAAAAGAAATGAGCAAAGACAACAGCACAACAGTTGGGTGTAAAAGAAAAGCACAGTCTGACTTAATAAAATATTTCAATTTTTGTTCTATGTACAGATGCTATTTTATTGCTCTCGCCTGCTTGTTCTTATAACCAACTTTGTTTACATTTTTGCCTTATTTTCCTTCATTTACATGTTAATCCTAAGTGAAGAGAAGTGCGAGAGTGATAGAGAGAGAGAGAGACAGAAAGAGAGAGAGAGAGCGAGAAGTTAGTGATAGACAGGATGTTCGAGATAATTGCGTGTGTGTATGAGTATGTGAGAAATTGAAAAAAATTTTTCCTTTTCGTTTTTTTTTTCTTCTTGTTCTTCTTTGTAAAAATTTTCTTGTTTTTGATTTTCGTAAATAATTAGGAAGCAACGGAAATGAGTATTGAATGCATAAATAAGAGTGTCTGTCTCTCTGTATGTCTGTACTTGTATTGTATGTGTTTTTCATTTTGTTTATGTTGGTTTTTATTATTGTTGTTGTTGTTGTTGTTGTTGTTGTTGTTGGTGTTGTTACTTATTTGTTTCCAAATGAATAGTTTAAGGAAATGTCTTGACAACACCTGATCTGGCCTAAATAATGAGAATTTGAAAGAATTTCTTGTTAGCCTTTCTTCAACACTTCATTGTTGAATTAATGGCACTGACGAGTGGCATACAAACTTTAATGAGTGATTAAATGCTTATGATTAAAAAAAAAAACAAAAAAATTATTAAAACTGGAAATGAATGAATGAATGAATGAATGAATGAATGAATGAATTCAATGAAATTCCAAGGAGTTTTAAAGTTTTACAAATGATTAAATGTGTGTATTCCTGTATTACAATATTCTGTATTTTTATTATCAAAAGCCATACAATTAAACCAAAACTTAGGATAGGTTTTGGCAATAAATACTTAACAATTAGCTCAGTATGTATAATTAACACAATGAAATAATATTATATGTGATACACCATCCCCTATTTAATTTTTTTAATGTTAATGTTTTTCCTTTAACGGATAAAACACTTCACAATAATTGCATGACCATGACGGTTGATTTAAAATTTGGTGCGTTTAATGTTGTTGTTTCGATGCTTAAGGAGGGAAATCCTGTCCAGGACCGGAAGATGTATGCAAGTGCACTGGCACTGCACGCATGCCAGCAATGCAACAACAAGACACTGCGCCACGCTCTGTAGCATTAATAGCCCAATAACTGTTATTTATTTACAACAAAATTTGTTTAAAAAAATTCCTTTTTAAAACAAAATATTGTGAAAAGAAATTTCTTTTTCAACTCATAAAAAAAATAATTCCATAAAATTTACGATCATATTATCGATAACAGCATCAGCAGAGCAGATAAAAATATTGATGGCTTATTATTGGCTTAATTCAAAACGAAACAAAAAATGAAAACAAAAAAATGGTTAAAAATCTGTCGTTCTCTCCAATTTAGGCTGTCAAGGAATTTAATGCAATGACTGCACAGACTGCTACTTACACACTCTGACACAAAAGCAAGAAGCTTACGATGCATGTTTAAATTGTAAAAGGAAGTAGAGGTTATGCTTGCCATTGTTGCATTGAACGTTATCGATACTCTAAGTCAAATTGAAGCTGACGATGATGCAGTCAAGTGATGGAGATTTCGTTTTATTATTTTTTTTTCTTTTTTTTCTTTTCTTCATGTGGTTTCCTAAGGAGTTTTAGATTTTCGGTTTCATAATATTCCTTTCTCTCTCTCTCTCTCTCTCTCTCTCTTTCCCAGTATTTCACAAATTTTTAAATTCTATTATAAATTCCTGTACGTCATTCAGTTTTACTGCGCTATGTACGTAAGCTGGCAGCAAAAGATTAAGAGTATAACTAACTCTCACTCTATCTCCTCTCGGTCTCCTCTCTCCCTCTAAAAAACTCTCTCTCTCTCTGTGTGTGTGTGTGTATGTGTGTAGTTCGTATTATAATAGACCAGAACCAGGATTATTTTCTTTAAGCATTGCAGGGTTTTTGTGTTTTATAGCCAATAAACTATCATAACATATTTTCCTCAACTATAATCTTTAAATTATTAGAGCAGAAGTGGAAACAAATATTTTTTTGGTAGTTTTATTCTTTTCCAAATACTTGGGGAAAAATAATTTTGAATATTTTGTTTTAAGGAAAATATTTCATATTTTAAACGAATTTCAGAATAAAATAAAAAAATTATTACGGTTTTGTTAACAAAATACGTCATACGTCCTATATGTGTTTTACTTTGTAACAGTTGCCAGGGATTCACTCTTATTGCATTAAAAGAATGAATTGAATTGAAATATAAAATTGCTGGCTTTAATTTTATTCAATTTAACTTGAACACTTTGCTACTGTTAATGTTATCTCCCAGAGGCAGTGAGAAAGTCTCTGTTGCTTCTCTGTATTACACTTTCTCAATTTATTTTTATTTCATCATTGACTTTCTGTTTAACTGTAAATGCAATTGCTTTTGTTGTTGCACATTTTTCTCGTTTTCTTTTTCTCTCTCTTTGTATAGCCAGTTGTTCACTTCATTATATGCCCTCAAGTCATTCTTTTTTTGTTAACAACACTTGTCCATTTAGTGCTTTTCACCTGTAAGATGCCAACGATAACAACTAAACAACAACAACAACAATAGACAACTACAACAACAGCAACAATAACAACAATAGACAACTAAACAACAGATGTTGGTTTGCAGTGAGGCACTCAAAATAACAGCAGTCAACAATAAAAGAAAACTAAAACGAAACAAAAAAAAATAAGAAAAAAAAAATAAAACTTAGGCTGGCTGGCTGGCCTGGCTGTCTGTCTATCTTACTGAATCATAGACGAACAGCCTTGCTAGTCCCACAGTCCATTCATTTAAGAATTTTTTGATTGTGTAGAATTTTTTTTAATTATTATAGAGAGAGCGAGAGAGAGAGAGAGAGAGAGAAGCACAGAAACATTGCATAACACTGGCTGTTATAAAAATAGGTTTTCAATGGAATTTTGTAAAATTATTATTCACTATGAGTTTTTTTTCTTATTGAATTTGATTTAATTATTTTAAAATTTCCAAACTATTCAATTTAAAAAACCTTGCTTAGTTATAGTGACGATATTTAATTTTCTTTTTTATTTTAAAGCCATAATACCGCATGCATCTCCTGACTGCACAGTACTAAACGACTCTTTGTTTAAATAAAGCTAACCTAACAACAACAAAAAAAAGAAATCCTTTAACGTAAGGGTAACGACAACAACAGTAAAAAGTATAAAAAACAAAACAAAATGTTTAAAATGCATGGTTTTTAATGGCAACTGTTAAACACCACAACCACTACCACAGACAATGAGTATTTGCTTATACCATCTCATAAAAAGTGAGAAGAGAAAGGCAAACAAAACCAAAAACAAAACAAAAAAATAAGAGAGAAGAAAAAATATCATCAACGTCACAGTCATATTTGTCAGTATTTTGATATGTTAGTTGTTTTAGTCAATGTTTTGTTGTTGTTGTTGTTTCTGCTATTTATTTTGAACAAATACATTCAAATATTGTAAGTTGTTGTTGTTGTTTTTTGTTGTTATACTCTCTATAACTCATATTGAAATGAATGTCGAACCGCATTCAAGTGCATAGAATTTGAAATTGATATGAGTATTGAATATCATTTCGGTTTTTTCTATTCTCTTTTTCTGTCTCGCTCTCTCTCTCTCTCTCTCTCTCTCCCTTTCTCTCTGTTGTCGTGTCTGCCTTTAATAACATATCACTCTCCGCATTTTTTTCCTCTCTATTATATGGTGTACCAATTATCCACAAAAAAAAAAGAATCAATGTGTGCGAGAGTTTACAGTCGCTTTAACTTAATTAGAAATGATATTTAAACTTGAACAATGTAGTTTTTTTTTCGCAGTTTAGTTATCAACGAGGCAAATTACTGAATTTGTTGAATTTAAGAAAATTTACGCAAACAATTATCTTCAATGGTAAATGGTTCAGGAGTGTGTTAGTTACAGAATTAAGTTCTCACAGCATTACCTTCTTTTATGTCCATCTTGTGAAGCTTAAAATGGCCCTAGGGTTTAGGAACAAAAGACCAAGGAATACCCAGCTTATTTAAAGTAATCGGAATGTCTATACCTTGTTACATGTCGACAATTATGAGCCCCATACAGTTTCCGAAAAGTTCATCAGCAATGCAATTTCCGACGAAATCATTGTATCCTCTAACACACTTAAAAGTTACTTTTGCTACCTCTAACACACTTAAAAGTTACTTTTGAATAATCCGAAATTTTTCTGAAAACAACCAGTATTAATGAACATAACCGTACAGCAAGATGTCCTTTGTTAGGGACTTAATAGCAGTCTAGCTATACGAGAAATTTACTATTGCATTGCTTTCAGCATGGCCATGACCTCAGCTTGAAAAACACTGGTGGAAGCTTTTGAAGAAGCATTTTGTAATTAAGACGATAGCTTCTATTTTAGTTCTATTCAGCCTTAAACAGCTGTACAGCATTTCTGTAATTTATTTATTTGCCTAGCACAGCAACTGTTAGTCATTTTGCCATCATTTGCTTTCAGAAAAATTATTGTGATTATTTTTTTCGAGATTTTTTTCAAAATGTGGTTGACGTTTGATTATGGCGGAGTAAATTTAAAAATATTTAAAAAATTAGATTTTAAATTATGAGTATAAACAAAAAAAAACAAATATTTCATCAAATGAATTGTAGAGTAGAAATAAAGTTTACAAAAATTTGAAGGCTATTACAGGAGTATTGAATTTTTGAAAAAAGAAATATTTCAGAGAGAAACTCATTATTTTCTAATTAACTGACTAAATTATATTATATTGTAGGAGTATTCGCATACATGGCCAATCCAATGATAATCCAATATTTTTAAGCGTATTTTGTTAATGTTTTGCCATGAACATCTCTTATACTCACTGAGTTAAGTATGAAACTACAACAAATCAAAATTTCTATTTTATCACCAAGTATAAGAGAAGAATTTGTTTTTTTTATGTTTCCAATCTAATAACCTTCTTATTTCAATATTTATTTCATTCTATTCTTCTTTCTTTCTTTTATTTTCCTATAATTTTATTTTATTGCCTTTAAATCAACAATAAATTTTACTTATACTTACTGCTTCTCTCTCTCTCTCTCACTCTCTCTCTCTCTCTCTCTTTGAATAGAATTTCTGGAAAAATTTTTATAATTTTCAATATCCCTCCAATGAATATGATGTGTATGTGTGCAGAAAAGTATCATTTTTCATTTGGCAAACAAATTAATTCCCTGATAAATGCATTTATGTACGTACTCATATTGAAAGAAATTTTTTGGCCACGCTAAAACCCTGGCCAATTTTACTCATCCTATGCTCAACTGATGCAGTTGGATTTCTCTTCTTTTTTTTTCCGATTTTCTTCGTTTTGTGATCAGTTTGTTTGATTCAAACCCTGCGTATTGATGCAGCAACGTTATCAAACATTCTAATGCATTCACATTTAAAATTCCATTCGCCAGAAAAAAAAAAGAACAACAGATCTACAGAAATGGGGAGAATTAAAAGGAAAAAAAAACTTACTCTGACTGCATGCGTATGTGAGTGTGCGGTTCAAAAAACTCAGAAAGAAATAACTGGCATGTGGTATTGTTTCTGTAGCAAGAAAATGGGGAAGGTGTGCCAAAATAATTACTTGAATTTCTTGTTATCCTTTCGTTAGCTTTTGAGATTGCATTTGTAAGGCTATTGTTTTTTAAAAAGGTGGTTTGGACTTTTTTATTTTGGCTATTAGCAGTTACGGTACTACCTCCACTGAGAGAGGTATTATGCTGCTGACTTAAGATGGTGTTGTATTAGAGAATAGTAGATTATCTCGTAATACATTGGCTACCAACATTGTCAAGCATTTCATCTGGATTCAACAGAAAGCTGCCGTATGCAATTAACCACACTTACTCCTCGTAAACTAAGGCGATCGTAAATGATGGATTTTTTTCACAATTTTACTTTAAAGAATACGACAATGACTTGAAAATCTTCACATTTTGAGCTTACTCTCTCTCTGCTGTCTCTCTCTTCTCTCTCTCTCTCTCTCTTTTGTTAGTTTCGATCTTCACTTCTATGAGAACTGTTTCCTCTAACTCTCATTAAGCTGGAATTGAATTGGTCGCCTATAAATTTGTATAATCTTGCTTTAAACTTCGAAGATAACAATGGATTTTCATCTTTTATTTTAACATTCAATTCATTTTTGCAGTGAATGTGTGTGTCTTTCACCATTTATCCTTCCCTTGGCTGACCTTCTCTTTTGCCTTTCATATGTTCATTTAGACTTTCTACTCTTTGGTTTCGCTACTTCTTTTTCTATTTCTCTTCTCTTTTTTTTCTGTTTTTTCATTCTCTTGTGCTCCCTATTTTGTAGCATAAAAGAAAACGAACGCAATGCATAAATTTCCAATTCACTGAACTCTTTTTCCATTAACACATTTGCCATATGGAGAGAACGAGAGCGTTTTTCTCCAACGTTTAGTTGGTTTTTCATTTTCGTTATTTGAAAGCGTCGTACATTTCAAAATTTTGCCAGAAAAAAAAGCGAAAAAAATACAAAAAAAAAATGGAAGAGGAATAATTCAAATTTGTAGAGGGGTAAAGAGAGTGATGGGAAAGAGCATTAGGACAGCTTAAAATATGCAATTTATATGCTAAATGAATGGAAATGATATGAAAACCTATCTTCTTTTTCTTTTTTTCCTAGCGTAGCTTTATTTTTTAAGCATTGAAACGAAAATATTTTATTTAAAACGAGAATATCGTGATAAATAAATTATTTGTTAAGAAATTTTAAACTTAAAATTTTTTTATTTCATATTTCAATTAAAAAAAAAACCAAACAAAGACAAAGAAGACAAAGTAATAAAAAAAAGAAGGATTTTTATAAAATATTTTTATGTGAGAAAAGTAAATAATAACCACTGTCTTCCCTTCCATTATTATCTAAAATCTTAATAAAAAAAATGAAAAATAAAGAAAATAAACTTTCATTTTAATTTTAAAATGAAAATAAAAATAAAATATCTTTTTAACTTTACTTTTTAACTTCATGTACGACACACACACACACACCATAACAACAGAGTTGACATCACACTTACAGCGTGAAACCCAGTTATCAATTCCCGTTTCTCTTTTGACATGCATGTTGGAAAAAGCAACAGCAGCTGAAGTAAAACAAAAAAGCCTGATCGAAAAAGTGGTCATTTACAAAAACAAAAAAAAAAAAAGAAAGCAATTATCAGTAAGTAGGGAGGGGGGGGGGGTGTCTAGGAAGGTATGAGAAGTCAAGGTACTGACATAAAGTTTTATGAAGTTCATAAAATTCCTTTTATACCTGGCAATAGTATGAGAGTATAGAGAAGAAGAAGGTGTGTCGTCACACGGCTACAAAGTCTTATCAGGTGTTCTAAAAACACGTTACTGCATCAGGATTTTTCTCTTTTCTTTTTTTTTGTTTCATTTCGTTTTTAAAAAGTGAAAGAAAAAACAGCAAGATTTATAATTTTATTAAGTTTCTTTTTTAATACGATCTAAATGAGTAACCACTTTTAATGTCTTTATTTAGAAAACTCCACTGAATATAATCATTGAAACATTAATTTAAATTAACAACTTTAATGGCTTCTTCTTCTTTTTTTTACTTATTTTTTTTTAATTTTTTGTTCAAAAATCTTTCTTTACTAGTTCAAGATCTTATATTTTTTTATTTCATTTAAATTCATTCGTTCACTTGATTTCCTTTGATTTTCATTTGATGCTGTTGGTTTTCTTAAGTAAATTGTAGAAAATATGAAAAAGGATTTTTTAATTGTTTAGACAAATAAGTTTATCTAACGCTTTTTCAAGTATTTTCTACATTTCACAAAATTTTTCTGATTTTTCTAGTTTCGTTAACACTTTATTCTTTGGCATAATATCAGGCAGCCACACACTATCCTGTAGTCACTCAACAATATTGATAAATGGCACTTTGAATTTAGCCGAAATGTAGGCAGCA
>QOCX01000314.1:201853-224740 GCA_005959815.1 Sarcophaga bullata | reverse complement strand
ATACACAAAGCCGTTTGAAAACTTTTTACTATAAATAAAAATAAAAGTATTAATTTTTTTATTAATTAACTCAAAATAAAATGTCTACAAACGTTCCTATCAAAACGGAGGAAGTCATTTTGGATAATGGTGAATATCAAAGCACTGAAGAGTTGGAAGAAGAGTTACAGTAAGTTTTCTACACTTAAAAAATCTCTTTATTGATTTACTTTATTAAAGAAATTATTTGTAGTATGTAATGTATAGTTTCATATGTTTTTCATTTATAGTTTTTTTTGTTATTGTTTATTTCGCTATTTTGTTTTAAACCAAAAGCCATATGTTTTTCCAATGTGATTGCTTGCCTGCGATTTGTCATACGTTTTCTTATCAACCGAATCTCAATACGATTCCATCATTTATCAAAACATATGGGCTCGTTAATGAACGAGGTTGGCAATACATATAATCGAAAAAAGTGTGGCGCAATGCTATTGATGACAGACAGCCGAAACCATATGAGCACAACTACCACTTTAGTTATTTTCTCAGTAAATCTTACTGCTCTTAAAGCGTATTTTTGTTAACAGAATGGAGTTCTATCAATTTCAATGAATACTTTTAATATTTATTGGTTTTTTGTTTCAGTACATCAGTTAGAATATCTTTATATTTTTGCTGCTTAAGCAATTATTAATATAAAAATTATTGGTATAGTATTGGAAAACTAAATAGGTATGAGTTTAAGTATGTACCATTTTGATTCTCTGACCTATTGTCACAATAAGGAGACCTAGTTCCGATTTCAGCTCCCATGATACACATGATACACAACTCTATTATATTTGCCAAACACATCTGCTAGTGGCATATTTCCTGTATCAAGCTACAAATTGTTAACAGTATTGATCTGAATTAAAAGTTTGATTGTATAGTAAATGATCATTTTGATCATGATCAGCCCCCGTCGATAACCAAGCGATCATGTGTTTAAAAATTTTTTTCTTTTTTATCAGTTGGATGTACAATCCATAGTTTTTTTTTGTACTTATACTCTTGCAGAATACATATGTTAAACTCAATATACAGTTTCGATACAGGTCTATGTTACTCAGTTCATATTGATTGCCAAACGTCTAATATCTTGACCTATAACATATTTTGTGTTTTTTATATTATTATGAGTGGTAAACTGCATGATCACGCTGACACAATTTATCAGTGTAAACTCAACTAAAGATGGTATAACATTCATATAAAATGGGCATCCCCTCTTCGTAGTAAATCCCCCCAAGTCTAGTAAATCTATGATAGAAACAGATCTAATATCCCACTAAATTAGAATTGAACGTTGAAATTCTTTGACAAACAAACTTGGAAGTGATAAAAAAAATTGGAAACACTTGGGCCAAGAGTAAAAAATTCAAATGAAATTATGTTGAGATATTAAGGTTTTTCTTTTTATTCAAAATTCATGGAGTTGTTGGTTGTTGTACCATACCAGCATATTGGGTTATATTCAACACTTGACGTGACAGATATACAGTTGGAATATCAAAAAATTGTAGGTCTTGAGATTATTTAAAAAAAATTGCCTACTATTTTCTAATGTACAGTGTTAGTTTGTGTAAAACTGCATTTGGTAACACTGCTTGCTTGCATTATGAAAAAGCAAATTCCATATTTTGTTTTTGTCGTTTTTGTTTCAATTCATGAATATTCCTATTACATATTGGAAAAAAAAACACCCTTAACACAGTATTTAATGACACAATAAATAATTTACACACATATTTTTTTTGTTATAAAGAAAATTTTTATGGTATTAATTCTTTTGTGAGAATTAAAAAAAATGATTAAAAACAAGCTGTATTATTTCTATTTTCTATTTTCTTAGTGTTTGTTTTGTATGTGTTGAGTGTGTGTGGCGGCTAAAAATCAGCTGCTTTTTCTTATCACTTGTTTTATTATTTTTTTTTTCATTGTAACCGTATGATTTGTTTTTGCTATTGTGTGTTAGTGTCGTTGTTGGTTGCTATTATTACTGTATTGTGAGTTTTTTTTATATTTTTTTATATATGTGTTGTTTTTATTATATTTCGTACTATTGAAACAGCTGTACCGGCAAAAAACGAATCGAAACAAAAAAACAGAAAGATCCGTCTATTATTCAGGCTGACTTCGTGTTGTATAAATAATAAAAATACCGCACTACATTATACTATAATCTATACAGCTTTGGAAAAAATATTAAGCGCACAAAGAGAAAAATTAAATTTATTTCTTTGTTCAAACTTACTTATGGCACTTAACATTGCAGAAAACTTTGACTCCTGACCTTTAAAACATGTCTACCATAGAAACAGTATAAAAGGACTTTGGTATCGTTCTTAAGAACTATCTATATTTCGGGTCTCATAAGTAAACTTAAATAAACCACACATGAAACCTATAATTTTGATGAAATTCGATTTTATTCTTATGTACGAAAATTACTCTTGTTGGTTACTCCTCAACCGAAAAGGGTAATATTCGTTTTGTTATGTGATTCATGGCACCATTTGGATGGAATCCAAGGCGGCGGTACTATTCAGAGTATTCGATTGTAGGCCAAAAGTAAGTGTATGGTTGAAAGTACAAATCCATACGCCAAGTACGATATAATTATCCTTAAGATAGACACGATTACTGAGAATGCAATAGAATCGATAATTCGTGAATTTTCTTTAAAATCAGATATATTTTTCCGACAATGTGCATACAATTCTAATCCTACTATTATGTTTCCGGTATCATATTAATTCTTTAGGTTAGCAGGTTTAATTTTTTCTACGCTTTCGACATTTTAAGTTCTTCAGCGTATTTACTATTCCCTTAAAAAATTAGAATCGAAATAATCAATTCTGCAATTTATATCTTTTTTAATTTTAAATAATTTATTTACATATTTGAATAATTATATAAATTTGAAAACAATATTATCGATCGTAATGAAAGAATTTTTTTTAAAATTTTAAATTATTTCTCAATGTTGTTATTTACCAGAAAAATAAAAACCATATGTTTTTAGATTCTTTGTCGTAGTTGTTGTACTTTAATTTTGTTGCTTTTTTATCTCTGTTTTATTTTACTTCGTGCTGTTGGCTGCTAATGTATGTATTTGTTTAATTTAAATTCAGTTTATTTAATTCTTTTTTTCATGTTTGTCCGCTTAACGGTCGGTACGTTTGTGAATATTTATTTATATGCCTGCATGTACATACAAAAATACATACATATGTACGTACATACAATACAGTACATATTTTTATTTTTACTTTTTTTTTTTTGACTATTAAAAGAGACCGGTTGACGCAAGTGACCTTTGCGTAGCAAATTAAGCTATTTTATAAAATACGAAATAAATGTACTTTTTTTTCTTTTTAAAATAATGTTGAAATAGAAATTGAAATTTTGTTCTTTTGTGATTCTATCTGCTTTGGTATACGGTTTCATTCTTATCAGAAGCAATGAAAATATGTGCTTTGCTACCACCACCTACCTACCTACCTACCTATCATATGCTATAGTAGAAAGTGAATTCTTAGAAGCGTACAAAAACAGCTGATAGATTAGATATTTTGTTTGCTATTTCAAAAAAACATGTAAATACTAAAATATAATATGATTTTCTCTTATGGTATTTCACGTATTATGTCATCTTGTATGGAATTTCTTGCGTATTATAGAAATTGCTATTGCTGTTGACCTATTTAAGCGATGGCCATGCATATTACACTACATGCCTTAAACAAAATCATTTTTATCTTTTTAAACAATTAAGAGAATTAATATGTTTTTATTTAAATGTTTTTCGTTGAAAAATTAATTTTTATTTTATTAAGTATAAGTAAATAACTTCAATTCACAAATTTTTGGATTTATTAGGAATATCAAAGGAACCTTGTAGAACCCAAGAAAGTTGTGTCCATTAAGGCAGCTGCCAGTTGAACCTAGGCATAGCAACAGGACTTCAGTAGTGTGTTTTGCAATTGCCAACAGTGTTGTAGCTGCCTAAAAAGAAATCCAATCTTTTAAATATTGTTTGCCAGTTGCCACATGTTAAACCGTTTTCGGCAATTGGTCATAAATGAGCTTTAGTAGCCCTTCATAATCGAGCCATTCTTTTTTGAAATATCGTTTTGTTAAGTGCTTTTTTGCTGGTAATCCGTAATGAACCTCTTTGATTGCCTGTGAAACATTTTTGGTCTTAATCGGTCTTCTTATGACATTTAATCGCGATTAGGTCTCCAATTATATTGATTTCAAGGCTTTAAAAGGATCTAACTTATTTGAAAAAAAAACTCTATCTTATGTCAGTCTTATAGAATATAGTCTAAAGTAATGAAATTAGAAAATTATTGTTCGCAGGAATTCCGTTTGCAGTAGATAAATTCATTCATTCACTAATTCACGTTTTTTTAATTTTATTAACAGAAAAACACTTTGACCGTACATTTTGTGTTCACCATCACTGTTTTTATGAATCTTTTTCGTTTCTCTTTGCAAATATCGTCAACAAAACAATTCAACCCAAATAAACTCTTTGCAATCAATAAACAAAAACTTGCCAGCTCTACAATTTACACACATGCCCACTCACGCACACATACTACACTTAGTCGTACTCATAATCTACACATACACACATATGTATTTGCTAATGGCAAATAAAAACAACAGCTGCTGGCTGACTTTTTGCAAATTCAATTAATTTTTTTTGCGGTTTTTTTTTTGCTTAATTCAATTCAATTCCACATGTTCCATACCAACGTCTCATGTGCCTGCCTATATATTGGATGTGCTAATTGCGTTTTAAGAAATCAAAAGAAAACAAAAATGCGAAAAGACGAATTCGCTATGAAATGAGAGAAAAGAGATAAGAGAATAAAAACAAAAAAGTAATAACACGCCAACCATAAAATAAATGTGGTTGTGAACTTTGAAATATCAAACGGTTGGAAACGTTATATGGCATTGCTGCCACTGTTGTTGTTGTTTAGACTATTAGCATTTCCGTTTCCCCTTATGAGTGTGTTGAGTAAGAAAAAAACACGATGCTTTGCTTTGCCTTGCCAATGCTTAGCTGTAAAAATCAGTATAGTTTTCTTTGCTAGTGACTGGTGGTTATGCCGACATCATATGTTGTGTGTGTGTGGTGTATTTGTTGTATGCCACATTTGGTGTTTTCGTTTAATTTGTACAAAAGAGTAATAACAAACAAATTTCGCACAGCAAAAGAGTACGATGTAAAGAGAGAGAGACAGAGAGACATCGCAAAGAGAAACAGCCAGTATGGAAATAAAGCTAGTGTAGAATTTGCAAAATTATGTTCATTGAATTGTGGGGCGAATTGCTAGCAAATAAAACGCGGTTGGGACGTCGCCACCGTGTACGTCGTCATTATCATTGTTCTGTTATTAATAGTAGTGGTGGTGGTGGTAGCAGCGCACGTAGTTGTATTTTTAGAGAATGACAGCGACAGTGTAATGCACTTAAAGTGGAGCTTATTGTCTGGCATACAGACTGACGGCGAAGACGATTGTCGACTAGTTATTTCTTTTTTAAGACGGTTGACTGGCTGTTTGCCTGGTGGCTGTACATTTAGTTTTTTATTCATACAATTTATTTATTTTTTTTGCTTACCGCCTGTTTCTTGAATGTTGTGTTGTTGTTGGTCTACAAATATATAAATTCATTGAATGAAAATCCAAGCAGTACATTTTACCTTGTGATGCATATGATTAAAAAAAATATATATTTGCTGCAGTACTTATTGCGATCATTATTGCGTTTTAAAGTTTGTAGTTGAAGAAGTTTTGTATTGCATTTTCTTATGAATTCCAAGCATTTTTTTGAGACATAAGGCGTCAAAATTAATTATAACTATTTGATATCAGGTCACCACTCTTGAATTGAATTTAAACTGAGAATATTTCGATCAATAGTTTTTTAGTTAAAGAACTATGAACTGGACAGAAAGAGATTCTACTTAGAGAAGTTTCTAAAAAAAATAAATTGAGGTTTCCACAGCATCAATTGGTCACCCAGAACTTACGGCATGGTATTGTGAGACTATTGCTGGTCTATGCCAAAGATCAAGTCTTCGCGAGTAATTCTCTAATGTTGGTGTATTTGCTAACAAACATTCTTCACATTATTACCGATATATGAGCGAAAAAATACCTCGAAGAGATCGATAAAAGTTATCTCAAAAAGTTCTTTTGTTGCAACCAAACAAGAAGACGTAATTTTTAAATGACCGTACTTCGTACATAAAAGCAAGTGAGCAAGGCAATGATAACACAATAAATTAATAATCCTTTATTAAAATATTATATTTGCATTTTTATCACAAGTTGTCCAATTCTTATTAAGAATTGTTTAATTCAGAATTCTCTCAGTGGAAGCTACCTGGAGGAAAAACTCTCTCTAAATTTCTGTATTATGCTCTTTGTTTTGTTATACGATTTTCGAATATTGATTAAACGTTTTTTTTTTTCTGTAATAACTTGTTTTTTCGTGATTTAGTTGGATTTAGTTGTCCTGGTTTTTCTTATTTTCTGATTTTAAGTTTGAGGTAGGTTTACTACAAACAAAACATATTTATTACCATATGATTTGTTCTGTTTTATTTTATCGACACAAACAACAGATGTTATTAGAACTCACTTGAAAGAAAAATGCATTTAAAATAACAACAAATGAATTTATGATATTTTCCTAACGATCATCTACTCTTGGCGCACTTGTATGATTTTTTCTCTAATTGCAGCATTTATACCTTTGCCTGTATTTAATTATAATTACGCAAATGATTACATAATTTGTAAAGCAAAACAACAAAGAAAAAGTTTGTTTTAGTTGTTATTTTCATTCTATTTTTGTTGAGAGTTGCATGATGGCGCCAATATTGTAGCTGATTCCGTCGTCTTTAAACGCGAACCATTTTTAGCGTTCGTAAAAAATTTGTTTGTATGGGAAACCTTCTTTCTGTTGTTCTGTCTTCTCTCACAACAACAACAGCAGTAGCACATGATAAAAATAATTGCAAAAACAAAAAGTATTTATACTACTTTTATTAAACAAAACTGAAAACATGTTTTTCTTCTCCCCTTTACATTGTTCCAACCTTCTGTTCTATCGTGGTGTGTCTCTGTGTGAGTTGTCTGTGCTTTACAGACGCGTGTATAGCCAGTCACTCATTCACCATCATCACCACCACTACCGTCACTGCCATAATTGTTTTACAGTTATATCATGCAAAAAAGAAACAATATTAAACGCCAACAATAATACACTCTCTCCATGATAAACAATAGAGTGTATTAAGTTCATACATACTATGTAATGTATTGTTGTTTAAGTGAGTAAGTTGTAAATAGAGAAAGAGGGTAAACATTAAACAGGTTGCTTGAATGTTATTGTTATATTACAATTTTACATAAATTTTATTTTGGCACCCTATCTAATCGCATTCGTATTGACCAAAACATTCGTAAATCAATGGGGGCGCACTAACTAAACAGCTGCGTGATGTCAGTTGCCTTATAAGCCGAATGGCATGAAATCGCACAACTTAGTGGCGAATTGACGTCGTTAAAACGTAAAATTTTTGTTTAAGAAAACTTCTGCAATAAAATCAAAATCGGTTGTGTTATGTGGATCCTTGTCGAATCATATACTGTTTAGTTCGTAATCTTGAATTGCTTGCCTTCAGATCATAAATTTTTTCATATTTCGTTTAGCTGGAAATATCTGACCTGGGGGTTTGAGTTGAGGCCTCATGTCTAACAAGCCAACACAACACTCCCTACTAGATTACGGCGACTTCTTGGTAGTCATTATGTATTGTTGAAAAAGTGATAAAGTTTGCGTCAACACTACATTTACATATGTATCGATTTTTAAACGATTATGAAATAAATTACAATCCGAATGCAAGATATTTAATAGATGACAGCATTGCCTGATCAATTATTGTGCACAAGGACTACGAATTTAAATAATTCTACCATTCAGTTTGGTAGTAGACTGCATTGACCAAATTTTTTCGTATTCTCTCCTTAAATATGAAACTAAAAACATGGTTTCTATTTATAGATTTATGTTCGTCTTAGACGTTGTTGTTGTAGTATATTGCCATTTATCATTTTTACAATTCAAATTGCCACACCCCTTCTAATCAATCTTTTATAAATAAAAAATATTTTTTAAATTTATTTAAACACACACACGGATTGAGAACAGTATTAAGAGAACAATATTAAGTCTTTTGAAGCTGTCAATCTTGTGACAGTAGATCAGCAACAACAACAACAGCAGCAGCATCATAGACATAATGTGCATAAGGCCATCATCATTATTTTATACTGCTATGTACGTATGCATGTGTGCAATATATGTATATATGTACACTATACAGCTTACAAACATTTTTGTGTTGATATTGTTGCCATATATACGAACGAGTATAATAATCGTTTCGTATTGTATCGTATCGCATATATATTTTTAATATCACCAACCACTAGTAGGTGAAGGCTACAAGAGACAATACTCTTGTATTTTTTTTTTCCATCTACAATATTTATAAATTTTTAAACCGTGTGATATGTGATTTTGCCCAAAAGGGTGAACAAAATGTAAATAAAATAGTGCAATAAGCAGTGTACGAAGAGTATTGAATGTTGCAGCTTGTACGTTATTGGCTTTTATCCTTATTTTTCGTTTTGGTTTTTCTGTATTGTGGTTTTTTTATTTTCTAGAATTTTAGGTCATAGTTGACGTCATCAATGTGACTTTTACCCGGGGTTTGTTGACCTATTTAGTTTGCCTTTCCTATACACATGCAAATAAAACTCACTATTATCCGGTAATTTACATACGGTTTCATTCTTTAAACGTATACAATAAAAATTCTATTTATTATTTAAATAAAATGTCATGTAATTTGCTCTTTCAACACTTTCAGCAGTGAAGAACTAAAACTCTTCAGGACATTCTTGAAATTGATTGAAAATTCTCAAAAGTTATCTGTGACGCATGTATGTAGGCTTTTTAAGTAATAATAGGCTATAGGAAATACACACGTTAACTTGCAAAAATGTATGAAGTTTTTATTTAGGGAAATAAATGAATATTAGCCATTTAGGACAGTGTGTGAGGGAGTCGAAGTTCTGTTAAATAAATCAAAATATATGTAGTTACCCGTTGAGATAACACTTTGAATTGCTTCATAATGCTTCGGAGCCAACTGACAAGTCTTAATTAATCGATATTAGACCCTTGCATTTCAAGCATTAATTAGTCCCTTGGAGTCAAACTGAAACCGGCTTGAGTTTAATGATCGATCATAAACTATCTATCGATGCAGTGTCAGTCAAAAGAATAAAATCTGCGATCGCCACGAGACGCACGCTAACAAATTAAATGTGTGATATTCTCTTCATTCTCAGTTGATTTATAAGCCTTTCCTGTCATTGTCTTTGTCTTTCGTAAACCTACCTGACATAGTTTTGTGAGTTCAACTCCAAATAATGCATCATTCTAAGGCCATTCACAGCTCTTGAAAAACCTCTAGCTGCTCTTTGCGACGAATTTGAGAATTCTCTTGCCTATCATTACCATGGGGCAATTATCCTTCGGAAGATTTCCCGTTGAAGAAACAGTATCGTGTTATTTACACAGCACGAATTTTGATAATAAATTCAATGATTTACAGGCATTATTCGTTTACCTATTTATGAATAAATAGCAAGTCTACAAGGCGTTTTTGAATTCTAACATATCACGAATCTTTTTTTTACATTAAAACTTATTTCACTGAAAAAACAAAAGATACAAAATTTACGACACTTTTTTTTTGGTGTATAATTACGTACTCAAAGAAGATGTCAATGTTCTTTCTCATGTCCTAGCCGAAAAGTCTATGACAGTTTTGTCAAAGACTCCAATAGATTATAAACATTGAGCATCTCGTGATCTGTGTTACTCATTTAACTTTGCAGATCCCATGTCCATTAAACTAACACCTTTTTACTATATTTTAATAGTAGACTATTATACAAATTTACAATGAATTAAATTTCCATTAGTAATAAATAAAAATTCTTCAATTTAATTTTAAAATTGATGATCAATTTTCTATTTTTCAATGTTAATTTGTCATATTGTAATTTATTATTGACTGAGATTCGTAAGAGTGTATTTATTTATCTGTGTGCACAAATAAAACACAAAGCCTTATTGTTGTATTTCTTGTTGTAATGTTGTAAATAACAATAAAAAGTTGCAAAACTACATTCCTTTTAACTGCCTACAATAAACAACCATTGCTAGAGATTCGTGTGAACTACTCGACTCGACGACCGGCTAACAGAGATGGAAAATCACATTTTTTCTTTGTAGTTGTTATCTTTTGGCTTTTATCTTATTTTTTTATTTGTGATTTTTCTTTCTTTATTATTTTCTTTTTGTTTTTCTACTATCTTTCTTATATATTTAGTGGAAATTTGTCTTAAATTTCTCCTGGCTTTTCTAAATGCGATAAACTGATCGATATTTTAATGAATATAAAAAATATACAAATAATAACGGTGACCTTTTTGATCATTTTTCGTATCAGGGCTCTACAATAGATTTTAACCGAACTCTAGTTGAGTAGCTAGTAGGTTACGCGAATGAAGTTCGGTTACCATTCATTATGGAGACATCAGTGTAAATTTTTTCAGTATACAATAGAATTCGTAACACGTGATAATGACTAAAATGCTCAACAGCGCTTGCCATTACACCACGACTAGGCTAACAAACTAACAGCACATGTAAATCATTGAATTTTATTCTATGCGCTGATCATTAAATCTCACATTTTTAAAATTATAGTCCATTGATCGCAATGCCTATAAGATTTAAAGCCAATACATAGACTATTTTTTGTGGAGATACATCAAGGGTCTTGCTTAAAGTAGCAAAGCAGGCCCAATTCCAGCTCTAGGAGATACCACTACATATACTCTTTGGGTGATATAGTCTGCCAATTGTTATGTTTCATACATTGAGTTCTAAAACCAACAGAAATAAAAGTTAGTCTAAGTGTTGCCCACAGTCACATTGGTGGTATTGTTGCCGTGTTGCATGGAAAATAATCGTTTTTATATATACATTTTATTTGGTTAGTACCATATATTCTGTAGAATTGCTCTTTGGATATAGTGTTTATTTTATTTATTTAATATTATTATATATTATATTATTATTTATTTATTTCATAATTCCTCTACAACACTGTTCTCTTTATCGCTACAGTGAAATTTATAAGCATTAGTGAAAGGTAATATGCCACCATATTGTGCTTTTTCATGTCCTATCTTATACACTTCTATCAATTCCCATGTTTGGGCGGTAAAAATTTGTTCTTTCTTCGATCTTTTATCCTTCTTGTTGTGTATGTGTTGGCTTACGATTTGTTTTCATGGCGAATTGATTTTTTTTTAATTGTAATTTCGCCTTGAATCGATGTTTGTTTTTCATACCCACACATAAATTCCAATGGCAATGCAAAAATTGTTGTGAAAAGCAATAACTGCAGCCACCAGAGTCATCATTATCATCAACATCATCATCGTCCTCAACATAAATATGAACTCGAATTCTTTAGCATTATAGACAATAGAGAGGCAAAAACATAAGAATAACCAGCTACATTTTTACGTACAGCAATGTTGAACAGTATGCAGTGAAAATACATTGACGAAACGAACAGCCCGCTGGTTTAGTTTGTTGGTACTGACTGCCACCAGTGGAATTAAAAAACAGCAGAGAGTTTTAACGTAAAGCAGCTGACATATGTATAATAACAATATGATACGTACAGATTTGTAAGTTGTTTTTGTACATGTATATATGCATATATATATATATATATATATATATATATAGTACATATGACTGAATACAACAACGAATTATGTATAGGGCAGTGTGTGTGCAACATATGAAAAGGTGAATGAAACTGCATTCCATTCCAATGAAAATTCCATTGCATTCTAGCACAGATTTTTTGTGTTGGTTTTTATTTCGGTTTGCCTTTGCGTTTTTCTTTATTATTATTATTATTTTCTTTTCTTTTTTTAATATGCCTCCAAACTTTAGTGTATGTTTACATGCTCCAAGTATGTGTGGATCTCGTTGATGGTTAATGTCTTTATTTTTCATGATTTTTAATATATTCCTTGAAATGTCCAGAAATTGTACTCGTTTACTGTTCTACAAATTAAAAATTATAATAAATTGTGGTACCATGGTAATTGACTTATGCTTTGTACTGTAAATGCAGGAAGGGAATTAAATTCTTAAAACCTAAAACTCTTAAAAAATGATTCGTAGCATGTGATAATATTAAAAATGCCCAGTAAGGTTTATCATTTAACCAAGAATTGACTTACACATCAACATAGTATGCATATTATTGATTCTCACGGGCCACGATCCTCTTAGGAGACATGGTGAAAAGCTTGGCATTCTGGCAAATGACTTCAGCAGGAGCTGTGGTTCTGAGGAAGAGAGGAAGAGACTGCCGCATGGTCTGTCTTGTCATAAGAAGACCTCTCATTTTCTGACGTTCTCGATCAAGATCTCTAATATAAACATTGCTGCAAAAGCAATATTTATTTTAGGCTCGGGTTGGTTTCCTCTAGGAAATGTTTTATCCCCGGGTTGAATATTGCGATATCACAATGTTCCTCGTCCTCTAAAGAGATTCGATATTACCGTACCTAACCTAAGAAATGTGTTTCTATTTAAAAATTATCACTTAAAAGGGACAGAGTTTAAAACATTAAGTTTTAATCGAAATTACACAGACTTTAAAACAAAAAGAAAAACGCTAAACTTATTTTTCTAAATTCCCTTTTCAGATTACAATTAGATGATTCTGGAGGAGAATCATATATATTACCGGGAGATAGTTCATCGTACGATCCGCATACAAATCAATCATCCATTAAATCATCGCGTCAGCGTCATAACAGCAATACAATGTCATCACAAGGTGGTGGTACAAAATTAGCATGCGGTACGTTACCGCCGCCACCGCCCATCAATAAAACGACCCTGGAAAATGAAAAACGTATGAGACGTGAAATTGCCAACAGCAACGAAAGAAGGCGTATGCAAAGTATAAATGCTGGTTTCCAAAATTTGCGTTTATTATTACCACGTCATGAAGGTGAAAAATTGAGTAAGGTAAGTGTCATCCATCATAAGTAAATAAATAGTTTTGACTTGTGTTTTTAAAATAAAACCTAGTTTAGTAAAAAAAAAGAGAATCAGTTTTTCAAACGCTTCTCCATTCAAAGACGTTAACTTCTTGTTAAGTACAATAGGAATCAGTTTTTGAAATTTCTGAAGAATCTTCGAAATTTTTAAGTTTAAAGAATGGTTTTTGTTCTTTCAAATCACTCACGTAACTCGGTATCAACCGATTTTAAGTTCCTTTGTCAAACGCTCTTTGAGAAAAAGCGTTTTATTACAGTGAATTAGAAGAATTGCCAGATCATTCTGGCAAAGACGATTGAAGATTTTACCGGTCTTTTATCCCCTTTAAACCATGCCAATTTCCCGGAGAAATACTTATCCATAATCACCTAAACAAATTTAATATTTGTTACATATGAGTCCATGTTTGAAATGGGATCTTTTGTTCTCGAGCTTCATATGAGATGAAGAAGACTTCGTTGGAAAAATCAGCATTGAAAACTTGTTGCTCTAGGACTCAATCGGTGCTGTGAGTAGGAGGTCGACTTTTATTGTTGCTTGAGTTGAACTTTGTACAGATCCAGATGCATATTCAAATACAGATTTTGGCTCATCTGCCAAACTTTTGCTAACAGAAGCGGTATTTTTTTTTTTTAGCAATTTTTTACAATTTTTAAAATTTTTTTTACAATCTTGATGCCGAATACAAGATAGAACGTCGTTGACTGATTGAATGATGCCGTTAGCAGGTCGCCTTGTATTGTTATAAATTTTTCATTTCCAATACTATTGCAGTCCAACAGATTCCACTCTGGTCAACAAAACAGAATAATCCAGCGTGCTGGGAAATCTCTTTAATGGTTCTATCCTTCACCAACCTGTAGATTTCACACTATAAATAACTTTTTGTTTTTAATAAAAATATAAATTAATTTAAAAGTATTTTTGCCCTTTTGTTGATATTGTTTTAAACAGCTTTCGATTACACCGTTAACATTAGGTTGTAACAAATCATACTCAAACTCGATAAATAGAGAAAACAAGTTCAAATTCTACACAAAAGTATTTTTATTTTGTTTTTTATTACGTTTACAATTTGCAGCGTAAAAAAATGAGGTCGGTTTTTTGAGTACAACGTTCAATGCGAAAAAAAAGGTAAATAATTATTTTTATGAAGGATATACTACGGTTACCACTATTACAATCAGTATACTTTTATACGCTCTTTTGTTTTACAACTATTCTACAATGCCGCACCCATGTGTTTGTATTTGTTAATGATATTTTATGCCACGGAAAGAAAGTCTGTGATATAGAGCAAAGAGAGAAAGAGAGTGAGAGCAAATATAACTGTAACAGTTACAGCATCAAAATGCATTTTTTAAACGCCATACAAATTTAAAAAAAAAATTATTTTAATAATCCCTTTTCTGTCCTACCCATACCACCTACTCGACCCAAATATACTATATAACTACATTTATACACATACATAGATGATTCCTTTTTTGTTGCGTATTTCTTGCAACTGTTTTATATATTATAGTACATAGTCATATAGTTGCACTAAAGTTTTTGATGAAACAGAAAAAAAGGTCAAAGACACATGATTTGTTTTCTATTTAAAAGGAAATCTGTTTTTTATAGTTGGCAACTTAAAACAGCTTTAGTTGTATCACAAGTTGTTTACTGGTGTAGGTAGGTTTACAGAAATTTTAGTAACTAACCAACCTGTACAAATAAGCGAGTTTTTTTCTACAGAATTTCTCCAATAATTCCTAGTATTTGTTGTTCCTCATTATATGCTTATATAAGATAAAACATTTTTGATTTCCCTCCCACTGCTTTGCCTCCTTCTCTACATATATATAAACTACAATTACTAAAAACGGCGCCTGTTATTTTTGTGAATTGTTATATTTACGTTTCTAAATGTACATACATTGTGGGGGGATGGAATGAGTATGTAAAAATGTTAGCTACTACAGGAATGGCATGTTATGGAAAATCTGCTGGTTTTACGCAGAGCAGAACAGCGATGGTTGTGTGGTAGAATATTTAAGTTTTTGTTTTTTCTTTTTTCGCTCACTTTATCGATCCATTTTCCAGTTTTCCCATACAATGAGGGTAACAACGACAAAGCGAGATTGAAAATATAATGACTGTAGAAGAAAAACTACCCTCTTTTTTGGAAGCATAGATTTTTCGTTGTTGTTTTCTTTCTTTAATTTTTTACTTTTCAATATCACTAGCCAAAGTCTTGCCCACTCTACTACCCACCTTTTTTAATATGATTTATACAGTGGGCTTTTATGTAAATCTTTGGATTTCACCAGCCAGGCAATATCTGAGATGAGTCTCTATACTTCCTGCAATCATTGTACCCTCTCCACAACATAATGTGACAAAACGTAGAAGCCTATGTCTCGCAAACTAGTCGTTATTGGCGTTGTTAGGAGCTTTTTCTCTAGGGTCATCCAATTCTAGAACAGCTCATTACGGGTAGTAGCTTGAAGATAATATAATTCCCCTATTCCTCCAACACAAGTCTACGTGCCGTGTGATCCTTTGGTCGATTAGGATGTAAAGAAAACGGTGGGTTACTGGATTTAGCACTCAAACCTGTCAAAAGGTCCATAGTAGTAGTTGATGATTTTACACTATTTTGTAACTCTCCGATTGGTCGATTAACAGAAAGAAGAAATCGGTTCACTTTCCTCGAAAACACAGTGTATTCTACTCTTGAGCGCATTTTCTTGGGGATGCATAAAAACGCTCTGTCACAATATTAGGTCTATAAATACTATTTTCTGTTGCATGCCGATGTTTTATGGTTTTGAGAGAATAACTTAATGTTTAATACTGAATTAAGCACAAATTTATTGATTCCTTTTAAATTCCACTGTATTCTATAGACCGAGTTTGTAAAAAAAAACTAAATAATGGAAATTTTTCATTTTACTTTATGTCTCCCCTTCATAACAAACTCAAAGCACAGACCTACTGTATGTATGTATGTATGTATGTATATTACAATAAACGCCTCTCACTCATCCTTTTTAACTGTTTGTTTTCTTTCTTATACACTTTAAATGAATTCTGTTTTACTCTTTTGTTTATATCTTTAGAGCTTTTTCACATTGCTTTACATCGGATCCATCATAGTATTATATACTCGATGTGTATTTACTATGATGATTGTTTTGAACGTTGTCTGTTTTGTTTTTCTTTCTACTCCTGGTAGATGGTAGTAGTTTTCTCTTTTTGCTTTCATGCCCTTTTTTGTTTTATTTTTATATCTGTTTTTCGTACTGTTTGTGCTCATTTTCATTCTCAGCTATATATGTAGATGTATACACGGTATAACGGTAAAATTTGTTGTCAGTAGATGTGTGTGTGTGTTGTGCCTAGTATAGAGAAAGAGAGCTTGTCCCGGTTATTAAGGTTCGCACAATAACCCCAAATTTCTTTCTGTGTATGTGTAGATAGATACATATACACATAAATGCATATATTCTACGCCCGTTCAATTCGTAAATTTTCGCCGGTCATGCGCTCTAAATTGTAGTACAGCAGTCACACATGTAACAAAAGGTCCGTATACATTTAATTGGCTAGTATATGTACACTATATCGTGTTATATATACATACATATATAGATAAATTATTTCTAACAATTATTATTGTATTAAATTTAGAATGTTTTTATAAATAAATAAAAACTATTGCATAATTTTAGGTTCGTTTTTCCTTGCATTAGGTTACCATAGGCATGTTTATGTGTAATAAATGAAACTGATATTTTAAATTCCTTTTTTCATTTCTTTCATTACTTTGAAAATAAATGAGAAAATAAAAATATTTCCCATTCTACAGTATATTTTCAAATGTAAATTAAACGAACAACAAAGTGTTTGTGATGGTCTTATGATCTAGCAAGGCTTATGAATGTCGTTCGAATGACAAAGTTTGCAAGCTTTTTTAATATTTAGATCCTACATCCTTTTATGAAGATGGACGTGCACATTCGAATACCAAATACGTCCGTACGTTGAGAAAGTTATCGATTATCCGCCACGCATTCTCTTACTCACTTAAATGGGCTGTAAACCCTTTAGTCAGGATTACAACCTAGCTTCTCACACCCCACATGACGTATGTGTTAATTTTATTCATGAGTAGTGAGACCTGCGGTGTAATGTCTACTCGACAGATTTGAGATACTATTCAAGGCAATTTTATTATTCCTGCTCACAGGAAGTCACCGAGTCAAGTTTTAAACCACGGTCTCTCGTCTAATTCTGCACAAGACAGCGCTTTCTCTAATGCTCAGTGTGCAAATTTCTTTATATTTCTGCCAATTTTTTGTGAAGCTATGTCAGATGCTGTGAATTTTTTATATGTATATATTTTGATATAATGTCTACCAAATTGCTTTTGTGTGATTTTATCCTTCATATGTTTCAATAAACCATATTCTATATTTAAGGTTTAATAAATTAAAATAAAAAATATTCTGTGTTATTGATAAACAAATGTTTGCAAAAAAAAGAAAAGAAAACAATTTTTCATTGTTGCTAACATGTATTGCTAATTTCACTCGACGCGCAAAAAAAATAACCGCACTTTGAGCAAATATTGAGAGAGAAAGAGAGAGGGAAAAATAATGACTAAATATCGAATTACAAAATACATTTATGCATACGTGCATATACAATACATTAATACGAACAAGATATTGAAAATATATTGTCAGTGTGTACGTGTGTAAATAATGGCAATATAATGTATGGCTAAGTGAGAGTTAGTGTGCCGTGAGAGACAGACACAGGGAGATGTGGAGAGAAATGCTTTGTGGTGTAAAACATATGTTTTTTGGGGTGTGGGTGGTATTTACACACACAGTTGCTTTTATTTGTTGCCCTTTTAGTGGCGTCAGTTTATCATTGCCAAAAGTACGCATGTGTGTGTGTATATGTATGTCTAACAAAAAGTTTTTTCCGTTGTTTGTTTATTTTCTATTCATTTCTTTCTCAGATTAATGTTTACATTTGCACATATGTAAACAAAATTAAATTGCCATATAAAAATTATGTGCAAATTTTCTCTTTTAACACATTGTTGCAGCATTTCCATAAGTGCAAGTAGTACAGTGGTGGGGAAAACATTATAGATCGCATTGAAAGAAATGTTAGAGTATAAATTGCAAACCAAAGTAAACACTGTTGCTTTTGGCATCGCTATTGCCCGTATTAAATACATGCATACATACTAAAAAAAACTGTCTGCTTGCAAAACTAATAAGAAACATTAATGTGTTAAGGAAAAAGAAAATAAACTTTCTAAAACGTACTACAATATAAAAAAGTAGTAGTATTTGCTTATAAATAGTTTTCATTTTATATTTAATGCAACTGGCATATGTATGTATGTATGTATGTATAATTCCATTGTCTTTCTCTGTATGTCATGTCATCCATCAGCCAGTCGTGTCTATCAATCAATCACCCAACCATCTTTATTTAGTTTTATTTTTTTTATTTATTTATTTTTATTATTTTTTAATTTAAATTTGTGTACACTCTACTCGTAAAAAATATTATAAATTATGCTTTTATTTTAAGGCGGTGAATATCGATGTTCAAAAAAGTTATAAATTATCGGCAGATGGGTCTAAAATATAGCTTGCTTGAGAAGTGACATTTTAAGCTGTACTTCGTTATGTCACATTATTCTGTTAGAAACTACGTTTACGTATAAGAGTAGAAAAGGTCAACGATATCGCTGTCTGTTCAGCTTGTTTTCGATCCGATAGTTTTGAATGTCGCCAAATCACTAAAAAAAAGTCGATGATATCATGGAACATTAGTAGAGTGGACATTTCTTGAGTACTAAGTATTCATGATCAAACAGTTATCAACTACATTTGAAGAAAGTTGCGTACACAAAGAAATTTGGTAGCCAGATTAGGTTAGGTTTCATTGTAATCCTTCCGTAAAGGACAGAATCCCACCCAGGCCAGCGGTTAGATTTATTGTGGTATCGTAATTAATATCCAATCTGGGGATCAAACATTCTCTAAATGAAAGCAACCTGACTCTATGATGAAAAAAGAGAAGTTCAGAACATCCACCTCCTGTGGATTGATATTATGACTTCTGCAACCTTGACAAACCGTTGATTCCGATTTCTTTAGTTAATTGGTCATTATAATCTTTTAGTCAGGAATACCGCCTGGCTTCTTGCACCACCCGTATTGTGTGTGTTAATTTTTTGCCAGCCAGAAGCCTGGATTTCATATTCATTCGAATTTCTGTTTACCTCTGCAAAACGTAACCGATTCAATTTTTCGCTTAGAAAACACCGAATTTTTACGTTGATAGAATAATCGCTTTACTCTACAAATGGCAAAATATTATCGTTTTAAACGTCTTATACATATTTGGTTTAACAGAACTTGTTACAAATTTTAGAGCCCTTCAAAGAAAATAAAACACATAAACAAACAGCATATGCCTAAAACTAAAAAGCATTTTATGTGGGTCTCTCAGATTTGTTATTTTCTTCAACAGCATTTGCCTTAACATATTAAAAATATTTTATTCCATTTATTTTTAACAATTAAAAAAAAAAATCGATTGCAATTAACAAAACATACAATTTTATAACAATTTAGCTTTTTTATTTTCATTTAATATTGTTTTCTCTTGGAAATCTGGTAAAGCCTAATGCTCACCCATATTGTTGTTATAATTTGATCCATTCATAAAATATGAAAACTACTAACCATCAGTTACGATGTAGAGCTTCTCTCACTTTTCTCTCTTTTTGTATACTCTCTTGTGTTTGTTTTTATAATTTCTTTATGGTTTAAAAATAAACCCCAACACTCAACAATAATCAAAACTGTCGCGACAACATTCCATAAATTTTTTTACCAGTTTAGTTTATTTCTTTTTTTCTAGAGCTTTAGGAAAATAGAAAATTACAAAAATAGTTGTTTTTATTTCTATAATATCTTCAAATATTTTTTCAAAAATAATAATCACACTTAATAGACAGTAATGATATTGACCGGTATTTAGTTTGGTGTTCTCAATATTTATTCATTCTTCGTTTCGTAGTAGAAAGCTTGTTTACATTTTTTAGTGAATCGGGTTTATACCCGATAACTAACAACACCGATATGAAAAATTATTCCGTATTTAGAAGTGTAAAGTCGTCGTTGTCGTTTAGTGGTATTTACGTTTTAACGTTATTTTCTGTTTACATGTAATTGTATACAAACATACATTTCTATAGTTCATTTTACAGTTACAACAAAGCAGTTTATTCTGTTTACATTATTGCTTGCATTGTGAAATGAATACTGAAAACAAAACAGTGAAGTAGAAATTATTACATTAGGTTGGTACTTAAATTAACTAAAACTAGTAAAATTAAATTAAATGGAGATTGCAAGGTGAAGATAAATAAAATATCTTTTATTTTATAATAAAAGTTCCCATAATGTACGTAATATAATGTCATCTGACCACCTTTGCATTTGTTGCAGAAGTCGATTGTTTTGAGGGTCAGTTTTCGATCCCTTTTTCATACATTTCGAACATTTCATATTCCGGCGATAACTTGCCAAATATTGGTTTACAAATATTTCTTTAACATCCATCGGTTATTCGTGCAAACACGGTTTTTTAATTTTGGCATGATGATGCCAAATTACAGGATTTTGTTGGTCAAATACTGTAGCCAAAACGTGAAATTATTTTATATGGAAACTTTTCATGTAACAAAGCTAAAATCGTTGGCGTTGTTTGTCGATACAAGCCGTGCCTGCCATAATCCTGTAGACCAAAAAAAAAAAAAATAATTATCATAGGACATGGTACTCTAACGATTCTTACAGTCGCCGTAGTGTAGTAAGTAGCGTGCTGGCTTATTACACGAGAACCCGCTTGTACCCCCGGCTCAGATATGTAAAAAAAAAACATCGGCGACTTTCTATCGTAAAAACTCAATAAAATAAAATTGCCAGGAGAAGTTTTTCAATTCTGTTGTACGGAGTCGACATTAAACTGTATGACCCGCTACTCATGATTAAAATTAACGCACACATCATGTGTGACGTGAGAAACTAGGTTGTAAGCCTGACTCAAGGATTGAAATGACCAATTAAGTAAGCAAGTAAGTAAGCAAGTAATTGAAAATAGTGTTTATGTTATGTTTCAGAAGTACAAAATAGTCTTCTTTGAGGGACTTTTTATTTTTCTATCGTCATCCAATGCCAATTCTTCAAAGCTATATGATTCGCTTTTTTTCACCCTTTTTTCCCAAATACAAACATACATATTTATGTATACCTTATTAATACAAAAAAATATGTTCTTGTATTAATTTCAACTTTAAACAGTAAAAAAAGAAAAAATACTTCAAGTCAACATCACTAATATCTAATAAATATAAAATGTTGCTTAATTTATTACTAATCATTTTTATACAATATATTTGCTTTTTAAAATTACAATTAAAAATAATTAATATCTACTCCATAGTTTCTAATTTATCAGCTGCAACAAAGTATTTGAATAATTCAGCAATTTGATTGAAAAATAACACAAACAAGAAAAAAAAAATAAAGAAAAAATAAATAAATTAAAACAAACAAAAACCAGCTGTTAAGAGAAAATAAATTGTTGGTTGTCGATAAGAATGATGACAGACAGAAAGGCAGAAATATAGCAAGCAAGCATCATCTCAAAATATAGCACCACAATACAGCTGTTTTCAATTATTCTCATTTCATTCATATTTACAATACAGGGGTGATGTAGTACGTATAGTGTAGTGCAATGCAGAGCTGTGCAGTATTGCTTGTTATATCTTTTGTTTTGAAGATGTCTATGCATGTGTTTTGTAGAACGTATTACAAATCGTACATCAAACATGCACATACTCATGCATACTCTCTCAAGAGTAAACAAAATTATGTTAACAATACAAAACGCAAAAGAATGATAACGAAAACAAAAATTACAACGAATTAAATTAATAGCAGAAACGGCAGCTGTTTACATCTCAAAAAAAAAAAAAACATTTGCTGTTGTTGTTTGTTATATTGGGTTTCCTAGATAAACACATACATACATAGATTCATACATACACATGTACCACCTACAAAACACATGTTATGTTTTGTTGCTATGTATGTACACATCTTGTGCCAATTTTTATTCTGACAAGATAAATTCTATATTAAAATGGCGCCATTAAAAAGAAATGTAAATAAATAAATATGCATAAAATACATACATACACATATACTTGATTTTTGCAACCAAGATATGAATGAGTAATAGAATCAGAATGTCCATACATTTTGCTTGTTTGTATGTATGTACCTTATCCTCCTCTCGATTTTTATGCATAATTCGGTTTGAAATTTTATTGTAGTGTACACAAATAATGTGTGTGGGGGTGCTCTGTGTGATAAGAGAACCGAGAAATGAGTAATAATAACCACCATATGCATCAACAAACTGTTTTGCCAAATTATTCTCATGCAAAAAGCCGCCAGATTTTTTTTTTTTTTTTTTTTTTTTTTTTTTTTT
>QOCX01000314.1:102035-201833 GCA_005959815.1 Sarcophaga bullata | reverse complement strand
AACCGAACTGCAGTCACGGTGCCAATGCGGTAGCCATAAATTTGTATTATTCAAATATTATGTTGTCAATTGTTATCTGTATTGTCAATTTATTCCATTTTTTGGCACCTAATTGGTCAACTGGATTTCAATGTCATTCATAATCGTACAATTAAGTTTCCTTATGCAAAATGATCTTATCTGTTATATATGTGCGTGTTGATTTCATCCATGAGTGTAAAATCGACTCTAAACGCTAGATTCTGTTCATTGCAATTTCATTTATTCTCAAAGTGTTTCGCAGAAGAGGACGGAGAGGAAAGTCATCGAAGATATATGTTTCTTATTTCGCCATTGTTTGAGATGTTTAAGCTCGGATTTGAACCACGGGATCACACACTACGACGTCTTAATTCCTTTAAAATTACTATAAAGCAATTTTTGCAATCTGGCTACTCTTCAGCATTTTTAGCGCAAATGAAAGTGATCTCATAATGCCGCTATTGTTGTTATTGTTCAAACACGCACGAAGAGTTTGCGCATGTGTTTGTAAACAATGAATATTTTTAGATCCACCGGCATTAAAGATTTTAAATGTATTTTAAAAAAAAGAAAAAATGCTAATAAATAAATATAATTAAATAAAATACATTTAAACCACGTATACTCCACACTCACAGCGGCCATACACACAAGGCTAAAGCAAAAACGTTATTGATAAATATTTATAGTTCGTGTGAAAAACAAATCAGCTGCTGGGTTATAAACAGAAATAAAAACTTAAAAAAACATTATTCATAACTTGTGAAAATAGTAAGAACAGAAACAGCTGAGATGAATACAGTTATTGTGATTATTAGTAGTGAATCAGCTGAATTATTTAATTATTTTCTTTGTCTAAATGTTATGCATATACAGTGTTGGACAAAAAAAAATAATAAGAGTAATTGATTTGTCTTTTTAAACATTGAAGTGCTGAACTTTAATTACTGAACTGTCAGTGTCAAATAGTTCTTAATACTCAGGAATTTTCCAAAAATATATTTGTCTGTGTCAGTTGAGAGTAACAAATGGTGTAGAGGAGAGGATCGGTCATAGCATTTCTCTTCATCTGGTCGATGGTTGGGACTGAAATAATAATCAGGGGTTGTAAAGTCCGAGCTATGTGGTGAATGCATCAAAACCTTCCACCCCTAGTGCTCTCAGTTTCTGGCGAGTGATGAGTACTTTTTCTAGCAGTTTTTATTATATTGATTTTTTAATGCCATGAATTTTTATGGTGTTGATCAGTCGCTTTACAATCCAATCCGACACACAGTATTATTTTTCTGATAGATGATCGATATTGTGGGAAAATGGGCCTTGCTGCACTATACATCCCATTATATAATACAAATTGTGGCCTAAAATTAAGAAATCGGGCTAAAAACATTTGCTATGTTAACATGGTCTCGGGATCAATATTCCGGAAAAATGGGATTTTCTTTAGGCATTCCACTATATACCTGCGGCATCAATGATTCCAAAACAGGTTTCCTTACGGTCGAGCTGTACTTGGGAACGGAGATATAGGTTAATATCTTTCTCATTGACAAATATTTAAAAAAAGTAAAAGTGTAAGTCATTAACCAAAAAATTCAAGTCATCATCCAAAAGAATGCAATTCATCTACCCAAACAATGCAAGTCATCGACTAAAAGCATGCAAGTCATCGTCCAAAAAATGCAAGCCATCATTCAAAAATGCAAATCATCAAAAAAAAAATGTGAGTCATCACCAAAAAAAGAAGAAAAAATTGAAGTCACGTACGAAAGAAATATGACATTTTATTGTATCAATTTTTTTAATCCGATTTAGCTCAATTTGTACATGGATGTGTTGTGGCATACCTGCTGCAACTCCCAATTTTCCACGATATCGATCATCCTTCCTAGGCATTAAGACAATTTTTTTTTAATTTTCTAAAGAATTTTTGAATTACCACAGAAGCTGTTCCAGTCAGGAGCGTGCGGAGCATATTTTTTATATATTTGTAATATGTTTTTGTGATAAAGAGGGATTAAAAATTATAAAACACATCACCTGTTAGATTTCAACCCTTAGTATAATGAGATTGAAAACAAGAAATCTTTGTCTGGACCCGAAATTCGAGCTCTCTTAAAGTTTGTAACGGAATTGCTCTGGCTAAGAGGTGAAAGCTCATATTTATGTAGCTAATTTGTTCTCTTTTCGCTTTCTTGGGTTGTGTAGTGGATAAAATTAACACGCACAACATGTGTGTGAGAAGCTAAGTCGTATTTTTAATCTAAGGGTTGTAAGTAAGTAATAGGCATGTTTTGCAATTTTACCATAAAATTATTAAATTCGAGGTACTAATCTGTTAACGCTCTTAGCAGTTATTTAGCAACAACATTGAAAAATCATATGACACAGCCTTGTGTTCATTTGCCTATTAAGAATAACAAACATCAGCTGATTTCTATTAGAAAATTTTTACTATTTCGTTACTGTGTTGTGTTCAGTGAAATGAAACCAAACTTTAGGTTTTGTAATCACGAAGAATTTTATGTTCTTTTTTAGACTATAAAAATAAAATAAAATTATAAATTTCATTCATATTACCTTTCCTAAACCTGTGTTTTTACTTTTATCTTTTTCTATTTTTGGTTTCTTATTATTTATTATTTTTTTAAATCTTTTGGGTGTTAGTGATACTATGTCAATGATTTTATACATGAACAAAATTTGTACATATGTATTGTATATAAAAAAAAGAGAGAGAAAAGAGTAGGAAAAAATACTACGCCGGGTTTTTCTTCCTCCGTTCATCCATATTCATACAACAAACAACACGTGTTTGAAATGAGCACTATTAATGCGTTTGAATAACGACGATAGAGGTCATTCACACTTCAAAATTTCATTTTCTTCTATTTTTTTAGTGTGCCAGAAAAAGAGTTTAAATATTTTGTGTTGTAATGAATTTAGTTTTTTTTTTAGTTCTGTTTTTAACCTCATTTCTCATGACCCCCATTGTGTTTCGTAAATAGCTTCAAAGTTTGTTTAATAAGTTGTGAATTCAATCGTAGAGACGTGGAAATACTAAAAACGGTAAAGATTACATATGTATGTACTTTCAATTTTAAGCAGAACCATGGTTTTTATTCATGGGAACAAAATTTGTTCCATTAACTATTTTTAAGTTAATTAAATGGCTTCCAATGAAAGCGTAACGTTTTAAAAAGTAAAGTAAAACAGCATTATAACATAGTTTATGATCACTTTTCTCATATTTCGGGTCCTCGCCAAAATTTGAAATTTTTCTGGAAACTTCTCATGCAATAAAACCAGAATCTAGTTCATAATCTTTAAGGTCAGCCAATAACTTCTTCAGGCCACAATACACAAAACACAGTCACGTTCCCTAATCTTTTTTGGGTTCTTCGTATTTATATATTACTTCATTATCGATTATGGCGACTATAATCACTCAGTTTTGTTCGAAATGTCATCATGTTTAGGTCGCCAATTTTGTAGTCAGTTGCGGACTGATTTTACGAATTCTTTGATAGTTAAGCGATCTTAATATATATAATGACGATGGAAGATATTTAACTGCTAACAATTTTGAAACCAGTAAATTGAAAACCCTTTAAAACTTAAACCCCTGATTAACTTAGTTCTCTTAAGATAGTTGGTTTGTGTCTAAACTATCTAATTTTTATCTCATGTGAAATTTTCTTATTGCTACACATTTTTTTTGTGACTGGCATCACGTACACCTCAATTTTATGCAAACAAAGACGATCGGTGCGAGACTAATTACCATTGTGCTTGCATTTTCAAGTACAAACAGACGAACGAAATCATTCACACATGCTTAACGCACAAAAGTATTTAACTTTGTATGTCTCTTTAATAAATTTATTTATTATTGAATTATTAATTAAAATTTTCAAAACTGTATTCGTAGTCATATATCGTTTAATTTATGTGGTACCTATAGAGTTTAATAAGTTTTCTATCAATTGTGGCCCAATATGTCCCACTTTAGTTGAAGAATTCCCTGTGCTTTATCATTAGTTGTGTTTTTTCCTATGCATGCATACTTATACAAATGTACGTAAGCATGCATGTAAATAAATTCCAAGCACAAATATTTGCAGTTGCGACTTTTTCTTAATTTTTTTCTTCTTTTCAATAAACAAAAACAGACAAACAAACGCAACGCAGATACAAGTATTCACTATATGATTGATATTTGTATGTTCTGTACATTTATGTATAAATGGTGGTATTTTGCTGTCTGTTTATGGTATTTTGGGACAGAAAAGTGCGACGACGAGTAAATATATTCACAAGGCGCGCAATACATTGAAAATATAGTAGTCTAAGCACCAAAACAATTGACATACAGTCTTATTTTATGAAGCAGAAGAAGAAAAAAAAAATACAATTTTATTCCAATGCAAGTATATGTAGTAGATACGTGTTTATAAGCGTGCATTTGTATAGGTGTGTAAACACATCAGCTGCTTTGGCGTACTTTTGTTGTCTTTTCTCATTTTATACTTATTTTAGTCATTCAACCGCTCACCGCATAACACACATTGGAATTTTTATTTTTTTTCTTTATTTTCGTTTCTTTCTTTGTTTTGTATACATTCAGTTTTTGGAAGATTGGAAGTCTCTCTGTCTACTAACCAACCATATGATGATGTTGGATGGATGGTTGGTTGGTGGATTTGCAAGGTGTGCTGGAAATGCTATAAATGTATGAATAGAGTGAGTGGTTAGAAAGAGATGGTGAGAGATTTTATTGAATTGGCTCTAGTATTCTATGCTGTGCTGTGCTATGCTCGTGTTACTTAATATTTCCGTTTTATTAATGGATGGAAATCGCTCTCATGCTCTCTTGCTTGCTGTGTATGTACCTATTTTTTTACAGGTTCTCTTAACATTTTAAATGAAAAACCAAACGTGTGTTTTTTCTTTCGTTTCTTGGTACACACAACACAATGTGTTTCAATTTCGAATGTTTCTCCCTTGTTGGTATTTTTTGGCCTCTGTCATTTTCTCTCTCAGATGCTCTGTCTGCCTGCTGGTGCAGTATAGCAATATTTGTTTTGTTATGAATACCATGGGGAAAGGAACGTATAATATTTTGCTCAACAAAACTACGGCGAATATTGAAAATTATATTTATTGTGTTTTGTGCGCTAAACACAAAGAACAACAATAACAGCAACAGCAACTATGCCTACTACTACGAACTTAGGAGAGGACGACAACGTCGCGCGCTTATTTTTTTTAAATACATACATACACAACACACATGCATACAATAAAAAAAAGTACAGTCGCCACAAAAACGAAAATTGAATGAATTGTTTACAAAACAAAAACAGAAACGATAAAATACAAAATAAAACAACTGAAAAATAAAAATAAACACAAGAACGACAACAGTAACAAAAGCCGCTAAAAACATATGAGTGAAGAATTTGTTGTTGTAGTTGCTATTTCAGTTGCTTTTTTCTTTCTTTTCTTTAGCATTTGTTTACATTTTTTCATACTTGTACTTTTAAAGCTTTGAAGTTTTTTGTTTTATTTTTTTGTTTTGCTTTGTTTACAGCGTATAGAGTAGTATGTGCAATCATTATCGCGCCCACCCCTGTGTTGTTGAAGTGAACGTCTTTGCTTTGATTTTTTTGTTGAATTTTGCGGTTTTATAGTTTGTCTGCTGATGGGGATTTTTTTCATTTTGTTTGTTTTTGTTTTAATTTGTGCTTAATTTAAATTACCGGCATTTACGTTGTTGCTATTGTTATGTGAAAATATTTTTTTATGTTTTTGCTTGTACAGTTTTTGTTTTGATAATTTTGCATAAAAATGTTTGATTAGCAAGAGCGGCATTTTTTTTTCGTTTATTCCTTAATTTATTTTCTTGTGTTATTTCTCTCTACACGACCTTTGTTAGGCTGGCAACTCGGACTTACTGTAATACGTGTGTTGCCTTTATTTACAAAATAATAGAATTTGTATTATTTTGATCCGTTCCGCGGAAAAATATCTTTTCTTTTAAATGAGTGATCTCTAGACGTAGTTTCTGTGAGGGTATTTGAATTTAGGCTGATGTGTTCTAATGTTCATATACGTACATAAATATAAAACGGGGAGGAAGTTGCCGAAAGAAATATTTTTCATATTTCGTTTTGTTCCCAAAGTCAGCTGAGCGGGCTTTCGTCTAATAAGCAAATTTTTCACATCGGATCTTTTTGACGGTGTTACTCTTAGCTTTCCACTGTTGATGTCATGTATTTTCGTACATTCATTAAGTATGATAATTTGTAGGCATTGTGGAACTAATCTACCTTACATTGTATACATGTGCTAGAAAAAATCGAAGCCTCTACCGAACTACGAGATAACTCGCAGATTTTATGCTGTGGCAACTAATAATGTATTACAATTAAAAAAATCACATACAAAATTCAAAATCATAATAAAATGTGTGTACAACTTAAAATGCCACCTGATATACATACATACATACATACATACATACATACATACATATGTACGTATGTACACTGTATTTGTGTGACTAGATAAATTTGCTGTTGATATTTCTAACAATGCCAAATGTCAGTGACCGTCACTGGAATGCAATTATGCATAGCTCCGCTCCATACAAACAATTCACATAGTGTTATACTGTGTACAAGCAAATGGTAACTATTGCATAAATTCAACTGCATTAATGGCATGTATGATGCGCTCAATATTTGTAAATAGTGATGCTATCAAACTTATTTACCACAAACAAGACGAATAGACCTACAGACACTCACAATCATCATCATAACTAAAAGAAATAGTGTTAGTAATAGGAACTATCTGGTCTTATTTATTATATTTTTCGAAAGCAATTTACAATGTTGGCATGGAGTTTACGATTTATAGGCGATATCTGAGAAATGTTCCTAGCATTTAAGCATACATACATAGAAATCAATATCGATTCTTTCGATGAAGTTTTCTATTACATTTGATAAGGTTTAATGACAACGTCTATAGTACTTCTTCAACATTATATAATTTTTTATTATTATTATTTTTATATCTTTATAGGCTGCCATCTTACAGCAGACTTCTCAGTATATTTGTGAATTGGAAAATCAAAAAACTCAATTATTGGCACAAAATAGCCAATTGAAACGACAATTGGGACAACATGAAGCAGGCAGTGGTACTGGCGGTGGCGGAGGTGGTGGTGGTAGCAGTAGTAGTAATGTTGACGGCAGTAACACGGAGAATATATCTGCTGTGGCTATCAAGAAACGTAAATTGACAGATAATGTGGCCAATGTACAGACCATTAGCGATTCCTCTGACGAGGGTCTTGGTTCTATGTCGCCGGAACCAATGACTCTATTGAATGCCGCCGGTGGTGGTGCGGCAACAGTTAATGCCAAGGCTCAATTACTCCTACAACAGAACACGAAAGAACTGGTCGAATTAAAAGAGCAACTTTACAAGGAGAGACGTTTGCGTACCATGTTAGAGGAAGAATTACAAATGATTAAACGCCAATTGTATTCAGTAGCTACCGCACCGCAACCCTCCGCCGTGGAAGCCGATGAAACAGATGGTAGCGGCGCTACAACCACCACTTACATTCCCCGTGAAGTGATTGAACACACTGGCAATTTGCTGCGTGATGACTGCGAAGAGTTTTCATATGTGGAGATCGATGAGATAACGGGCCAACAACAAGTCGTCGTCTGCTCTACCATTGAGGAATTAGATAGTGAAGCGGCCGCAGCAGCTGCCGAAATTATTACTGAAGATAATGTGCACGAAGAGGTCGTTTTGTCGTCGTCTTCAACGGAATCTGAACAAGAAGTAGCTGTTAATGCTATAGCAAAAGCCTATGCCGAGGGCAATTCCCCTACACCCGCCATGTTACAGCCAATCTTGCAGGCAGCTATCAAAGCCACACCAAAAGTTGAGGTGGAACGTATAACCGATGCCACTTTGAAAAAAGTTAAAACAGAAAAAATTGAACAGACCAGTGGTTTGACACGTTCGAGACAAAATCTCGAAACGATAGTTGAGGCCATACGCCATCTAGAGGGTGATCATTTGTTTACTGACAGTAATGGTGAACAACACAAGGTTTTATCGGTAAGAGCTGGTCAAGAAGCCCCCCTTGCTTTAACAACCAAACATGTGGTGGCCCAACGTAAGACATTGGCAGAATTAAGACCTTTTCTACAAATAAAAGGTGGCGGTAAACCGATTACCATCGTGGGCGGTGGTAGCGGAGCTTTGACTTTAACAAAAGCCAACCATGCGCACATACAAAAGGATAATACAAAGCTAACAGCGGCGGCATCTGTAACGAATGGAGGAGTGACATGCTCCCAAAATATTACACCCACCGCCATTTATAAAGTTCAAACAAATGCCGCTGGCGGCAATACAACAATAACACGAGCAACCAATTTGAGTAGTACAGTGGGCGTAAGTGGTGGTGCCACAGCAACTATCGGTGCGGCACAAGGTAACAGCGGTAATGTTACCATAACCAGTACTACGGTTAAACAATGTCGTCCGGGTGTTATTGTTGCCAAACAACTGTCTTGATTTCGCGGCCTCCAAATAAAACAACAGCAACAAAAACAAATCCAACAAAAACAACAAACAGAACAATTACATACAACCAAACAATTGCAAAATGACGCAAACGTAAACATTTCTACAACCTTAAAATATCGCCACGATGATCAACAATACGACGACGAAAGTGACCACGATGTTAGTGTTGACGAAGACGACGATATTGAAGAGGCAAACGCATTAAAGGAATTTGAAAAGAATTTACAGGAATTAGAAGAAAATGAACAAGAAAGTGAAGATGAGGTTGAAGGGAAGGAGCAAGTAGTTATAGAAGCCGATGATGATGAAGAAACCGTAACCGAAGATGAAGCTGGTGAAGAACTAAATGATATATTTGAAGAAATCATTACCAATAACAGCACAACTAATATGAAATCACAGACCAACAGGCAACAGACAGCAGCTTCATCGTTAAAATTTTCTTTTACAAGTTCTAAGAAAATGATTAAATCGAATGTTCAAATTAATAAAACCAATAATATTATAAATAGTAATTTAAAAACTACTAATAATTCTAATTGTCTTAATATACCATTAAAAAAACATCCGAATAAAAATGAAGAATATAAAGGTCAAGACGAATCAGAAGCAGAAAAAATCCAAAATAATACCATTGCTATTGGTTCAAAGAATAATTGTAATAATAATTTACAACAAATTATAAATATAAAACAAATCCAGAAAACAGAAAAACATAATAACAACAACTACATTGATACTGATAATGATGATGAAGAAGAAGAAGAAGAAGATACTACTATAACAAAACGTAATTTAAATTCAAATGAAACATTTTTAAAAAATAATTTTAGCAACGGTAAAAATAATAATAATAACAATAATCATATTAATTATATTATTAATAATAAGAAGTTGTTTAATTATAATAAAAATAATTATAATTATTTAAATGAATAGCTCTAAGACTAGTATTAATACAAATGATGTACATTTTTTAAATATTACTACAAACAATAATGTAGATTACTTGTAGTAAAAAACAACAAGAACAGCAACAAAAAAAAGAAGAAAAGCAAACATTTATTTCAAATATTACTGCAAAAATTAATAATAATAATAATAATAATAATAATTATAAAAATAAAAATACTATTGCTACTACTACAACAAATACAACAACTACTATTGCTAAAAATAATTTAACAAATATAATTACAACAAAAGCAACTACTACTACTCCTTTAATTAATCATAATCATAATTATATGCATAATAATAATGATAATAATAAAAATATTAAAACATATACTACTAATAAAATATTAACACTTTTAATAAAAATAACAATAACAATAATGTTAAAAAAGTTCATCATATTAAACAAAATCTTAAATTTATTCATAAAAACAATGTTAATAATACCAATACCAATATACAAAATACAAAAATGAAAAATTTAAATAATCATCTTGCTTCTCTTATTATTCCTAATATGAATGAAACCACAACAACAACAACAACAAAAACAAAACAATTTACAACCGATACTTTATCATTGCACTCATCATCATCATCACCATCAATATCACCGATGACAGCATTATCATCATCATCATCATCGTCGTCACTAATAAATAATCGACAAAAGGATTATTTGAAATCAACAAAAAAATTACGTAGGCAACGTTAAAATAAATAAAGTTCAAATACGCATTCATTTTGCATTCCTTATTGGATGAAATTATAAAATAAAAAAAAAAAAGCAAAAATATAAAACAATTTGTCTGATAAAAAATTAAATAAAAACTAAAAAATTATCTATTATTCTGTTCTATATGAAATGATTATGATTTTCACTTACGATTGAAATCGATTTCCATTTTCTTAGCCGTATTTATAATGTTCAACAAGGATTTCAAACATTGCTGTGCAGCACCCTTTACTAGTTCATTTTTTTATTATATTTTTTCCATTTGGCAAATGCATATAATTATCATTACAATAGATATATATTTTATCAACTCTGTCCTATCTATTAAAAATATTTCGAAATTTATGAATCGTTCGAACCTATAAATGTTTAAATTACTTTCTCAAGTGTAAAGCCTTTCAAAACAATATGTTTTCCATCCTATACATTCAGTTAAGATTAAACAAACAGGGATCAGATAAGATCAAACTATGACCGAGACTTCAGGTAGCGAGAAAACTTCATCAAGTTTCTTTTTAACAGGGAATCGTTGTCTACATTAATGCCATCAATCGATGATGTCTTTAACTCTGCGTAACTGCACAGTCCAATACAATGTTAAATAACGATGTATTTCTTTAAATTCTTATCAGAAGAATTGTGTAAAATATGGCATTCAATCAGTGTTTGTAAGATTAAAAAAATAAAAATCTTATAAAGTGATATGCTCAACAAGAGCTGAGATAAAGTATAGCTTCCAATCTTTAATGATTTGGAAACACGTTTGTTGAACCATTTTACGTAATATTTACAATTAAAATATATAAAATACATTCAATATGTAGTTTTATTAGAACAGAACTTAGTTTTATTTCATATGGCTTTAAAGTTAGTTTTCAGGAAAGTTTTGAATAAGATGTTTTTATTTTCTTTTAAAAATAACATTGCTACTAAAATACATTTGCAATACGTACGACAATACATTTGAAGGAAATCGATTTCAACTGAGAAATTTGCTAGATTTCTAGTTCTTTACTATCTTGAAAATTCTCGATTTCTTGGCCGCCGTAACCTAGTATATTTTAAATATGGAACAGAAATTTCTTCTTCTTTAACTTATTAAATTAATGAATTTTATTTTTAATATTTGTTACCATTTCTATAAGTATTACAAGGAAATTAAAAATTCCAATTGACTATAAATATAAATTGCTGAGAATGGTGAATGTTTAAAATCTACTATTTGAACTTTATTTATTTAGCCAAATAACAAAAAAAAATCCTTAAACAACAACGTTGTTCTGAATGTGATGACTTCAAATCCCATAAATTTTCAATCACATTCACTTGACGATAAATGGTTCATGAAAAGTAATTATAAATATTATATGCCAAAAATATGGTTTTAGAATTTAGTAAATATTGTAGTTAATAAAATTGAAAACAAAAAGATTTAAAACGAATAAAATACACAATATGGCATATATCCCGTATTCATATCACCACCTTAATATATGACTACCTTTTCAAAATGAAAAAAAATTAATAATTTTTATATGAACAATTGATTTTTTTTTTTTAATGATTTGAGCAAATGCTTGACAAAAATAAAAATGTAATCCCTATTATTTTTTCAAATTAGAAATTTTTGTTTTTCCATATCAAATAATATTTGAAGTGGTTTACTCTTGCAGAAGCTACTGTTTCTCTGCTTTTTTTTGCCAAATATTTGCTTTAAATAAATCGAAATGAATTTATAATTTTTTTTTTCAAATGCCTACAACATTATAGAGTACGTATTATTGCTTAAAAATAAAAACTTTTTTTATTTAAATTTGTTTACAAAGAAAATAAATCAAACATCTATGAAAACCTTTAATCGGCAACTCTAAAACTTTCTAAAAAAAAAAGAAAATAAACAAAAGGCGACTTAAAAATTATTAAGCAATATGGAAACCTCTTAACTAAATAAAATCTTCTAAAAACATAAAATAATAATTTTTTATATATTGATTCATATTCATATATAAAAAATAACCCATCTTTTTTAGCAATATACCAACCAATAACAACAAAAATACAAACTCAAAGAAAATAGAAAAAATACATTTAAACAATTAAAACAAAAAGTAATAAAGCAAAACAAAAAAAAAAAGACGATTAAAAGAAATTAAATTGTTAATTAAAAAAAAACTGGAAAAAGAAAACATTTTAATTATACTTTATGAAAATTCATTTACATACTTACATACATATACATACTTACATACATACATATAAAATACATAAATTTTATATTAAAAAATAAAAAAATTTTTTAGTTTAAATAAATTATTATTGTTTAGTTGTTAAGCACTCAAAACCATCGCATTTTATTATGATTTTTTTTTAATTTTATTGTTTAAATAATATAAAATCTATTGAATGATTTTCTTTTTATAAAATATTACAAAAAAAAATTGTTAAAAACTTGAATAATTTTTATACTTATATTTAATATATTAAAAAAAAAATAACGAAATTGGGATTTGTTATGAAAATATAAAAATACAATTTTAAAATTCTTAAATACAACATAACAATTAAATTTTTAAAATACTTAAAAAATTCTTTTTAAAGTTTCGAAGTTATTGAGAGAAATAATGAGATCGTCGTTCCTAAATATCAAAAATGTTTTTATTTTATTTAAAGAAATTTTTATTATTGTACGATGTATAGCATTGAATTTTCTCGTATGTATGTACTACGGAAATGTCTAAGAACTTTTTCTGAAAACAAAAGAAATATTACGTTTAATGAGATGGTGACGAATCCTAATGAAGAGTGTGTTTCGTTGGGAAAGAAAAATTCCAAACACATTGCTTTAGTGCGTAAAATTCGAATGAATTTTATTTAGTAAACATTTGGATCAATGCATGCAAATCGTTTAAATAGGTTCTTTTCTTTTTTCACAATGTTACTGTTTTTGTAATGCATAGTATTCCATTAGAATCGCACGATTTAAAACTATATAACTAGTGCATCTTATTAATTGTTTGTAACTGCCCTCATAAGCTTGTAAACAGTATGCTCTCATGATCTTATAAGTAATATAACTGTTAGACATTTGTGCCAAAAACTATACCGTCATTAATCGTTTGGCAAACTTTTTAATCGTAGATCTCCGTAAACATCGTGAAACACCGTTTAATAACGTCTTTCTGATTCAACGAGAAAATTTACCACATATTGGTGGTGTTTTTTAAATCATGTAAACCTTGATTTTTATCAATTTTAAACAGTTGGAGACAGATTACAATCGTTACGGACTGAACTATCCTTTCGGATTTTTTTTTACAGTCTGATACGCTTTTTACCATCAATAATCTATTGAATTTTATTCTATTTCAATATCCAGTATATTTTAGTATGTTAAAACTCAACCATCTTTTGCGCATTTGTCAACCATTTCATTTTCCCAGTGATAGACCCAATATAGACATATTAGCCTTGCTTTGTGTTCAACTAGTCGTTCCAATTAACAAATGCTTTGCTTAAATGGGAAAATAAATAATTCAAATTCCTGTTGAATAAAATTATTTGAACTTTAATTAATCATGCAAATAAGGGGATTTTATAGAGCCATCCATCCGTATGTGTGGCATAATATTAAAAAAGAAAATTTTATTTTAAAACATGAAATATGAATAATTTTCGTAAAGTGGGAAAAAGCATTATATTTATGCACAGTCAGATTCGTCTCATTGTAAAAAAGGTCTTAAAGGAAGATTTTTAGCCGTTAGTTCTTTGTTGTTCTTTTAAAGTTGAATATCCATACTGACTTCGATTGAAATTAAGAAAAATCCCCTTATAGCGTCGAATGTTCAATATTATTCCCTGTTTAAATTCAAATGAAGTTTCAGATTCTCTTTCTGCTTTCTATTTCAAAAAATTGAAATTTACAAATGAACGCAGATCAAAATCAGCGACAAACTTTTCTTTCTAATAAGCCCTTAATGGGTTTTAAAAAAGGACTGCAAAACTCATCCAACATTTTCTTTAAAATATTATACAAAAATCGTTTGAATTTTTACAATGAAAAAAGTTTTTTTTGTATTGCGATAGTAACTATTTATGTTCTTGAAAGGACTTTAATGAATGATAAATTTGTTTCATTAAAATTTCATTTTTAGAAAAATTCTTTCATTTAAACATAAAAAATTTATTAATAAAAATAATTTCTATGAAATTAATTTCGTTTTTTTTTTTCCTAAAAGAAAAATAATAATTTATTAAAAATATAAAAAAAATATGTAAAAATATTAGCGAATTATTTCATTGTCAAGAATTGATCTAGACCTAAAATGCCGTTAAAATTTATTTATAAAAATATATTAAAAATTAAACTACCAAAAAGAAAAAGAAACAAAAAAAAAATTAAACTTTCATAATAAAATAAGCATTATTTAATAAATATATTTAACGCAAAACATAAAAGAAAATTGCATTTTTGCTATTAAATTTATATACATACATACCTATAAGCAACACATAAATTTGTTTCATTAAAATTTCATTTTTAGAAAAATTCTTTCATTTAAACATAAAAAATTTATTAATAAAAATAATTCTATGAAATTAATTTCGTTTTTTTTTTTCCTAAAAGAAAAATAATAATTTATTAAAAATATAAAAAAAAAAGTAAAAATATTAGCGAATTATTTCATTGTCAAGAATTGATCTAGACCCTAAAATGCCGTTAAAATTTATTTATAAAAATATATTAAAATTAAAACTACCAAAAAGAAAAAAGAAAACAAAAAAAAATTAAACTTTCATAATAAAATAAGCATTATTTAATAATATATTTAACGCAAACATAAAAGAAAATTGCATTTTTGCTATTAAATTTATATACATACATACCTATAAGCAACAACAACGTAAAATAATTAATTAAATATTAAAAAACAAAAACATTTAATGTCTTTAAATATAAAAAAAAATATATTATTAATTAAATAAACATATAAATATAAAATTTAGCCTATTTATAACATAATTATTATAGTATACAAAAAAAAATAAATAAACAAAAAGAAATAATCATACATACAAAACCAACAAAAATATTTATACAACAACAAAAAATAATACATAATAATTACATACACAATTTAAAATTAATTATTAATTAAAATATTATCAATAAAACATAATTTTATGTTCTAAACCCTCTAATTGAAGTGTTGTTTTTTTTAACAATTTTGTAAGTACTCTAGTAAATAGTGTGTTGGTTTACTAGATCAGAACTGAAGAATTTGAACCTTAGATGGGAAAATAGATTTATGGTAAATAGATTTATTGAAAATAGATTTATGGTAAAATATTGGTTTCGGCAATCGCTCTTCTCTTAGTAGTCTTCTGGCAAAATCAAATTAGTTAAAACCAAAATTTTATTTGTCAAATTTATAGTTGCCAAGTTGGTAAAGCGGGTGGTATCTGGTTACAAGCCGTAGACGACTCATCTACAAATTCGACATCCTGAATAAATGTCCTTCCAAAATATGCTGTCTAAAGGCTTTTCAGTTCTACAAGGTAGTTAAGGCTTAGCACGTCTGCTTCTACTCTTTCCTTTACTTCAGGATATTCGTAAGCCTTTTACCATGGAGACGGAACATATTAGCAACGGTAAACAAAACTTCATGGATATCCTCTATGGTGCTTCAGACCATACTTTTCATTTGTTTAGTGGCCTTTGTCAATGTTGTTCACAGCAAAAGCTGTAGCTCTTTACACTACTCCTACTAATAAGGGATTGTCGAACTTAGCTTAGTGTATTCTTACAAGTGAATAAACAATGAAATGTCTTTCACGTTGAGCCCTCGATCTTTAAATATATTTAATTTTTAAATTTTTCGTTTAAGTTTGCCGCAATTCTAACGGAATTAAGAAACGCTGACTTGTTCATATTTTGCATATTAAGTTGGCTTTACTGTTTTACAATTGGCAGACTAGTGATATCAATTTTCTTTGGATGTTTTATTTCGATAAGAAGCAGCACATATTTACGTCGGAGAAATTTTTTACTTGCATTTGTCATAGAAAGTAAATTGTGCACGAAATTTTGCAAAATAAATACTGGTAGATTTAGAATTATTTTTATTTAATAACAAAGTAAATGTAAATAAATAAAGAATTTTATGCAACAATATAAAATAACGGATGTAAGCTGAAAATGTTAAAATATTTTAAAAGACAAAAAAGTGAGTTGACTATTTTTTATTATTGTCTCACAAAATCTTACAACAACAATGTGGTAATAATAAAACTCTCAACAGAGCAGCAATATTGCTGTCGGCAGAATAAATGTTAGTGGTCAGCATATTTGAAAATCCAAAAAAAGAAAATAATTGGTGTCAATTTAACAAACAAGAATTGTTTGGAATTTTATAACTAGCACTGTTGTTGTTGTAATAATTAATAGTTGGTGTAAAAACAAAGAAATTTGTTATTTTTAGGTCGCAGCGGTTCTTCAAATATTAATGAAAATGAACAACGCTATTGCAACAATATTAACGACGTGAATTCTATTGTTGTTGATGAAATTGATAGCGGTGTTACTGATGACGACAGGTCATCCTCAGTAGCTATCAAACGCCATTCATTGCGCTCAACTTCTAGCTTTTGTGACGAAGTTTTTCTCGAAGAATTAGCCAATCTGGGCTTAACAACAATTGCTGGCACCGGTGCCGAAGAAGATGCTGTTAGTTACGGAGCTTTAAGTTTAGGTGCAGCCAGTAACAGTGGTAGCTGTAACAGTAATCATGTAGGTGCTAATGCAGCTGCCTCTGCCATGGCTTTAAATTTAATTATTGAATTTGATGAAGGTAAATTAAATTATAGTCACGTTCACTTTATATATTGTGGGGGAATTTTAAATGTATTCAATTTTTATTATTATTATCAATTTTTTTTCTCAGATTTATTATTATTATGCCAACAGTTGCTTCATAAATATAAGCTTAATTAGCAATTTGTTTTTTGCTTGAAATGAATACATTTTTTCCCTTAATACTTTATATTTTCTATTAAAGGCTTATAAAATAATACAAAGGAAAATTTTTTATTTAATAAATTCCTGCTTCCTGATACAATTTTTAGTTTGCTGAACGATTTCTAAATTAAATATTTTAGTACAGCAGTACAGTTTGCGAAACCGTATTCACAGAGCTCTACACATTTTTAAATATTTTTTCAGGAACGTTAACTTAAGATAACTTAACTCAGTTGTTAAGGCCATATCGCTAAAAATATTTTTTGTATTGCAGTCTTGATATGATAAACCAGAACCTCCATTAGCTTTGTAACGCACGTTGTATAAGTGCGAATGGTTGGCATTAGATTTCTAATTTACTATTAATATTCTGATTTATTGTTTGAAAGTTAAAACCAGTCACTAGTAGAAAAGATTTACGATAACAATAAAGCTAGAACATACCAAAACAGCTGAAAATGTGAATAACATTAGTGATTTTGAAACGGGCATTGTTTTTGCACATGTTTTAATCGAAAACAAGCAATACGTATTTATAATTCAATTTTATATCTTCTTTTTAGATCTTTTCCAGTACCATTCCCGTTTATCCATGTCCGTGGTATCCATAGTTCATGAACCAAATTGCCTCAGTTATTTTGTTCATTACTTAGAAACGCGTAACGCTTTATCTTTAATTAAATTCTATTTGGATACAGAAAATTTCAAAAATGCTGCTTTGGCACAATTGAGAAAAGAACAAAAACGTAAATTAATTGCACAACAAATACCCGAAGAGCATGATAGCGCACAAGAAATACCATCGTTAAGCTCCACGAACAACGATACTGATGATATTATAATACATCAGCAGCAGCAGCAACAGCAGCATCAACAAATGCAAAACGAATGCAACGAATCGAATGGCGACAATACAAGTCATATTAATGGTAGTGTTTGCGATGGTGTTGATGATAATTCTGATGTCGATAATAGTTATGTACCTGAATTAAAAACTTTATGCGATTTAACTATGCGTAAACCATTAACTGATGACGAAAAATCTCAAATCTATGCAGAAACAAATAAACAATTGACAAAATGTAATGATAAGAATAATTTTAAAGCATCTTCGGAACTATCACTATGCAGTTTAACCAGTAGTTACACTGAAATTTCTGATAGTGTTCCAATCTCGATGGCCAGTGTTCAGGATGCCTTAACAATTTATCAGAAATATTTAAGTGGCAATTCAAAACAACATATTGAATTACCCGTAGATATACTTTCGAAGATTTCATTGATATTGTGCAAAAAGGAACACAGCGAAAATAACTGTGCCATAACATCGGATTGTTTTACAGAGGCTCAGCAATATATCCTAAACAAATTGGAAAAGGATTATCTAAACGATTTCTTACAAAGTACCTATTACGCAAAATATTGTGTAGAACTAATACAAGGCCATAATTTATATATCAATGATATTTTACACAGTGAGGTGACAATATTTTATTTGATGGAATATTTGGAACAACATCAAGAACGTGATTGTCTAGATTTTTGGTCATCAGCCATTAATTATCGTAAAAGTTATCTATCGCAGGAGCCACAAATTCGCAACGAAAAAGAGGCTCAAGCCGATGCTATGATTATTTATGAAAAATTCTTCTCTCTACAGAACGAAGTAAAACTCTGGTCTTCAAATAAATTACGATCTCATGTTGAATCTTTTATTTGTACCGAAGGTTTGGTTTTCTACTGTTTCGATTTACCACTGAAAGTAGCGGCAAAATATTTGGAGTGTAAATATTTGAAATTGTTTTTAAAATCATCATTATTTGCTAATTATGTAAATGAGCTTAAGTCTCGTATACAAGATGACAGCGAACACAAAGAAAGGCTTAACAAATCACAATCATTTCACAAACCATTGCGTAGATGTGTGAGCGCTAAAGCAGCGAACAGACATCGTAAAACTTTATCAGATTGCACGTTGGATAAAAAATTACCGATATCACAGCACAATACCCTTTTAGCCTCAATGGATAGTCATTCAACGCATTTGAAACAATTCCAATTAAACATTGACTCTTCACAGCTAACGAATCCCGATTTGCTGTGGCATCGTTCGAACAGTAATAATTTGAAATTTGGTCGCGTGAACTCGCTGGGCCGTTATGAGCGAGATTTTATACCGCCCTCAGATGCTTTGCATCATAGCTCATCAAAATCCCAACACAACTGGTCTTTATCACTGAATGGTAATAAAATAAAAAATGCAATGCGTAAACTGGTTCACCTGCCAGATGATAATGTTCAAGAAGAAATTGCCTGGCAGGTTGCTGAAATGATTGTTAAGGATGTTACTAGTGTTACGATGCGTGGTGGAGTTAAAGAAGAAGCAAACATAAAGGAGTACATGGACAAAAATCTTAGTAAGTTTTTTTGTTTATTTTACTTCCTTATTATTATTATTATATTATTATTATTATTGGTTGTATGATTTTTATAATTGTAGAGAAAGTACACGTAATTAGTTTACATGAAAAGCAATAATTGATATATATTATATATATATATATATATTACTAAACTAAACTAAATTAAACTAAACTACAGTGATAAGATAACGTAAAAACAAAAAGGTCATAGTCTTGTTTTAGTTTAAAACTAAAACACAAATACTAAATTTATTCTCCAAGTTAAAAAATAATATTTTTCTAAGAATCTCATTTTTTTCTCTTGATTTATAACAATTTTGATAAACCTAATATATCTCTCTATATTTTGAACTCAATATCTATATATATATATAGATATAAATATATACATACATACATATATTCTTGAAATCTTATACTCGCTTTATGAACAATATTCTTATTTACCAAATATTCATAAACTAGTTAATTACACACTATTACACAAGATTTCAGTATTTGTTGTGAATTTATTTTGGGCTTTAACATTTTGCAGATATCCAATAGCAACAATGTATAAATTTATATTCTTTAAAACCAAAGAAAATTATCCATATTCTAGTTGTTTATTTCATTTTCTAACGAAACAATAACATCAATAAATTAGTGAAACAATTCACCTTTGGATAAATTAAAATTTAGTTAATTGGGAAGAAATAAATGTTTTTAAAATACATTTTAGTCATCTTTTAAGGCACAAAACTTTTTTGTTAAGAGTTTTTAAGGGCTAAAAGAAAACGAAAATATTTCAAAAAAAAAACCCAAATTTATTTGTAAAAAAGATAAATAAAAAGGAATTTAATTGTTTGCAATATGTTTGCTTTATCTTATATAAGTCGGCACCACTAAGTGTTAGCGATTCAAAAAAGAACAAGCAACCATTCAGGGCCTTCATTTAGAACATCTGCACTAAATTTTGTTTCCAAAAATCATAAATTCCATTTTGTAACGAATTTATTTAAGATTTTACTACATCTATACACCATTTACTCCTATTTAATATATTTTTTTTTATTTAATTTTAATTGCTAAATATACATTTGCGTGTATAATCCCAATAAAATATGCCTAATTTGAAAAGAAAAACAAAAGAAATACAAGTAAACTGTAAAAAATAAAGTGAATACTTTGCTTTTCCATGTTTTGCTGCAGTGAAACTGAATATTGGGTTCATGTGCATATTATTTCTGTCTCTTTACAAATGTATTCTATATTTTTTATTATTATACATGAATATCCTTTTATACCCTACTAAGCCAGTCATTTAAAATTACTCTTTTCATCTCATATAATCCATATATACATATTTTTACTATATGGCAAATAATATATTCAAATATGCTAATCGAAATACTTTTTCAAGCTCTCTTGTAGCGTTTAAACGTCTTTATATTTTTACTTGTACCTTTATAATTTATTAAAAATAAATTTAATTTAAGAATTACAAACATACAATGAATTTATGCACAATTTATAATGTTTACGTTTATATTTTATATAATTTACATTCCATACATATTTTTAAAATATTGTATGTTACACATTTACGTTTATTATAAAATTAAAAAAAAAATTATTTTTGTTATAACTATAATTGTTATTTGCTTAAAATATGTATTTTCTATCTATTAACATACAAAAAAAAAGATGAAATAAAATTGATAATAATTATAAAACATAATTTTCAATTTAAAAAAGTGCCCCCACAACAAGGAGGCCTTCTTGGAAGGCAGCCTATGGCCAACATGCAATCAATTTATATTCTCAATAAAACTATAAGAAATATAAATCAACGAATATTTCAATTTCATTCCAATTCACGATTTATAATTTTTATTTATAAATTTTTTATACTATTTATAAGTATAACCTCTAACCTTATTTAGAAAGTTTTATCTGAGAAGTTTAGTTTAAATTCCGGAATATTACAAGTAATTTCCTATAACCCTATTTCTCGTTTTTCTTATAAGACCTATTCAAAAAACCTTCCAGGTTGTGGCTCATGTACACAACACACAATATAGATAGTGCACTGGTCAGTCATGTTATCTGTATACACGGCTATAAAATAAATACAGTACTCCATGGGCTTTCTCATGAGATTTGTTTATTCCAGATTGAAGTGTTTTATTGTACAGAATCAATAAAAATTTTACTCTAGCTGACCTGATAAGGATTGGTGAAGCTGTCAGTTGGGTATCTCTTTGAGGAAGAGCAGATACTTCATGGCAATGGAATAGGGTAGATTGCAGAATTTAAAACTGAACTGGATTCTGGTTAGAAAATACATATGTAAAGATCCTAAAATGAAAAAGTACTGAATCTGGGTAAGGAATCTGTGAGAATTTTGATTGATTTTTAACGGGGCATTATGCTTTGATGTAAACGACCAGATTTCTTTCAGCAGGCTCTGTTGTAATATGCCCGAAACTGCCGATGACATTCTTCGTTCTTGCCCGGCTTTACAGTATTGAAGGACCAATGTTTACATGTTTTTTTAGTGTTTTTGAGCGAGATGACTCTCTTTCTCTCTGTTCTCTTTCTTTGAAGGTGGATTTTTCACACCTGATTTCGCAACCTAATCTAACCTGACACCAAATATTGTTTTTTTAATCCATAGTTTTGGCATTAATAAAATGTTTGCTGTATCTTTAGGTTTTTACCTGTTTTCTGTAACCGTAGCTTTGTGTAATAATTATGAACATGGAAATGCATTTAATTGTCTCAAGTTGTTCATGGTGTGCGCGCACATACTTACAATTTAAACAATAGAAACCGATCTAGTAATACAATCGATTGTTTGTAAATTACGTATGTTGACATTTTATTGCTAATGCTTTGAATAAATACTAAGTATAATACAATATAAAAAAGCTTAACAATTTAAATTATAATCTCCTTAAAGTTTTGTCAGCTAACTTTTGTGACCCACACTTAATGATTCTTTTTTTTATTTTTTTTGTTATTGTTGGAAGACATTCTTCCTGACTAATTTTGCACGGTATCCGCAAACCATTTTAACATTTTCAGCATAGTTTTCGCTGAATACCAACAAAATGGATACTCATCGTAGCAACGTTCAGTTCGACCGCGATAACTTAAACCGCGACTAAATGCTCGACCTATTTTAGAGGGTGCAACGTTAATATTTTCTTCAAGAAAATCGCACAATAATAAAGCTTCGTGAGAATTATGTTCTGCCCCAGAAAATAATTGACAGACTAACGATTGCAGACACTCAAACGGATCTCTTGATAGTATTCGTTTCCAATCGACAGTTGGTGTTGTGCTATTTGATCTCCGTGCCTCATGGCCGCCATTAAGTCTTTTACGTCTGGGAGAAGCACGGTTATCGCTAACATCGCGTTTACCTCTTGTTATAAAACTATCTAGGCTGGCACTGGCACCGGTTAAAAATCTGGTAACAGCTTGCGGTACGGGTCGTCTAATTTTATTCCAATCTTGCGCCAACAAATGCAACATATACATGGCACCGAGGCCCATTGCCATTAGAATCATCAGTCTAATAAAATGAGCAGCCATTTTAATTGGTTGGAATAAAAATGAAATCCAAAGTTCTTCTAAAGATTATTTTCGATATTGTGCAGGGTGTGTTGCCTTTTTAAAATAACATTTGAAACTTACCTAAAAGCCATTGATTGGAAATTTATATTCAAAAACTTTGTGAAGTGTTAAGTAAACCGTATAACTGAACTGGATCTTTAAGCGTTGAAAACACAAATGATGCTTAGCTTTTCACTAAACACAACATCAACGTCTTTAAAATTGTGGCAAGTTTAAAGAAATCCCCATATTTTTGGTGTATAAACAGAGTTTTGAAGGAATTGTTTATATTAAGCATTAACAGTTAAAAAAAATAGTTTTTCTAAAAGAGACTTCTTCGACACAATATTTATTATAATTGGGTTGAGATGGACATCCCACCTATGGGAATATAATCGTCACTTGTATTCAAGAAGTGTGGTAAATTTCTGTTCTCGGATTCTGAAAGTCTTCCCTCTTGTTGTTGTGCAACAGGCGAACCCACAATTTTTAATCCTATGTGATGATCAGAAAAATTTGTTGGTCCATCACAACCTTACAAATTTTCAGATTCATCAAGATAGAATTTTGACTCTGCATGGGTCCAATATTTTATCTCCTCTTGCGGAGTAGCATTCAGACCAAAAAAGGATAACAAAAAACGCAAAATTGGAGATGTATTCTTTCACGTGGTTTAAATTACGTCAGAGATGAGGCAGAGTGTACAGTTTTGTCTAGATTTTGATTTATTTCCTCTTTTTGATGACCTTCGTCGTAATTTTTTAATATTCTGCATAATTAAGAAAGTCTTACAGATCAGTCTCTGGACGGAATCAAAACAAGAATGAAAGTAAATTCATAAGTTGTCCGTTGGAAACTGTCATGATTACATTCCTTTGAAACTCTGCCTTAAGCATAACTATCCTCCAACACTAATGCTTAATATTTTCAATTTAATTTTAAAATCATTTTCTCTTTATTTTTTCGTATGTGAAGAAAACCGGAACTATTGCGTTTAAACTCATAGATTTGTGACTGAAAATGTACCACAGTTTTCATCGTAACCACATTACAACTCACTTGCACTTTTCCGGTATTTTGACCAACAATTTTCAGGAATAGTTTTGGCATTTTATTTCTGTTTTTCTTTTTTAGCCAAACAACTAAATGTTCGCTTTAATAGGTGACATAATCGTTTGGGAGATTTTCACAAAACTGGTCAGTGCAGTTGATCATGGTAGCTTTTTTATTTATTTTATTTTTGTTTTTTGTTTTTTTTTTATTAATTTTTGTAATTTTGTTTTTCCATTTTTCAATGTTGAGGTCTTAGAAATTATATTTTATTTGGCGATATTATTATTTATCTCTTCTCTCTTAATCAGAAATTGTAATGACATTTTACTTTTTTGTTTTATAACACTTTCCCACTTGTTAGTTTAATTTGTAAAATGTGAATCCGGTATATTGGTTTGGTTTTTCCAATCATCTGACACACTCCATTATGTACAGATGGATGAACAAATGAAATGATAATACAGTTGAACTTCAATTATTCGGAAAGCATGATTGAAAGCTTCAATAAAAAAATATATAAGTTTTCCGTTTTGTTATGTAACACAAACATTGCAAGATTATGTTTTCGTTTTTAAATTACTCCTAATATAAGAGTTTTTCTAATCCCGATACTTTTATATATAATCCGGGAATATAATCGCAAGATAATATTGTAGGCACAAAAGTTTCACTTTTAATATCTTTATCCTTGGAAATTACTAGTGATTAGTTGTCGTTATTATTATTATTGCGCTTGCCTATGGTGGCATAACGCGCAGCTATGTGTGTTCAAATGTGCTTTGGTAATTAAAGCTACCACTTCCAACTTTTTCAACAAATTGGTGCCGAAAGAGCTATGGCATACCTCGAGATTTTATAGATATGTAACTACTAAAGGCAATTGTTAAATCCTAAACGCAAACAATCATGTTCCGAAGAACAGCAAACAGTGCGACATGAATATTCTCTCTGACAAAGTAGACTTGATCGCTGCATAAGCCGATTAGCAGCTATTCGATCAAGTTTTTGAATTCACATGTTGTCCTCAGAGAACTACTTTTCATCTCTAATAACCATCTGCTTTAGGAATGGTTCAATTATGCTGCAATTCCGCATTAATTCCCAGTTGGAAATTCATTCCATTAGGATCTTTTCCATTAAATTGTTTGGTTCCCATATATCAAAGTTTTTTTTATTATTCGTACAGTTTGATTCATACATAGATAATTGGTCATTATAACTTTTCAGTCAGGATTATGACCTAGCTTCTGACACCACCGCTTATGTTGGTAGCGTTAGTTTTATACATTAGTGGCGGGACATGATTTTAAACACTTATTAGGCAATATTAAGTATCTGGGAAATCGAAAAAGCGCTGCAATACAGTGTACCTTCACGAGTTTCTTTACCCAATCGAGTTCAAAGAGTAGTTCTCTTTGCTAGTGTGCATTTTCTTCAATGGTTCAAACAGCATTACTCCACTCCACTTTCATATACAGAAAGCAACTGCAAGTATATTCGTTTTAAAACCATAAATTCTGTTATGATCATGACAGAAATGGAAAGTAAATAATAATATTTAAAATATATGATTGGCTTTTTAAGATTACATCTCTTAGTGCAATTAGTTAGTTGTTAGTTAATTTAAATGTGCATTACAATAATTACCATTGTTTCTATTAATATATCTGTGGTAACAAGTAGTAACTGCTTATGTTTATTTAAGTGAAAATTAGGCATCAATAAGAAAACCGAAGTGCTTGTTGTCCTGTTTATTATTATGTATCCTATAAGGTAGTTTTTATTACTACTACTATTAAGCAAAATGTGGTCATTTAAGTGGTCATTTGGTTGAAAGTGATATAAATAGGAACTACTCATTCGTAGGGTCAATTTTGCATTTGAAAAAAAATTAAATTCTATTTCGAACTTACGTCTTACGTAATTCCATAAATATTTAAGTAATATTTTCTTTTCATAAAAAGAGTCATACTTTGCAAAAGTTTTTCCAGAAAAATCAGACTTATACAGTATCATTGGGTTGACACAGATTCAAGTTATGACGGTGTTTCCCAATTCATATACGATAATTAAGGTATACTAGAAAGACGTATGTTTGTTGTCGCCGTAGTCTAGTATGTAGTGTGTTGGCTTTTTAGACATGAGGCGACGGTTTAAATCCTAGGGTATACATCTCCCTAACTTTCGCTAACTTCCCCGTAGGAAATTTCTCGCAAAATTTCTGCGAGTACATGAAAAAATTGCCATGAAAAGTTTCTCAAAAATTTGACTGAAGTGTTGTAACGATCATAACTATGTATGTATGTAAAGACAATAGAATCTACGCCGCTACACCGTTTGAGTATTTCTGCACTTAAAAAAGATAAATTCATTAAAAAAAATAATTGACATCGAAAGTGAAACACACGCTGCACTATAGCTTTAAGCATCACATAAACTATTGGCAGACTTACTGGTTTACTTGACCAAGTATAAATTGTGATGCAACCAAAGAAAACTCTTCAGTTGATTGATAAACCTAACACCAGATCTAACATCGTACGGAGAAAATATTTTTAAACAAAAAGAAAAGAAACAAAACAAAAGAAAGAAACCAAAAGTGGTAACAAAAGAAAAGACTGTTTAACCGACAAACACAAGTATGGTCAATTAAGGAAAAGCCAGTTGGTTTTTCAAAGTGGTTCAACACGAGGAAAAAGTAAGCAACAACAGCAGCTCAAACACAAACCGTTATGTAATAATGTTATTATGAAATCAACACTATTACTATTACTTGCCGGAAGTTGTTACTACTGAAGCCATATTATCGCCTATGTGCATCGTATTCAATTTGATATAGAGATTGAATAGAAATTGCATCAACGAAATGTTTTACAGTGTAATATTTTTTACGGTTTTAATATTAATATTCCTGTTGTGGGATATACGTAAACCAAATAAATTTCCACCAGGACCAAAATGGTATCCCATTGTGGGCTGTGCCCTACAAATCTCCCAGCTGCGGGCAAAATGTGGTATGTTTTGTAAAGTAATCGATGAACTGGCCCGTCACTATGTTAATCCTTATGGGTTATATGGCCTTAAAATAGGCAAGGATAAATTGGTTATTGCCTATTACTCGGATACCATACAGGAGATGATGACCAATGAAGATTTGGACGGTAAGCCGGATGGCATATTTTATCGTATGCGCACTTTCAATTCTAAAAAGGGCATACTTGTAACAGATGAGGAGTTATGGATCGAGCAGCGTCGATTTATTTTAAGGCATTTAAAAGATTTTGGCTTTGCCCGCAGTGGCATGGTAAATGGCATACAACAAGAAGCCGCACATCTTTTGGAGGATTTAAATGATTTAATACGTGAACAGGGTGGCAAAAAGGCAAAAGTTTCGATGGTCAATCTATTTACGGTGTATGTCCTGAATACCTTGTGGTCTATGATGTCTAGCAAGCGATATGATCGTAAAAGTAAGGAAATCAATGATTTATTGCAAATGTTTTTCGAACTCTTTCAACATGTCGATATGGTGGGAGCCATGTTTAGCCATTTTCCTTTTATGCGTTATGTGGCTCCAAACTATTCGGGTTATAATGCCTTTGTCGAAAATCATGAACGTATTTATGCATTTCTACGCAAAGAGGTGAATAATCATAAAGAAACTTTTAAAAGCTATGATATACCGCGTGATTTAATGGATAGCTATTTAAGGGAATTGGAGAATCCTGAACGCAGACCATCTTTTACCGAAGAACAATTGCTGGCTGTGTGCTTAGATATGTTTCTAGCTGGTTCGGAAACAACTAATAAAAGTTTAGGTTTTGCTTTTCTGCATATGGTACGCAATCCGGATATACAAAAGCGTGCCTATGAAGAAATCAAAAAGGTCGTGGGTCTAGAACGTTTACCCGAATGGAAAGATCGCGTAAAATTACCGTATTGTGAAGCTATAGTTTTGGAAGCTGTACGCATGTTTATGGGTAACACTTTTGGCATACCACATCGAGCATTACGCAATACACGTTTAAGTGGCTATGAAATACCCAAAGACACCATGGTTATAGCATGTTTTCGTGGTATGCTTATGAATCCAGTGGACTTTCCAAAACCTCATAAATTTAATCCGGATCGTTATTTAATTAATGGTTGCCTTAAAGTTCCTGAAGGCTACAATCCTTTTGGTTTTGGTCGACACCGTTGTATGGGCGATATATTGGGACGTCAAAACTTGTTTATGTTTATTACAACCGTTTTGCAGAATTTCCAAGTAGAAGCATTACCTGGTCCGCTGCCAGATGAAGAGCCATTAGATGGTGCAACTGCTTCCGTAAAACCATATGAAGCATTTTTAGTACCTAGATGTGGCTTTATTGATTAAGTGCGTATTTTTAGAGAAAAATTATTATAAAATAAAATAAATATTAAAGCAAACACTTTGGGAAGTCTTTTAAATTCCATTCCAGGTATTCTAAGTTTGCAACCTAGTCGATATTACTAGTGCTTACTTACTTCAGTGGTCTTATCCTTTTGTCTAGCAGGCATCTTTTGTCCCTTATGACCATAAAATCATAGTCTCTCTCATTAATCTTAGCAATTAGTGGCAAGGTCTACAAATTAATAATAGATTTGGGAATGTTTTTTCATGCGATAGGATTAGGTGAGGTTAGAAAGTTTGACGCTTCATTGAATAATATGGAAAATGATTGGCGCAAGAAAGATTTTTATTCAGGACTGAGGGTTATCATCGAAATTCTCATCTAGTAAGCTCATTAGAATACCTAAATCCCAGAAAGAAATTTTGATTCTAGATTTAGAGGATGAGATCTCATATTCTTCTTCATTGCCTATTTTGTAAGGGTAAGAGACCTCTGCGTAGGGCCAGAGACAAATTGGCACATAAAGTGGACAATACTCTTTAGCTCTTCAAGTGATCTATAGGGCATTTAAAGTCACTTAAAGTCTATAGAATCATTTAACTTCTCTTTACATTCCTATCCTTTACGCAATGATCCGTGAGAACAGATATAGTTATTAGGATATACCTCCGATCCAAATATAAAATAAATGAAACAAGATTTCTAAGTTTACAAAAAAAAAAAAAAATGGTTTTTCATATGATTTTTTATTGAAATGGCTGAAGTTTTCTTTCTTTTGTTTAACAGAACACTTAAAGCATTAGTTTTTAATTTGTTTTTTGTAATTAAGGATTTAATAAGTAAATGTTTTTAGTTAATATTAGTTTAATTAACATATGTTAGTTGGTATGTATATAAGTAGGTATGTAGGTTTTTCTATGTAGTGATTAATTAATTAATTGATAGATTAATTTAAAAGACTATTGGTATTTCGGAAAACTTGTATTTCATAAAATTTATTGAAGTATTATTAACGAGTTATCTGCAATTTCTTAGTTATATGCATACTAAATACATTTAAAATATCTTGCTGATATGTTATATTGAGATTAAAGGGTAATTAAAATTAATACAGAGATAGGCGCTCGAAGTGTTACCAAATGCAAGCCCAGGAAATCATTACATTACATTTATTATTATTTATTATTATTGTTATTAAAGATTATATAATACAATAAGTGAAATTATATAATTTAAAATACGATTGTGAGCAAATAGGCCTTCAACTCTAATCATTACATTTTACGTCAAACAGAAAACGTAACGTAATTGAATTTAAAAGGAACAGTGTTAAAGTTTGACAGTTTAATGGAAAATAGGAACCAAATATCTAATAAAAGAATGGAGGAACAGCTATGTGGTGTTCCAATATACTGATCTTACTTATAAAATTAATTTCTTATAATAAAACATGCAGCATCCTTCATGTAAATGATAGTTCGAATTTTTAGAAAGGTCCGTCAAGGGTGTGTTTTGTCAACAGTACTTTTGATAAACGTACTTGATGTGCTCAAGGCTCTGTGACTGACAGAAGGACTTTGATTACACAAAAATATATGATTACTATCTCGCATATGCTTCCGTACACATATGTTATCAAAGTACATAAGGTAGCCGATAATGCTTTCGTAGCAGAGATGCAAATATCTTCAAAAAGAAGGTATTATGTATACCCACATCAAATGGCATTACACATTACATCAATTATATGCCAATTATACTGTTACCTTGACAGTGTTATTTATAAAAGGATTGACTTCAGTTCCAACATAAGAGACCGTGTAAGGAGAGCAAAGAATGCGAAAGTTTGGAAGTCTTCAGTGAGTTCATACGAACGAAACGAAAAAGCAAATGCCGGAACTACCATGTACAAATCTCGGGAAATATCAAATACCAGAAATTAACACAAACCAAAAGGATTCGAGGGAGGGACGTATAGTATTATTACGCGGATTGGAATAGAATAAGACTGCAACGGTCCTTTGCTTCTCATAGAGACAAATACAAATCAGTATACAAATCACACCACAACTTAAAACATACGACTTCTGCAATAACGGTTTCGATAAGGCATATATAACGGGTAACACTTCGATTTTGATGCGAGTATATAACAAAAGGAAAATGTTGTTGTTAAAATTAAAAGAATTTTTTATATTCTATTTAATATTTTTGAGAATGTTTTATAAACTACAGCCGTTATATTACTTCTAGCCATTTCTCTTTCTCTTTTTTATTTTCGAATATATTATGTATATGATTATATATGTTTATTGGTTAACATCTACTTTTTTAACAATATTCCTTTTTGTATTATTAATTAAATAGTTTTTTTTCTTTTCGTTTTTGTTTTTAATTTCATTTATTTTTTTATTTTATTTTGTAGAAATTTCATTATTAGTCTCACTCTCAAATGCATACATTAGGTAAAACATTATTTTAATATCTAAATGGTTAGATTTGTTAAAGATGATTTTATTTATATTTTTTCTTTTTCTTATATAGGAAAAAAAATGCATTAAAAATTTATAATTTCGTTTAAATTCAACAATTAAAGCACATTTATTTCAATTATAGATGCATTTATTCATCATCTACGCAATTCGTACAACAAACATTCTATTTTATTGTAATATTATATAAAGTATAAGAAAATGTAGTCCTTTGATTATTATTATATATATTTGTTTGTTTGTTTGTTTTTTGTTGTTTTTTCTTTTCTTTATATATTAATTATATGGTTTTTTTTAATTTTATTTGATATATTTTTTTTTTAATTTGAGTCATTTAGTTTTGGTCCGTTTTATATCTAAAATGATGGCATTTATCTTATCTGTTTAACTATTTCTTGATGAATATTTTATGTCAACAATTTTATATTCTACCATATGGGAGTGTAGCATTGAGTATATGTTTTTTGAGAGTATCTTCATTTTTTTTTTTCTATGAACAAAATTAAATAATCATGTGATAATTATAACAAGTGCCTTCAATTAATATTGTTTGTAAAATTGATATTTGAAGTTTTCAATACCCGAACTCAATGTTATTATAATTCTTTAAATATGTTAGAATAAGAATTTTGTTGGAATAAGAATTCTGTTTAATTACAAATAGAACATAAAGTCTTAACGCTTCTTCTACACACTTTTTTATTGTCCCACAAACAATATCAAGCTTTCTCTTTTCATAAACTTTTTAACATTATTTCCTTTTTTAATTTCATATGTTATATTCTCTATAACTTACTTTCGTTCCTAGAGTTTATATGTAGGTTTAAAAATTAACCCTTTTGGGGCAATAAATTCTTCTTAATTTCTACCTTAAAAAAAATTAAAGAAATGTTGTAGAAGCAAATTTTTACCGCAATTCTACATGTGGTAAAAACTCATTTTCGAAAATGAACTGACAACAACAAATTCCCAGAACAACAATTCCCTTTTTACACAATTTAAAAGAATATTGTGTAAGAGCATGGATCCTTAAAGGAATAACACAAAACTAAAAATCAAAATGTAAGAAACTTGAACAAAATTCATATTTCAGTTTACTGGCTTTCCTTTTTTTTCATTATCGAAAAACTTAATAAGGCTGATTTCTGCTTTACTATTTCAGTTTCCTGTCTTGCTTTTTTGTCATAATTTAAAAAAAATACTTTCCTGACTTTCATTTTTAAGAGGGTTCAACCAATATTGGGCCAAGTAACTATAAGACAATCAAAGATGTTTTTTAAGTAAAAAATCTTATCTTTGTAGTGTCTCCTAAAGCAATTTGATTGAGCTTCTAGTTTCCTAGTCATTTAGGGAAAATAATGGATTTGTTTTTTACCACTCCTTTTATTATGCTATAGAACGTATTATATTCTATTCATTTACAATTTGTATTTGAGAAACACGCTTAATTTTTCAATAAAAAAATACATTTTCTCCCTAATATTCTATCTGTTACGTTATTCATATTATTATTTAAAACTGATGTTGCTAAAACAGCTACTGTTTCAAGTAAAAAAAAATTAAAAATATGGAAAGACTATCGAGTGGCGTTTCACGTTCTTTATACGTGATACAGTATAATAAATAATTTTTAGTTAATGAAAGAGCATTTAAAAATCCTTTTCGGTAACGAAACTGAAATTATTTTGCTGTTGAAAATATAGCCACAAGTTTTATTGTAATATTTTCAAAATAAATTCCTTGAGGCAACATTGCACAAATAAACATACTACATCCTGAATAAAATAAAAATAAAATTGTTTCTATTAAAATGTCAGTACGCACTTTATTTCTTAAAAAAAATGAGAGGCGATTAATTCGACATTGTAAACATTTTCGCTTTACGACTACAGATCGTACAGAAATAAAATAAAATGAATAAATAAATGTAAATTATATAAATTATGAACTTAATTTGTATATTTATGAAATTCTAATTTGAATATCTATTGCATCATCGAATATAAATAAAAATAAAATAAACAAAAAATTTCTAACATTTTGTATAATTATTTTCGATTAAACACGGCACTAAATGAATACAATTTAATTTTAATTTCCTTTAAGGAAAAAGCGTAAAAAGATCAATTCAAACATGCAATTGTTCAATGATAAAATGATTTTTTGTTCGTTTGTTTTTTTTTTTGTTTCATTTCAACGAGTCACATTTTTATTTTTTCAATAAAAATAATAATGAACTTATAAATAAATAATATGAGATGTGGATGATAAAATGGAAAACTTATGTTAATGCAATACAATATGTATTTATCTTTTTTTCCTTTTTTTTTCTTCTAGTATTAATAATTTTCTTTTTGTTTTTTTCGTGTTAAAAAAAAATTCCCTAAATTTTTTTCACTAATTGAATCAATATAATAAGTAAATTGATTTCTTAATTTAACATTTCTTTTACTTTTTTTTTCTCAATAATTTGTTTTATATTATTTAAATAGTTTTACATGATTACAATTTTGTTGTTTCTTTCCGTTTCTTTACGACTAAAAAAAATAATAAAAGATTATTATTAATCTGATGTTAAGAATAAATTAAAGTAAAAATTTTTAATCAATAATTAAAATTATTTGTGTTTGTTTAGTAATATGCTTAAGAGGGAAGTTTGAATTTGAATTAACACTTCAATGCCTTGAGTATGTAAATGTGGGTAATTGTGACGCGCAACAGCAGGCAACTACATATAAAATACCAAAAAAGAAATTTAATTTTGCCGTTTGTCTTGGCACTTGACTCATGGTCTGTTCATTACGAAATTGCTTTTCAATGCGAAAAGCTTGTGGCACCGTTATCAATGGTAATAAAAACCATAATGAATATTTCAAAGCGTAAACCACAAATACACTATACGGTGTAAATAACAATAGAGCGTATAAGACGTGTGATGCTGTTCTACCGATTAAAATGGCCAGTGTTACAATGCCAGCTTTGCGATCGTTATCGGCATCTCGTGTATTATTGCTATGTAAAATAGCTTCAGTATTTAAAGCCAAAGGTATTGCATAATATATGGATGTCCAATCAACGTGACCCGTTTGTGACATGAAGGCAAAAAGCACTGATATTGGACCGAATAAAATCAATATAACTAAATCGCCTAACGCAATATATTTGAAACCAATGCCACCGGTATACAAGAAACTCGAAGACAGTCCACCAAAGTATATTAAAGCCAAATGTTCCATTTTGGCTGGGCTTATTATTGCCAAACATATAAAGCCAACACAACCGGCCATATAAAGTATTGCACCTAGGGACACAACCTGAAAATTATTATAAAAGAAACAGATTTAGTGTATATCTATAAAGAGTATAGTAAAAACTAGTTTATGTTAGAATTATTGTGAAATTCAAATATAAGAAAATCTGTTATTGTATATAATGTACACTAAATACTATAAATACGAAAACTATTTCCTTTAATTTAATTTCATTTCCATTAATGGCAATTTTAATTATTTCAAACACTTAAAATTTTAATTGGACCTTAAACTCCCGATAAAAACACCTTATCACATAAACAACATCCGCCGAACTAAAACTCATTACAGTAAATAATTGGTTGTGCGATCTTTAAAAGGAGTTGTGAATTCATTGTTGTAATAAAAAAATCAATTGCACACCAATTTAATTTCATTTTACGTTTTAGGGCCTTTTATCAAGCGTAAGCCTTCTAAAATATATGTTTCTGGTATATTGTCTATATTTTAAAGGATTTTCAATTGATAGTTTCGTAATGGAATCAAAGTTTATTTCTTATTTTCCTCAAGTATATACATTTTTATTTTGATGAATTTGTCTTACACAAATTTGTTTGTTTCTAGTTTTACCATGAAAATTAAACCAACTTTGAAATAAAATTGGTTTGAATCGATTTATTTATAAACAAACAATACCAAAAAATTGTAATTAAATTTCTGAACTTTTATGTACAAAAATAATATGTACACATATATATATATATACGTATGTGCGTAAATAGACTTACCTCATCTTTTGTTAAAATGTGATCAACTAAGGTACGATCATCAGCCTTTTGTTTATCAATTCCTTTAATAAAATCGAAATACGTATTGACCACATTACCGGCACAATGAACTGTTACGGCTGTAAAAGCCGTTAGAAAAAATGTTATAAAAGAAAACTCGGCGGACCATTGTGAACGGAACGCTAATGCTGAACCCAATAAAGTGGGCACTAAACTGGCTGACAATGACCATGGTCTTAGAGCCAAAAGATACGTTTTTAATTTCATAAACGTGCCGGTGGTAGAAGTAGAGGCTGTTGCATTAGTTGTTGCTGTTGTTTTTGTTGGTAAAGAAGTGGTGGTGCAGTTGGCAGCGGTGGTGTCGTTTAGATTTTTCATTGTACTGCTAGTGGATAATTTACCATTAGCTGGTACCAATGGTTCCTTTACAGCTGAACCATTGCTTATGGGATTATTTGCCTTCTCACTGCTTGAGCGTTTTTTTAACAGAGAATCCATGGTACAATCCTTTTCTACTGCAGCACTGGCTATTGACATTTTCTAAAAAGATGCAATTTTTTCTTCAATATTGATGTCATTGATGAATGATGTTCTTAGTGTTTTAGAAGCAGCCAAACTTACCTGTACTGTACTCCAATTATTACTAATACCTCCAATGAAAATATTTGTTTAATTTTGCTTTGGCAATTTGTTTATAACAAATGGCCTTGAATTTTTAAATATTAAACAGATCAGATCGTCGTTGATGTTTCTATTTGAAAAGCGTATGGAAATTAGCGCGGAACGCGTGTTGTTTAGTTGTGTGTGTTGTTGATTCTGTACAATAAATTTTGTTTATTTTACTTGAGTTTTTTCCTCTTATTTTATTTCACCTTTAACTCTTTGCCTTTACCAAAAAATAATTATCATTTTATATTGTGTCTGTTCTGTTTCCAGCAAACGGTTCGGTGCCTCCTTGTGTTTTTATATACAAATTTCTCCGTTTTGTTTTGCTTTTGTATGAATATTATTATTTTAGAATTCCATCCAACATTGTTTAATATTTTTGTAGTGCTCCCGCTGTGTCGAATGAGGTCTTATATTTGTTATATATGTTGTTGTTTCTATTATTTTCTTCTTTTGAAGTGTGTAGAAAATTTGATCCACTTTTTCTTTGCTGCTTAAAAGAGTCCGCTGCTGCCGATGCTGCCTGTTCTATTTGTCTTGCCTGACCGTTTATTTGTCTTAGTCTCGTTTTATAATAATTTACCAGATTTTCTTTTGTGTTTTACAATTGCAAAATTCATTTCATTTCTTTTTTGTTTTGTGTTATTATTTAATTGATATTTATTTGGATTAAATTTTACTTTAATTAATATTTTCCCAAATAATTTTCTTAAGTAAAAAATTTTCACTTTATTTCGGTTTTGCTCTCTGCTGTCACGTCAGCTAAATAAATTCTCACGTTCTCTGTAACTGTCAAATTGAAACAATAGCATCCTCTAGTGTTGAGTAGTTATACAAAAATATTAGTGATGACAATTGTAAGCAGTTGGCTTCGTAAAATGTCTACCATGATATTATAAAAAATATTAAGCGCATGATACAAGTATAAGAATAAAGAACAACTTTTTAAAAAAATTATATAATGTAGTATATTTAAAACCAAAGACTCGCGCAGTTAACAAACAAATAAAATTTCAGTCAGTTTAAGCAATATTTATAAGTTTATTAACATATCTATTATACATAGTATTTCCAGTGGTAAGACTAGGATTTTGAAAAACTCATACGAAAATTTGATTTTTCTACCATGCAATTATAAATATTATAAATAATTGATTAATAAATTATAATTAAATTGAGTAATTGAATTGAAAATTAGCATAATAGCGTTCGACTAATTGATTAATTTTTTACATAATATAAAAATCGCTAATTCTCTACTGAATTCAATACATTTGAATCACTTTTTTATTATTACGAATGCTAAAAAGAAGTAACAACAAAAAGTTTTGTTTATAATTTTTTATAAACCGCTAGTCCTACTAGCGTAGTTGAAAAAAAGGAAGATTTGCAAATAATAATGAGTGAATTAATTAATGTATTTGAAAAATTAAAAGAATATTTTGTGGTAAATTTATTGTGGGAAGAAGTCGAAGAACTTTTAGAAAATATACAGCAAAATAAGGCAACAAAACAAGCTTCCAATATTTCTAATGATGGTGCTCCACTTGAGGAGAACATGTTGAAATTTATAAGTATACCTTTAGTACAACGTGCTGCATTGGATGAACAAATTATTTCCGTATTAATGGAACTTTGTGCCACATTGCGTCGACTTCGAAATGAAACAGAGAGTAGCTATGATAATACCTTCGACTGTTGGGATGAAGTGGTTAAAGTAGCTCCACGAGATGGCTATTTAGCGTTTATTTACATATTGTCTGCTTTAATTCAGATCGATATAAATTCTGAGGTTTACATTAAGCTTTCAGTATTAGCAGTTAACACCTATTTTTTATCACTTACCATACCTGGTGCTAAAGGCTTCCATATATTTGAAGAGGAAATCATCAAGCATTGTCTTCAAGTTTTCAGTTTAATAGAACGCATACAAAATCCTGTTTTGGAGAAAATGTCTCGCAATGTTGCCACTCAAATATGGATTCAGTTTACAACATTATGTGATGATTTAAAGTTAGTTTTACGTTACGTACACTTTAACGAGCACAAGGAGGCAAGAAATGTTCTCTTAAAAAAATTAACAGATCTGCAGTACTTGAATCATGAACGTGGTTATTCGAATACGTGTAAGTACAGTTAATTTACATTTTTTAAGTGTGTAATTTTGCTTAGTTTTAGTGTTTTAAATTCCTAAAAATTAATATCAAATAGAATACCAGTAAAACTATATATGACTTTACTGGACACCTTGGGCAAATTCATGGTGTCGAACAATCTCTTGTTACAGATTATCTTTTCTTAATCAAAGAGTTTCAAAGGTTTTATTTTTTAATAGAATTATTAAATAATTCTATTATTATTAATAGGATTATTAATTGTTATTACATAACTTTTAGGTTTACATTTTTAATCGTCTTGTAGAATACTTACATCTAATAGCATTTTTTTTAATATGAACGAATAGTTTCTTATATATAAATTTGATAAAAAAAAATTTTTTATTTATATCAGTATCGCTAACAAATGTATTAAGCTTACAAAAAATTATATGCAACAAAAGTTCAATATATTAATTTTGCGTCGATCAAACAATTTAACCCATTGCCCTTTTCATAAATATGTTTTTAATTTGTGGTAAATTTTGAGTTAATTGTAGGCCTAAACTACGTAGAAGTACAACTGGTGGTAAAGTAGTGGAATAAAGCGTGTGTAAACCATGTACTCCCACTAGTATGGGTACATTTTTCTTTAGACATTTCTGTTCGTATTTCATTAGATACTGTGTGTCGCCTAGTTTTGCACCAGCATAAGCGCCCTCAGCCAAGGACTCAATCAAATAACATACATCACTGAAACCGAGATTGACACCTTGACCAGCCAATGGATGTATGCGATGAGCAGCATCGCCTATAAGAGCAGCTCCTGAGCAAATGTACGATGAAGCATGTAAGAATCCCAAAGGAAATGTTGCTCTAGATTTTTCGAAAACTCCACTTACACGTGGAGGATATTGTCTTAATGAGGTTGGATTATGGCCCATAATAGTATTCAAGGCATTTAAAGCTGTAATAGTTATATCACTTTTGGGAAATTCCTTGCACAATGCTTCGTTTAAAGCATTAATAAAATGTTCAGAAGACATATTAAGCAGTTCTTTAGCATGCGGTATTGTTGTACTCCATACCAGGGAGCTAAGTTTATCTGTTAAAGGCAACAAAGCTATTGGACCAGTAGGTATAAAACGTTGCCAAGCCACTGAGTTATCGCCAGCTTCGCTTAATTCTAAAGTTGCAACTAAACCCATGCGCTCATAGTTAAGTGAAAATACATCTACAGCCATTTGTTTACGCACCAACGAATTGGCACCATCAGCTCCGATTATTAGCTCACAGGTAAATTTTTCGCCACTCTGTAAAGTTACTTCCGAAACACCTTTACCTGTATCCCTCGGTAATTTTACGTCCGAAATACGAGATAAATTACGTACCAAAACATTAGGTGCTGAATCTCTTAATCGACCGTATACAGCGTCCAACATTAAATCGTTTTCCACAATGTAGGCAACATCTTGAGCAAAATGGTCGTGTTGAAACTGTATTAGAGCATCACTATTCGATTCCCATACTTGCATTTGCTTAACAGACTTTACTCTAGCCTTAACCATATGTTCCCAAGCACCAATAGATTCAAACAATGCCTTTGTATTTCTATTAATTGCCGATACACGATTGCCATAGGGCTGTGTTGCATCAAACCCTTTAAAAGCGGGTGCTCCTTCCAAAAGCAAAACCTTTTTATCTGCCAATGTTTTATTCTTGGCCAAAGCTGCAGCCAATGTTGTGCCTACTAAACCTCCTCCTCCTATAATGATATCATAGTGTTCCGTGGAGCCTGTAGTTGCTGCTGTCTGTGAACTACTTAAGGTTCTAATTGCAAGAAGTTTTAGTAAAGGTTTGAATTGTTGGCCTCTACCATAATTTTTAAGTAGCAATTGCATTTTGTTTCTTTTCAACACCTGGTATGTTATAGGGTTTCGTTTAATTAATATTTTTATCTAAATGTCGGACAATTTTATAATATTTCGTTCGCGTTGTGAAATGAAATGTAAGTTTGTTTGTGCAATAATTGTTATTTGGTGTCAGCTGTTGTTAGTTTTGTATGGCATTGCCAGATAAAAAATTTTCGAAGACCGTTAATCTTAAAGTCAATTCAACAATTGTAATTAATTTATAAATAAAATTTAGTCAAGATAATTTTTAAAGGTGTAGTCAAAAGAATCCATTACTTTTGCAAGAAAGTGAATACTTTATGCAGTGTAGGTTAGCTTAACAGTACAATCGATTTACCCAAAGATTTTTTTTAACAAGAAAACCAAATTGCGTCTATTGCATGGCTATAAACATGATGCACATTTTAGCTCCTTAGTTAAACCCGCAATATTTCTAACTTTAGATGCTGCCAACTTACATTTAAAATGTTTCGAAATTTACGAAGAGATGATAAATGCCCACAATGGTGATCCTGAACAGACGCTTATGAAACTTATGAATATGACAGTATTTCTACATACTTATCCGTCAAAGCCAAAATCAAATAGTCAAATAAATATTAATTCCGATTGTGAACACATATCCGATTGGTTTGTTAAATGTATTTCCAAGTATCCACGTTTGCTGGTAAAAGTTTTAAAATTCTACATAGAATGTATCGTTACAAATCCGCCGCGGGCATGGAAAACTGAGCAAACCCAGAAGGCTCTTGAATATGCTGCCAAATATGATGCGGCTCTATTTACAAAATGCAATGAATCTAGTGTGGAATTTCTTTGCGGTGCTGTGTTTGCTGATGAGGTTATGATAAGATCTCGTGCCATAGATTTGATGTCGAAAATTTTACAATTAGAATCTCAAGTGGACTGGCAAATGTTCCGCCACGAAGTATCAGAAATACCTCGTGAAATACATCTTATTAAAGAATTAATCGAAAGTTTAAAAGATCAAAACAATAATATAAAACTAAAATCTGTGCAAGCCTTACATATGGCTCTTACCAAAGGCTCACCAAACACACGTAAAATTTTAACGGAATGTTTAAAATATACACAATTCTGTGACACAAATGTAAAATTGCCGGATGAGCCAAGAATAAGAAAGAATGAAATACGTTTCGAGAAGCCTGACACTTTAACACCGGAATACTCATTTCAGGGTCATGGTATTATTGAATTGTCATTCTTAAATCTACCCTCATATATTTACACACAAATATTTCAAAGTCCTTTATCGTATATAAGGAGGGCTGGTGTAATGTTTATAGAACAGTTGGTAAAATTAAATCCTTTAATAATTTTCAATACAAATTTTGTAGAGGTAAGACAATTTAATTTGTGTTTTAAAAAATGTAATTTTAATCGTTTTCTTTGTTTGAAGGAAACCTCACGTTTGGTAGACGAACCAACAGCTTTGGTGCGCAAACAAACGTTACTTTCTATTGATTCTATTTTAGAATCTTATCCGAATTGTTATCCAGTTATATGGATATGGTGTAAAGTAATAACACCTATGCTGCATGACAGTGATCCAAAAAATATTGAAGTCGCTATGGAGGTAATATTTTTTTTTAATTGAATGTGTTGTTCTCATAGCATTTCACATTATTTTCATAGTGCTTTCGCTCCAGGGTATTAATGAATATGAAAAGCATCGAAGAAACAAATAAAGCTGAACATTTCATGCCTTGGGTTATAATACGTACACTACTCTCTACACAGTCACGATTTTATTTGCAAAATTGTTTTCACTTGGCATTACAACAGCGCATGATAAGGTTGGTTGGTAAACTATTTTCTTTTTTGGTATTGATCAGTAATTCTGTACTTTGAAAACCCATTACTCCACTCTTCTTTTATCATGAGGAGTTTTGAGAATGTTTTAATAAACTTTCTATATTTATTTCGTTTCCAATTGATTTTTCCTAACATTTCTTCTAGTTCGCAAACTGTTAGTATAATAGAGTCACATCTGTTGACTTCCAATTCCACAGAAGGTTGGATAGTACTAAATTTTATATGTGATAAGGTGAAGAGTAAAGAGCCTGATGCTCTAATCCATAATTTTATTTCTTTAGAATCGGTAAGTTTTAGACTTAAAATCAACCACAAAGTATTATTTTTTTTTAAATGAAACTTTTATGTATACGTATATACTTTTAGTGGAATAAGGAACAGAATATGTTAATAGCTCTGGAAGTTTTAGCAAATTGCATTAAAGATTTTTCACACACTGCTCTTAATCATGCTTTTACCCATTTACTTACACAAATTAAAGAAGGCAAAATGCTGCCAATTATTATAGGAAAAGCCTTTGATTTTCTATTGCTCATCGACAATCGTTCAGAGACTACGGGAAAAAACAAAAACTGTAGCAATGGTACAGTTTCCTGCGATAAACCATGGCTTACAGAGTTGCATCAACATTTGGAATATGAAATTTTAACGGGAATTTCGAATTTTCCTGACAATCGTAATACATTTATGTCTCACTTATATGGCTATTCGGAGGTAAATTTACAAACTCGTATAAGACCTCATCAGACAATTATATCCTTCATACATAAATATATGAATGAATGCAGTAAAATAAAAGAAACGGAAATGCATTTAGAAAATGAAAGATTATTCAATTCGATGATATTAATAGCGGGTCGCTTATCATTACGTGATGGATGTGTAGCTGCAACTACATGTACGCTTTATGCCAATATTTTGCACTCATATGATAGGCCACCAATTGTGAACACTATAATTGTAGCTTTAACTGATTTATGTAAAAAACATACGCAAATAGTTGAAAGCATTGTGACCAGAGTATTGCGTAAACTAAAGTCACCATATGAGGTTAATCGTATAGAAACTTTTAAATGTTTTGAGAAATTAGTACTACAAGACCAACTCAAACTTAGAGGTTCTTTATTGCTGGGCTTATTGACTAGACTTTTAGATGAAAGTGAAGAGGTATCAAGCAGAGCAGCAGATTTTTTTGCAGAATTTTTGGCCAAGAAAAATCCAACACTCTTCCAAAAATGTCTTATAGAATGTCCGTTTGTTTTTAATGAATATCAAGTAAGATTCTTGAAATATTTTTCTAAATTTGATAATTAAAGCATGTTTATATGTCTAGAATTTTGACGGTTTAGATAGTTTTTCCGAGACTTTTATTAAATCACCTTTAAAGGGCGAGTCTCAACGTAAGGACCGGCAACAGCTATATAATCATTTAATGACCAATATGGATGATATAAATATGATCTTATATTTTGGTCAATTAAAACTTATTGCCGGTGAGTTGATATTTATAAATAAATATAAAAAAATGTATGTAAAGTGTTTACACATTTTAAATTTCGTTTAGAAAAATCAAAAAATGATCCTTTAATCAAAACACCGGATGGTTTAGCTCTTGTTAAGGATATCTTATATATTTTGAAAAAAGTATGTCAGCTAACAAAGGAACAAAAACTAAACCCCGAAAATGATGAAAATGAAAATAAGCCAGATGATGCTTTAGCTGAATTAAATGAACTAACAGAAACTGGAAATGAGGATACCAATAAAACTGTAGCCACAAATAAACCCACAGTTGGCGTTGGTCGTGGAAAACGCAAACGTGAAGTAACAATGCCTGAAGCGGTAAATCACTTTTAGTTCTATAAAATATATAACAAATTCTATGCTAATTTTAATTTCATTGCAGCTTACTCTTTTAGAGAAATCCTTAATATTCATACCAACTATTCATAAAAATATACAAAGTAATGATGCAAGCTTAGAGAAATCTTTTGATGATTTGTGTAAAGCCTTAGCGAAACGCTTTACAAATCTAATAGATTATGCTCAACCAGCTGAATTTTGGAATAAATATCGTCTATCAAAAGTGACAAATACTAGTGGGAAAGGTAAAAAGAGAAAAACTCCCAAGAAAAAGAAACGAAAATCAGGAAAACTAACAGACGATGAGGATGATAGTAATGATGATGTAGAGTCACTAAATGAAGACGACGACGATGAGTATGTAGAACACGAAGATAAAAGTAATCCAAAAAAATGTAGCGATGAATCGGATCTTAATGATAGTGATGAGGACAATGAGCCTTTAATGAAAAAGACGAAAATAAAAAACGGGATAAGCTTTGGCGAGCTACCTATGGAATATATTTTCAAACCAAACATTTAAAAATCAAGAATCTATTTAATGTAAAATGGGAAGTAAGTTTTTAACTCTTGAACATATAATTAATTTACATTTATAAACATTGAATTTTGTGTTCTGTTCTGTTTAAGACCATAATTTTTGTTTGAACAAACAGTTTGTTTTAGGGATTATTTTGTTATTTTATAGTAAAAATAATTTCTATCAATTCAAATTATAAAAACATCAAGTATTAAAGGATTTTTTTGTGCTTTTCATAAAATCTCCTTTACTTACTTATAATGTGCTCCTAAAAATAAAAAGTTCTTTAAGGCTATTAGTAAAGAATTCATTATTTTTTATTACTACATGTTTTCATACATATTTCTACACTCACATATCGTTACCCAATCCTTCTACACTTTGTGTCAATTGTTCCATAGCCTGTTTGGCTATTAGACCCAAAACACCTTCTTGTGATTGAGGGTCTTCATATTGCAAAATATCTACGCAATCCTTTAAAATAGCTATAGCTTCTGAAAGTTTTTCCTTTAGTTTTGGTCCTGTCAAAACTTCGGCTATAAAACCACTTTTTGCCAATAATACAACAGGAACATGAAGTTCATACAGGATCATTGCACGTGCACGACTTAGGCCAGGTTCAAAAACATTTAGTACACGTAAAACTTGACGACACAGTTCTTCTTTACGTTCTAATAAAACATCAGGTAACTCAACCATTTCATATTCTCTAACACGGCCATACATTTCAATTAAATTTTGTTTCAAGGATATCATTAAGAAGTGCAAAGGATGTAGAACAACGCGATATTTTTTCAATAATTTCTCAGTTTCCTGTAAACGTTCAGGCGACATCTCCATGGCTTGTATTTCGGCCACTTCGGCTTGCATAACCGCCAAAGCTCTACGTATAGCATCACTAGAGGTTTTAAACTCACATAAGGTACATTTCCATTCTGTTTTGGGATCTATGTAGAAGAAATTTCATAAGTTTTGTTTCTACTTTTGTTCGAATCAATTGAAAATAGTGGTTATTTACCTAAGGGATCGGACCACAAAAGCCAGCCGTCTTCACATTTACTGCATTTAAACGTACTGAAATTGGTGCCTAATTCAGTAGGATCCTTACAACGCTTACAATCGCAAACAAAGTATTTGCCAGTTTTCAAATGTTCCTGTCTTTGAGCAGTACCATTTAAAGTGTAACTGTATGAATGCTGTAGTTGTTGACCAGGCTCCAAATCAACCATAGCCCGTAAACGAATTCTATAGGAAGAAATATTAAATTTTTATTAGTTTTGTTTTTTTTCCTCTTTGCGGTTTTTTTTAACAAACCTATAATCCTCACTAGGATAAATACTGCGCATTGTATTGGGCACACAATTGTGAGATAATATACCAGTTATAGGATATAATGCCCTTAAGGGATAACCTTGCAGGGATTTAGCTTCAAAAGCATTAACTTCTAAAATTCCCACCACTTGCATAATAAGATCTTCTGAAAAACGTTGGCCCAATTTACAAGGTCCTCTTAGATATTGGGCTATATTAACAAGATCAGCATGCCAAACATCGGCATTTGTGCGACGCTCTTTATCATGGTATTCCATAGGCGCTACTTCTTTTTCCCATCGTTCGGGATTGGCTTCTTTAGCTAAAAGCACTCTATAAAATTAAAAAAATTTCGATAAATAATGAAATAGGGTTTTATATGTACAATTCAATAGATGTTTTTATTATTTTATTGTATTTTTTTTTTCATTATTGAGTCTTGCAACAAAATGTTTAAAATATAAAAGCATTTGAAATTAAATTCCTTTTTGGTATGTGCATATAAACACAAATGTAAAGATAACAATGCAATTTAGTTTGTATATGCATATACAAATTTATATTTCGATGATCATGGTTTTGTTATCGTTTCATTAAATATTTAAACACAATGAAAAGAAAATACAATTGTGCCTCATTGTATTGTTTGTAAAACAGACCAAGCATAATATCTAAAAATTTAACCCATCAGCCATTGTTTAGGCTGAACGAGGGCGAAAGGTACAAAATGGAATGACAACAAAGGATTTGCTTTTAAGGTTTTTGTTGTTATAAATTGGATGATATTTTTTATGGTCCTTGAGAAGGCTATAAGCTAAGGGGTCTTATCTGAATTAATCTTTCAAAATTCAATTCATATTTACTTCAATATGCTCATATGCTTCTCATAAATTCTTTATTATTTTTAATTTAATTTTAATATTAGATTGGGGTTTAGATTTTATACTTCATTTGTGCCTGTTGATTTTTTATCAGTCTTTTTAGCTGGATTTATTTTAAAAGTGTACACTGCTATTTTTGTGACTTTTTTATTTCATTTTACTTGCTCATTAAAAATAATTTCTTGTTACATTATGCCACACCAAATTTTTGCGTTTTTTTTATAGACTACACTATTAGATCAAACAGTTTAAAATAAATCGATTGCGACAACAGCACAAAATGGGGAACTTGTAATAAGATTTGTGCTACAGTAAATATATTTTTTCTAACAATTTAGAATTTTTCTGTGGTAGTAATATTTAAGAATATCTTAATCAGATTAGAAATATTTTATTTATTATTTTTCTCTTAGTAGTCTACATTTTGATTTAAAATAATGCTTGTAATATAACGTTTTTTCCATGAAATAAACGGCGATATCTAAGCTCTTACAGGGATACTTACACCACATGTATCTAATTTATGAGGCTTTAAGGCATACACATAAATTAAATAAATTTATATTTATTTTCAAGGGAGTAGATTTTTAATGAAAAATTTTTAAATTTCTTGAAAGATTTTATCTATCTATTCGTTAATCAGATTGATCTAAAAGTTAATTCGGACCTGCTTTCCTATACATAAATTTCTTTTTTTTATTTAAGAAAATTGCTACGAATGAAACTGTTTTTGATGAAGCTTTTTTTCTAAGACAGCGCTATTGCCTAACAAACTCAATTTAAGTCTCTTTATTCGTAATTGAATAAGCTGATAAAGCATCAAGTTAGTAGACTACATCGACCACATTTATAAGATATTGCTTCTATATTTATCAAACTGTAACATTTAAGATATCCATCTATACATCATAAAGAAAATCTATAGAAATTAATAATTTCTAGCTTCACACTTTGGACTTTTTAAAAATCAGGTATTCAGTAAGATAGACAATAGATTAGTTTTTCTTTAGGCAACTGGCGGATATCTGGGTTTATTTTTTCAATCAATATTCAATAATGATGTTAAGACTGAAATTTTTTTAAAAGTTTTATAAATTTTATTTCTCATTCATAAATAATTACTTTCTTTTATTAAATAATTAAAACGTGCCGTTTAAAACAACTGACTGTATAATTGTAGTATTGTTTAGTATTTTTGAAATTTTGTAAGACATTTGTTTATACCTTAAAGGTGTTATACAATCTAATTGTGGACAGCCATTTACTTCGTTAAATACATTATAGAATTTTATTTTAGATTTTGAAAATATTAAACATTCATTATTTGCATGATATTTGCTACTTTCACTGTTTTGACATTCCACACACAATGGCCAACTACATTTTGGACAACGATCAACACCATTTTCACTGTGACCACAATTAACAAAACAGAAACATTCTAAACACACAACTGGACCACTACACTTTGGACCAACCACAAATGGTAATTCCTCAATTAGTACATCTCCAGAATTTATTAATTTCTGTCCATTAATTAAATAACGACCTAATACTGGACTACTACGTATTTCAGTCTCATTTATTCGTACTTGTGTTGTAGTCTGTGACATTTTTGAAACTGAAAAATTTATAAATTTTAAAAATTTTGCATTAACGAAATAGATGAGGATTTTGCAAAAGAAATACTGGGAAATTGTGTGTCCGCTGTTCGTATTGTTAGTGTCAATCAAAAAAATATTTACTTTTCATCTTTTAGCCAGTTTTTCATAGAGATAAATGAATCGTTTAAATTTGTTTAAACACACAACCGTGCCAGTGTTTTAGCATGGGTATTAAATAGCGTGACATTTGTTTTTTATTGCTAAAATATTGGGATATTTAGTCTTTAAATAAAATACAATATTATACGTAATAATTTAAACGACATGAATTTATTGCTATTTTTTCTTAAAGAGAAAATGTTATCCTAGGTCAAAAACTTTATATTTTTTTTTTAATTTTCAATTATTTTCTGTTCATAAAAATACTCACTAAAAATGAAAAAAAAAATATTAATTTCTCGTCTGGCAGAACAAAATGATTTAATATCGTGTTATAAGATTAATTGATTAGAATGAATATTGAGCATACAAGGGCTTGGTGTAAAAAGTATGAACGTATATTACAGATTTTACAGTCAGTTTTCACAATTGTTGCTCATTTGCATTATAGAAAGAAAAATAGTGAAAATAAAAAATAAAAATACTGGGTTTTGATTTTATAACGAAAGTCAAAAATGTATGGCATGAAATAGATCTTATTCAATATAGTCTATCAAAATTTCTTTCTACCTCGCTCTATGCATATTCCAAAAGGAATGATTGATAGAAAACACTTCCCAATCAGAAATTTGTTTATGTTTGGAATCAGATAGTAAACGCTAGGAATTAAATCTGTTGACAATAGTGTATGATCCAGTATTCATTTAATTTTTCTATCATCATAACGGTAGACTTTCAACATCGAAAACGATACAATAATATTCGAAGTTAATTGTTTTCCATTTCTTTAGTTAATCGACCAACACAACTCCTTTGCAATTATAAAAAACCTTTGGTTTTAATATTTTCTGCAGATGAAAAGAACTTTGCCTTGTCCGGTGCATTTCCATCCCATTTTGAATTTGCTTTTGATTCTGGTTTGTAATGGTAGAATAAGTTTTGATCCATTATTACGAAATAAGGTTTATATTCTTTAACACGATTCAAACAAACTTGATAAGTACGCGTTCTAAATCGTTTACAGATTTTTAATGGAATCAGCGATCTTCCATACTTTACTCTTCAATAATCCATCAACATGTCATAAGCTTGTTCAGTAATGTGGGGCCGTATCAGTCAATTATTTTTTAAATCTTATACGAACCTATTTCCTACAACCTTGTAGATTTTAATTTTAATCTAGGTATTGATCTTTATATTTCCAATATTTGATCAACAAATTTTCAAACTACGACACATAGAACTCGTCTGCGTAATTTGAAGGCTCCTACAGTGAGCAATAAATGAAAATCAAAGAAGCGGATTTCTTGGAAAATCACTTTCCTCAGATTTTATGAAGCTACTCCATAATTTTTTTTTAGAAAGTTCTATATTTTCCGTATTATTATACAGCATGTAGGTGAATGAAGTCGTCGTAGTCTAGTAGGTAGTGTGTTGACTTATTAGTAGTGAGGCAACGGTTCAAACGCCTGGTCAGACATCTCCAACTAAACGAAATATGTAAAAATATTTCTTTGACGACTTCTTCTCAGCGGATTTTTTAGCAAAAACTAAATAAATAAAATTTCCATGAAAAGTTTCTCAAAAATCTGTCGTTCGGAATCAACTTTAAACTGTAGGTCCCGTTACTAATGTATAACATCAACACATACAACATAAGTGGTGTGAATGAATGACGAATGAATTGCTAAATAATGCCTTTTACTAATTCAACATAAACAGAGTAGCGAATGGAGGAAAGGTATCAATGGTAAATTACGGATTTTTGTGTTATTTGGATACTAAACAATATTTGTTAAATGCTAGCAGAGAACTACAATCAGAAAGTGAATACACAAGTATTTTTAAATCTAAATGCCCGCCAAGATGCATTCATCTAATTTATTATAGTAATAAATAATACAATGTATAATAAAATAATATGCAAACTATTGTTTACTCTTAACCCCATAGAATTAAAAAATAATAAAGAATTCTTAAGAAAATGTAGGCGGCAAATCGAAGACATACACTTTCTTTAGGCGTAGTTCACTTAATAATAAACAAAACAAATTTCACTATTAATCATTCAAATTAAATGTTTATATACGTGTTAATGTCTAGAGGATGCCTTATACACCATATACAGGTGTACATAGAATGTTGAATGTGCATATATGTATTCTTTAAGAATCTTATTCTAAAATATTTCTTTTTTTTAATAATTTTAGAGACTGAAAAAGAATAGAAATGAATTTATACATGCAGGTACTAACCTCAAAGGTGTTATGCAATCCAATTGTGTACAGATTCCATCTTCACCCACATTACCAGCAAATCGAACATTTGATTCGGAGAATACTTTACATTCTCCCTCATGATCTACGGAATCTACGCAAGCACTGCATAGTGGCCAATCGCATTTGGCACAACGATCCAAAGAATCACCATCTTCATCGAATTGCAAATCGCGATAACAGCCCAAGCATACAATGCCACTATTCTGTTTTGGACCCCAAGCAAAGGGTAATTCATCTACCACCACATCACCTTTCTGAACTTTTTCAGTGGTTACTAAACTGCGACCGTAGCGTGGATCAATCTCAATACGTGATTTCAACATTTGACTGCAGCTATTTTGTTTTGCACTCATTGATGTCACATTAATAATAGGAGGACTATTTCGATTATGTTTTAACGATATTTCCTGTAGTTCAATAATTTTTGTAGTTTTTTTTATTCTAATTTTTTTTCTCAAAATTTGACTTGATAATTTTCAATTTTATTGTATATTTAATTTATTTGTTTCTATTTTTTTTCGTTATAACAATAAACACAATTGATTTCTGTTAGTTTTTGAAAAGCTGTCGATCAAATATCTCGTAGCGTTTGATTTAGTAGAATGAATTAATTGAATTGTTCACCGATTCTTATGTTGTTTGTTTGTCTTTATTTTCATATTGTGTTGTATTTACTATATCATTCTCTATTATATTGTATTTTATACAATCTATTTTTAAAGAATATATACCGACCGACATTGTTTTTCCTATATTATCATCATCATGTTTTTCCCAAACAATGTTCTGCAGTCGGTGTGTCTGTGTACAAATTTTTCTAGTACATTTTTTAAGAGGAAAAATCTCGTTGTTTATTAATCGTGTTAAAAAGTAAAATAAAAACACTTTCAGCATATGCATAGAAAAAATTCGAAGTTTTTCCACTTTAAGAATTTTCTTTCGCTGGCCGAGTAATTTTTATTTCCATATGGAATATTTTTACAAGTATATACTTAAATATGTATATCTGAACGTACTATTTGATCTAATTGTATACAATATGTGACTGTTGTTCTTTATTTTAATGATTTTTAATTAATCAACTCTACTATGCCAATCTATTTAAAACATTTTATAGTATTTTCGTTCATTTATTTTAAAAATTATTGTCGAACTAAAGAGCCCAAATTTTATTTACTTAAACTCTTTATTTATTTTCTCTACTATCTTCCGTATGAAAAAACTTGGAACCCATCAATTGACAAATTGATCAATTTGAGTATATCGAATAAGCAAAAAATAAAAGAAGATTTGCCTGCGACAACACGTAGTGGGTGATTTTTTAAACTGTTTGCGTTTGAAAATTGGATAATTGCAGCTGGAGTTGTGTCATACGTTGCATTGCGAGGTTCGGTCGCCGACAAAAATCTGAGATGGATTTCAGCCGAACTATTACAGGGTATGTTGGGCAATAGTTTCTCCTATGGTATGAACTTTCTGTGGAAGCACACATTCGAACTCTACTAAGGTTTATTATAGGATTGGGTTGGCTGAGGTGTTTCGTTCTGTCTTCAGTTCTGATATTGCAGCGTTAACCATATCTTTAGCGCTTTGCCGTTGCTTATCCTAACTTTTTCTTCTCTAACTGAAATTGAACTTACCGTCATAACATCATTAAAGCTAACGTACATAAGGTGTGGTAAGATTAATTATTATTATTGTGTATTGTAAAAATGCAATTGAAAAATGCAGGGTGGAGTCAGAGCGATAAGACTTCGTATTAAATTATTTCTATTTCCAGTTCTGTGGTTTGACTTCATACTATTTGAGCAAACAACAAAATTAGACAATAATAAAGAGAAAGTATGCTATTTTTAATAATTTTTCTTATTATTCATAATTTTATCGTTTACATGCCTATTCAAAGAATATTACTGTTATTTTTTTTTGTCGTTAAATTTGTGATGTACAAATAATTTTTGACTCTGGCTGACAATAAAAATGTTATCTATAATCTGGCAACACTTTAAATGTCATTTCTAGCGAGTAAATGAAAACGAGCAAATATCGTCCAATTTTATTTTTCATTTTGCAAAATTGTTACATTACTTTTGTGGTGTTGTTCGTGGTCGTACTTGTTCCTCGCTTTGCAAATTACATATATTTGAATAAAAGTAAGTAAAAAAATCTGAAGAAAAAAAATTAAAAATCCAACATGTCTAATTAGAAAGAGTGTAAAACCTTACATTTGGAAAAACAGTTGAACAATAATTAATTATGGTTTCCAATAATGGTTTAAATGCCGTGGAAACTACCAAAGAAAAAAAAAGTGATTTCATAACCTATAAATTGGAAAACGTCTAAAAAGCAGCAGAAAAAATGTGATGTTGGTGTGTATACGAATGTGTGTGTGTTTGCCCCCCTCATGCAATGAGAAAGAAAAAAAAATAAAGTAAAAAAAATGAAAAACTAAAAAGGTTTTCCCTTGAATGAAAGAAAAAAAAAACCTGGTGAAAAGTAATTCAGTTTGAACATGCAAGAAAAAATTATTCGAAATTGACATGGCCCCAATACGAATGAGAGAAATGTCATATAATGGTTAATATTTAAAATTGGATATCTATCTATTCATTTGGATACCAATGTAAATGATAAATTTATTCTACATATATATGAATATATATATATATTGTATTCTGGCTGCCGGAACAATTGTCAAACGCATGTTAGCCGGTCAATCACTTTATACCAAAAGTGCTCTGCATTGCTCTCATTCTCTGCCTACAAAACTGGTTTACTGCGCTGTCGACGTTGGCCTCTTCAATTATAAAAAAATCGAAAGAAAGACAAGAGCAATGAAAAAGTCTCTTCATTGAGTGCGCCAATTACGTAACAGCCGTTTTTCACTTTTCTTTCGAATGGAAAATAAAACATGATAATTTTCTTATATTTTCTGTAATTATAAGAATTTTAAAATAATTTCTTTCAAATTATAAGGAACCAGTTGAAAGTTCTGTATATTGGAGAACTTTCTGGAACGTTTCGAGCCCATATTTTTCCTTTTTTGTTTTCTCTGCATTATCTAAAATCATGTGAATCTCGTATCTTTGATAAAATTCACACCTTTAACTTTTTTGTATTGTCTTGTCGTATTGCTTTATCAATTTGTATTATCCACCTTCAAAATGTTTGTTTTCTTTTGTTTATTTTTTATAATCATTATTTCTATACCGATTGCTATATTATATGTGGGTATTATAGCTCAAGTTATCTCTAGTATATCATATGCAGTATGTTTCATCATCATGTTAACAAGCTAAACCAGCCGCACGTAGTACGTTTGCCTACCAATTCATCAATTGACTATTTTGTTGGTTCTTTTTCAATTTATCTGATGATAATGTGAATTTGTGAACACTAGTTATTAATATCAATTTATATTTTTACCCTCTCATCTTCTAAGCATAAATAAAAATTATATTGGAATGGCAAGTGTTATGTAAAGACTTCTTCTGGAAGGTTTTTATTTTTAAAATTTCTTATTGTTTGAGAAAACCGCAGATTTTTTTCTTTTCCTTTTCTTTTAATCATTTGAAAAGGTATTAAGTATATTATTAAAGAATTATTTTTAGTATTTGTTATATGATAAATAAAATGATTCATAGGTTATGGTCACAAACATATTTCAATCATATTTAGCATTCAGCAGCATAACATTTATGACTATGGGATACTCAAATAAAAGACAATTTCGAAAGTGAACTGATTATTATATAAGGCCTTTTGAGCAGAACACTTTCTAAAATATTTCGTGTTGTTAGTTTTTGTATGATGAGGCCATATTTTTATTTTAATTCTGATTTTTTATCTTTTGGAATTCTTTCTTCACTATTCGTTACCTTCTCCTTGGTGCATAGTGTTGCAGCAATTTCCTTTAATAATTGATTAACCAATGTGTTGATTAATCATAATTTATTCGTTCTTAATAAATATCTGTTTCTGGAAATTCGTTATAAAAAGATCAAACTACAGTAAAACAGCAAATGGGTGCCAACTCAATTTCAGCTGTTCCAGAACAGCTGTTCACTGTTACAGCAATAAAACAGGCATGAAAGGGTTTAGTTTTTCTTTTAATCAATTCATAGTAGGGAAGGCTTCGTTGTAGGGGACTTTAGTAAAGGAGAGAAGTTTGTATGTCTATTTATTACTATTATCTATGTATCCAATGTATTCCCCTCTAATATATGATCAATTCCAATAGTGTCTTCTCCAAGCCTGTCTTACATTTTTTTAAACAAAGATTTATAATTTTTTGCATTGATTTTAACAGTGAATTTTGAAGTAGTTGAGTATGCCAATAAGTATAATAAAAATTTGCTTCCTAAATCTGGTACTTCTTAAAACCTCCAGCTTCGGTTTTTTTCTCTTCGTATTTGTTTAACTTCACTCCAGATCATCCTTTTATGAGCAAGTGACTAATAATAATTGGTGAAAGTCTGTTATGCATTTTTCTATGAAAAAATCATATTTGAAGCTACACGCCCAAAATGCACGAACCTTTTACAAACAAAAAATTTTCTATTTTTGATTGCCCCTAATAAAATGTGACGTCACATTGTATGTCATGTTTGAAAAAAATCGATAATCAACAAGAATTTTTTTTGAACACTGCTGTTAACAGCAGAAAGGTTGCAATTGTTTGTATAAAAACCACTATATTTGCTCATGGTTAGTGATACATTGCACTACCAGCTGTTGGCAAGTGTAGAATGCAGGGTAAAAATTGACAATGCACTCACTATCACTATTCACCCCTTGGAAAGAAAACGAAACAAGGAACTAAAAACAAAAGAAATATCACAACGCAAAAGAAAATAATGAAAAAAAAAGTTTACAATAATATTGTCTCTGTTATTTCTGGCACAGTTGTCTTGTAGGTGTTTCTGTAAGGTGGTACAGCAGCAGAAAAAAAAATTGTTTCAATTTTTGCTCAAAGTAATTAAAAAACAAGTGAAAGTAATTTACCAACAAGAAAGTACGTTAAACAAAGAAACAAAAAAAATCAAATGGGATTGATTATAAAATAAAGAGTTTATCTATTGTTAAGTGTGCAATAAAAGAAAAATCATATAAACACCACATTTGCGTGACCTTTAAACCCTAAAAAACAAATCAACCTTCACACATTTCTTTTGTGTTGTTAAAATGAAGATAATATTTTTGTTTTGACTCAATTGAATGTTGTATTTTATTATACGAGTATGTCATGTTGAAAGATAATTAGAATGTTTGTTTGATTTACAAGTTGTGTAATAATATTTACTCTCTACGTTACATACGTTAAAATTGAGATTATGACCACTTCAGTGGAAAATCAAAATAAAAAACAACACCAAACACCATTGCGTATTTTAGCTACATTTTATTTTCAACCCACTGCTTGGTTTTCGAAAAAAGATTATCATTTTAGAAAATTTAATTCGAATTTATTAATTTATAAAGACGAAGATTACAATAATGAGGCAAGTGTTGTTGTGTGTATAACTTAACTACTACTTTAAAAAAAAAATTAAAAGTTTTCTAATTTGTTGTAATATTTAGAATTTTCTTTTTTTTTTTTCTTCTCTTTTTATAAATTCTTTTCCTATAATATTTGTTGTTTATCTGTATAATTGGTTTGCTTGATTACATCATCTACATCATAATTTTCATTAGCTTCTTGCAACGAATAATACAGAAAAAAAGAAACAAAATTTTTGTAATGTTCCTTAAAATATTTAATATTCATCAGACCCTGTGCAAATGAGACAAATTTTTTGGTTTTGTTTTCATTTTTTGCTTTACATAGTATAAGTATAGGTGTTCTACATTATTTTTTTTTCCATATACTTTCTTTCATAGTTTAGCTATTTTTTCCTTATTCTTTTGCTTTTAAAACAGCACATTCATTGCAATAAATATTTTTCAATTGTTATTAAGCACTTAAAAAGAGAAAATATTTTGTGCATTGTGGTCTATGTTTTAAAATTAACCCAAAAAAGATTATGAAAAAAAAAAAATAAAAATATCATTTGAAAACTTATTTTGTTACAGAAACATATCGATTAGAATGTTAGTTGTGATGGTTTTTTTTTTAACGTTTAAAACACTATGAGATCTAGGACGGTACCATCAAGAGACTATTGCAGAGCCCAACATTCAAAGGCCTTTGAAGAAACCTCGGCCAAGAATCTTGAGTATTCCTTTTTGTGCGTCGGGTCAGATACACAGAACACCATCTCCTCCACATTATTACAAATTCTGTAGAAAGAAAAGCTACCTCTCTATTCCATCTACTACTTACTTCTTGTCTTCATGGCGCAATGGCCCCGTCAAAAAATTTATAACGATTACAATAACGATACAATCCCCATAAGCTACTTATTTAACTGGCCATTAACAACACGATTATCGGATTTCACACAGCTTTAGCACATCCTTCCAGGCAGCTCTGTTCCTTGTGCGCCTTTGCCAGTTGGTGACACCAAGCAATGACATGTTTTGCATGAAGCCGACATTATTCAGTTTGCATTCGAACATAAGTTGCGATGTTGAAGAGCGTTTCCCATATTTCATACAGAACCTTACATATTCCATGGTATAAGTAATTGAAACTATCGCTTTCAAAATTTCTTCTACAGCACTTAATAGGTTATGTTAGGTTAGAAGGGGCATGTTTTCACGCGAAAACCCAGTCGTGGCATTGTGGAAAGTACTTTAAAGAAGAGAATACAAGACGGAAATATAATTCAATATTGACAGAAGTGAGAAGAGAGAAAATTTAAAAAAAAGGGAAGGAAAAGTGGTATGTGTTAAACTACCTATTATGTATAAGGTGCTATAATGGTCCGTAGATATGTTCATAGCCAATCAATCCCACTAGGCATACGATTTCTTTGACCCCACTGTCAGATCTGCATCTTCACGTACGATTTGTGGATGATTTCACCATTAGGACTTTTAGCAAACTCGTAAAGTAGGTGTAGCTAGTAGTTTAGAAATAAAGTGTTGTTTTCGTTCATAATTATCAAATTGTCTGTAGTTGCTTAGAATGAAAATTTTTAATGTGTTTCCCAATTCAACAAGTACTTCTTGCTCAACCTTGCACAGTTTAGTATTAAATTTTTAGCACGTGTTACTTATTCTATGATTTTAACATGCTTGGTTGCTTTTTCTGTTTTTTCTATGCTGAAACTAGAAGTCTTTATGTAATAGATTTTATTTTATGAATTAATTCTCTTTTAGACTGCCTACAATACCCCAAATGAATGCTTTCTTCTAATCCTGTCGTCTAACTAAGTAGTACTTGGAAATATAAACCAGAACAATATGTTTTGTTATCGGCTTAAATTTGTTTGTTGCTTTTAACTGAAATAAAAAAAATTAAAATTTTACAAAAAAATGAGTGCAAAAAACTATATTTAACAAGAAATATGTGTGTATTTTGCCAAAATAGAAAAGGAAAAAAAAACATTGTAACAGACAATGTACACACACACATTCACACCGCGGCAGACAATCACATTTTTACGTTCATTGACCTATCTTCAGAAAGAAGGCGCAAATCTGAAAAGAAAAACTAAAATTTATAAATTGACTAACCGTCTCGAACGACTACTACTGGTTGCACTAAAAATAAAAGAAAAACCGCCTAGTCATTGACTTCCACTGCTTTCTTTTTTATTTTTTTATTATTCTACCGCATGTTGCAGAACGTTTATTGAATTAATTTGTTTTTAATTATTGAGTAATACTATACGTACGTGTATCAATCAACATCAACAAGATAATCGTGTCGTCATTATTATAGTCACATAACATGTGCTTTAATTTATTGTTTTATCGTATAATTTTGCCTATGTATTCAAGTATAACTAACTATTCTTACCTGAATTGTTAGTTATATTGTGAAATTAGTAGTAATTGCTGGACATTTTACTGATTTGATAAGAACTGAAAAATATTTTTCGTTTAATTCGAATAGAAATTAAAAGTTTTGATGATTCAGGTAGACATTTTTGTAATGGCTTAAAGACAACACGGGGTTTTGTCCGTAGTATATTAAGGAATTGTATAAATTCGCCTGCGATTTCCCAGTCATATACATGTAAGGCTGATTATTTTTAGCAATATGCTTAAATATATTCAGTTTTCTTCTGCATGACCTTAGAAGTACTTAAAATTACAAATTTGTTTATGCAATAAATAATCATTTTTTTGAGATATTATTGGAATATTGATAAACAAATAGTTTCGAAATGAATATTATATGTATCCATTCATTCTACTCTTTAAAGAGCCAAAATTTTAATGAATTTCTGTTCAAATCGAAAATCATTGTAAAACTCTAAATCAAGGTGTTTATTTTCTAATTGTTTATTTTCTATTTTAATGGTTTAAAAAGAATTTTATTTTATGTCATTAATATTAACAAGAAAAAGAAAAAAAAAACCGTTTTCGTAACAAAAAATTTAATACAACTTTTTTTTTTCTTTTTAATTTTAGATGGCTCCTCCATCATTCTCAGATTTGGGTAAACAAGCTCGTGATATCTTTGGCAAAGGTTATCATTTTGGTTTGTGGAAATTGGACTGCAAAACTAAGACCTCCTCCGGCATTGAATTCAGCACAGGCGGTCAGTCCAATCAAGAGACTGGCAAAGTTTTCGGTTCATTGGAAACTAAATACAAAGTATCCGATTACGGTTTGACTTTGACCGAAAAATGGAACACAGACAATACTCTCTTCACTGAGGTTGCCGTACAAGACAAATTGCTCGAAGGTTTGAAATTGTCTTTCGAAGGCTCTTTTGCTCCACAATCTGGCAATAAATCTGGCAAATTCAAGGTTGGCTACGGCCATGACAATGTTAAAATCGATTCCGATGTTAATGTTGATTTGAACGGTCCCTTGATCAATGCCTCAGCTGTTTTGGGCTATGAAGGTTGGTTGGCTGGTTACCAAACCGCTTTCGATACCCAAAACGCTAAGTTGACCACCAACAACTTTGCTTTGGGCTACTCCACAAAGGACTTTGTCTTGCATACAGCTGTGTAAGTAGTTTTAAATTTTTTTCTAATAATCGAATAAAACTAATGAAACGATTTATTATTTTTGTTTTTATTTTTAATTAATAGCAATGATGGCCAAGAATTCAGTGGTTCCATCTTCCAGAAATGCTCCGATAAATTGGATGTTGGTGTACAATTGTCCTGGACCTCTGGCACCAATAATACCAAATTCGGTTTGGGTGGTAAATTCCAATTGGATTCTGATGCTGCTCTACGCGCTAAGGTCAACAACAACTGCCAAGTTGGTTTGGGTTATCAACAAAAATTGCGTGATGGTATTACACTTACTCTTTCCACTTTGATCGATGGCAAGAACTTCAATGCTGGTGGTCACAAGATTGGTGTCGCTTTGGAATTGGAAGCCTAAACCATTACCAATTCTTAAGTTTTTTTTTTTTAAATAAACAAACAGATACTAACACTACCAAAATAAAAGAAACAAAAAAAACCAACAACAACAACAAACAAATCAACTCCGTTCTTTTGTTCACAAAAAAAATCTTTAAAAAAAGCAACATCAACAACAACAACAACAACCAAACAAAACAAGTAATTATTCACAAATTAAGTGTGTGTAAGGAAACCAACATCATCTCAGCAATAAATATTATACAACAGCAACAACAAACAAAATACACTTGTAAAAGATAAATTAATAATAATGTTAAAAATTATTTAAAAGCAAATAATAAGAGAAAGAAAAAAAAAACACAAAAACATCCAACAAATTTGAAATATTAAGTTTTTATTTTTTATTATGCCACATTTACGAACTCCAACAATGTTAATCTTAAATTAGTTTAGTTTTAAAACTTGATAAAAACAAATCGAATCGAAATCCCTTTTAACAAATAATAACCAACCCATCTCAATCCTTTCAAACTGCCTAGAATACAACAAACAACACAATTAAAATTTGCAATAATAATGACTGTTATTATTAAATTTTATTTTTTAAATCTAAGCGCAGTTGTTTTTAAGGCATTATTTTCGAAATGAAACAAGTTAAACAAAATATATATATTTATGACGTCTTGTGCATTTAAAGTTTATTTAAACACATCAAATAATTCATGGTATTTTGTGTGCGATTTTTAACTTTCGAGTTTCTCCAGAAAAAAACACAAACGTAAAAAACAAAAAAATAAGAATCGTCTCTGCCGCAGACAATAGTGTATATAAGCAAAAAACGTTTTTTTCGTTTTAACATTATCATATGAAAGGAAACTATTTTTATTAGTTTTTAACCACTAAAAAAATTCCTTAAAACTACTTTTCTTTCTTTTTTTTCATAAAATTCAGACAAAATACAAAATAAAATAACAATTATTGTTGTTGTCCATTCTTTTCGGCCAATTGTTTATTACGCTTTTCCATATTTTCCTTGATCCAAGGATGTTGCATTACATCGATCAATGTAATGCGTGCACTGGCCGATTTACGTAATAATTTCGATATGACATCTTTAGCGCCAACTGTTAAATGCGGTGGATATTTGATTTCAACGCGTCGTATTTTTTCATAGGTTTTATCCGTATCATTGGATTCGAATGGTGCAGCACCAACTAAGAATTCATAACACAATATACCCAAACACCATTGATCAACTGAGTCATCGTAAGTGCGACCGTCTACCATTTCGGGTGGTATGTAGTCCAAAGTGCCACAAAATGTTTTACGCCTAAGAAAAAAACAAATGAAACAGAAATCTAGATTATAAAGTCCTGTTATTTCTAGAATCAGTATAACTAAGAAGCATAATATAATAAATTTTTACCAACTACATTATTGTTCACCATAAACAGGTTTAGTTTATATACACATGAACTTGTGAGCCATGCTACCCAAGGTCTAGGAAAGTATGTTACATTTGCGTGTAGTCGCTAACTTGCATTATTTGGATAATGACATGCAGTTTTTGCGTCGATGACTTACATTTTTTGGCCGATAACTTGCAGCTTCTGGTCGATGACTTATATTTTCTGAATGATGAATTGCCATTTCTTTGGTATATGACTTGCATTTTTTGGACGATGACTCGCATTTTCTTTGGTCGAGGCCTTGCATTTTTGAAGGTTTAAATCAATGAGAAAGATGTTAGCTTCGTTGCCTGTGTTACTTTCGATGTTTATACCTCCGGTCCTAAGCAGCGCTCGTCCTTAGGGAACCTGATTTGAATTCCTTGATACCATGACTATCCAGCCCACTAGTCGCATTTTCCCCACAAATCTATTTTTATCCGATTTATCCCCATTTATACAGCTTTTTTTCTTGCTCATTTGAAGAAAAGCCTTAGCTTCGTCGCCTCCAACTCTGATGACAGGTAACGCCCGACCATAAGGAAATATGTTTTTTTAATCCTTGATACCAAGGCTATTCAATTCCCACAAGTCAAATTTTTTTTATCCGATTTAGCCCCATTTATACACAGCACTTTTTTTTACTGATTTGAAGAAATCATTTAGAGCCGTCGCCTACACCTTATGTCCCAAGTAAATCTCGACCGTATTAACAGCTTTTTGGAATCCTCAATACCACAACATCGATCATTCACCCAGACAATTTTAACACAGTGAATTTTTCAAGTCCGATATCTCGATTTCTAAAATTAAGTGGGGTTTTATTAGGGACACCTTAAGCTACAATCTGTATATAATGGAATATCAATCATCCTACCCCAACACTGTTATAACAAATATTTTTTTTGTCATAGTTTTTCTATTTTCAAAAGAATTTTCGAGTTACTAGTCAGGAACGTATGGGACATAATTTTTAAAGGATGGATTATATTTTCTGTTAACCTCTTAAGATTGCTCTGTTAACATTTATATTAGCTATGCTATAACTCTTGGTGTTTGTCTTTGCTAGTTAATTTCGAATTAAATTTTACACACATACGGTCATGGCCATATTGGTAGTTGCGTCAAATATGTTGTGTGGCGGAATTAATGTTCCTAATAGGCTTACTTGATTGTTTAAACGTATGCCGACGGCCATGAAGCCTTTAGTTGGTCTTCTATCATACGAAAGACTTTCCTACTTAATGCTAAGTAAACCTAACATTTTAAGGAATTATTTTAGAACTTACTTATTTGATATGCTGTGAGCTGACCAACCAAAATCAGCCAACTTTACATCATCCGAGGCAGTCAATAGAATATTTTCTGGTTTTAAATCTCTGTGTATCACCTTATTCAAATGGCAGTAGTGTAAAGCATCGGCAACCTGATAAGTATACTTAGCAGCTCTGGGCTCATCGAAACGCTGATTAGGGGAATTTCTCAGTAAAGTATAAATCTCACCTTGAGAAGCCAACTCAAGAGCCATATAAATTCTTTCGGTATCATGGAACCACGTCAATAAACGTAAAATATTCGGATGCTTAAGTCTTGATTGTATTTCTATTTCTCTTAAGACTTGACGCTGAACGTTGCCCTTGCGCAATTCTTCTTTAAACAGGACTTTCATAGCCACCATATAATGCGTAGAACGTTCGCGTGCCAAATAAACACGTCCAAATTTTCCACGCCCTAAAGGTGCACCCATTTCGAAATCAGCCGTAGACCATTCATAACTTTAATGAGACAAATAATAAACAAAACGTTAATATTTAATTCCAATAGTCAAGAATAATTAGGGACTTACGGTTGCCCATAAGCATGATGCTGCATCATTTTTTTGCATAAATTTTTCACATATTCTTTATGTTCTTCCGGTACATCTTTTATTAATTCCGGTAAATCCGTTCGTTTAGGTGGTTTAACTCTGTTATTATACATTTTATTTCACGTTCTATTTTTTAAATTTAATTTTAATTCCTTTTCAGAAAAAATGTTATTAATGCCCGCTTGCGTCTTTTTTGAAATTAAATTCTGTAGTTACCAGATTCTACGCTTTGGTAAAAGGCAGAGTATTTCCATTAACAACTCTGTGTTTCCCAGTTGCCGCTTTTATTTTGAAACAATACTGGAATAAGATCTGAAATAAGAAACGTGAATTAATGTCAAAAAGTTAGAAAAGCTTATGAACATGCAATATCATATAAATTTTACTGCATTTTATTGCTCTTTAATTTGATTGAGAATTTATCGGATATGGCAGCACTGTTTTCTTATCTATTTATTTCTCTTATCTAAATTTTATTGTTGATTTTGTGCGAGTTTGATAATGTTCCATTCCATAACGTTTCCCTGTCTCAGTTACTTTTTTATAGCAGCGAATCAATCATCAAAACGTATTTTATAAAAATTGAGCAGAATTGACGGAAAATTTTTTATGTGCAAATATTTTTATTCAAAAAAATACAATAAAACATAAATTTTATTAACATAAATAGTGCAAATATAAAGAAAAACATATTTTCCATCGTATACATATAAATTTTAACAAAAGTATTCTGAACAAACAACAAAAATATAGAAATTCCGATAATATTCGGTGAAGAGAAATATTTTTATAAGAAAAAAAAGTGCAAGACGACATAGTCGTCCAGGGAAGCAGCGGAAAAAAGTAGAAGTAAAGAAAAAATATCAAAAAAAGAAAAGTGCCGAGCAAAGATTAGAATGTAAAGAAGAGTGACTGTCGAAATGGAAATAAAATTTTAAAAATTCATAGAAAATTTTTTTGCTGTTAATAGCAGTTTGTCTGATTATTATTATTTATTATTTTTGTTGTTTCTAGTCGCTGGCAGAGAGCGACAGTGTTGCAAATGCAACGTAATCAATACTAAAAAAAATATTTGTTTGCAAAAACAATATGTAAGTTTTTGTTTTTTCTAATTGTTTTATTGTTGTTGTTTAGTATTTTAATGTAATTACATAGAATATTTGTTTTTTCCGTGTCTATTTTTTGGCTTGGAGGACGTACTTGGTGTCTCATTCTGTGTTTTTATTTTTCTACTTTGACTTGTTTTAACGTGCATTAAATATTATTATTGTTGTGTTCTCCTCCATTCTATTACGTGTTGCCAGAGCCTTAAAATGATTAATTCATTATCTCAATGCAATGTCGATTTTTACATCAATTAACTGCTTATTTTAAAGAAATTTTTGGTGTTTGCCATGCAAATAAATTCGAATGTTTTCAATGCCAAAATACAAGGATTTAACATTTTTGATACTCGAATTACGATTGGCCATAACATGTATTTCACCACCTAGCTTAAAACCCATATACAAATATGGCATAATTTTTTGCTGTCTATTTTGGAAGCGCACTTAAACAAGCAAGCACAAAGCGGTCAAAAAAGTTTATTTGATGAAAAATTCTTAACTATCTGACACATCTAGTGTCATCAAATCGCATTTAAATTACGCGATTTAAGCAAAACCTAAGTCAACTATAGGATAAAGTGTAGACGTCCGTTTACTTTACAAGAATGACATTTGCTTTCTTTCTTATACTTTTTTGGATATGCAGGCCAACTTGATGCGACTGCAGGATCCTGCATGGCAGATTGGTTTGAAGATAAACTTTGGGTGAGGTCAGAAGAATGCGAGCAAACACAAGCAGCATACGAGTGTTGTTTATACAATACTAAAAGATTGATCACTTTGACGCGTTCTGTTACCTCGGAAGGATATTAGATAAAAACAGGATTTTCAAGGCACATACCTTTCGTCTTTTAAAGAATTCGGTAGGTTGTGCGCACATATTGCGGCTAATGAATGTAGGCAGAGGTTATGTTGAGTTTAAAGCCTAGACTACAGGCATCTAAAGCTGATCTATGTCGTAATGAATGTTGTTTCTATTATTAAAATCATATTGTAAAATAGATTGTTGATATCCGCTATAAAGATAACCGGGGAATACCCGAAGAATATCGAAATTGGATGTAGCTTTGTAATACTATTGATTGAGGTTTAAAATATTTGCCAATTATTTAAGAACTAGGTTGTAGAAGCCTAAAAAGAATAATTCCCTTCTTATCTCACCAATCAATCCTGGCTTTCTCATCTTGTTTCATCCAGGAGCTTTCTTATAAATTGTTGTCTGTAATGTTTGTGGTTCCAATTAAGATTCCTTTACATTTCTGTTATAGTTATTTACAAAGAAGAGTTATTTTTAAACTCACATTATTGATGAATGTGGGTGCATTATATTAATTGAAAATTACTTTCTTTATCTACAAACAGTATAAAATCAAAATTATAACAATATTTGATTTATTGTGTAGCGTGAAATAGTTTTTTTTTATAGTTTACACCATTGAGGTCATTATCAGTGACAAATCAAAGTTTCTATTCTCTTATAATTCTTTGTGTCATTTGCTGCTATCAGTTAGAATGAAAAGCCTTCCGTTAGTCAGCTCGTCAGTCAGTCAGTTCGTCAGTCAGTCCATCATGTACTCATTGTCAGCTGTTTATTTTCCAATTCTTGCAATTGTTACTTTTTCGATGTTAACTTAGTTGGTTGGTTGGCGTTTTATTTTCTTTTCCTTTCATTTAACATTATTTTTTTTTCATTTTCAATTTGATAATTATTGTTGTTGTTGCTATTGCAACGATATAAAATAATAATAATAATAATAAAAAGAATAAAAGAAAACAAAATTGTTTATCCGAGGGTTTTTTTGTTGTTGTTGTTGTTGTTTATTTTTGTTTTTCTAAGATTTTTTGTATTCAGTCGCATGACCAACTAACCAATGATATCGTATAACCATGATGAGTAATACTTTATTAAATATTTATTAAAATAAAAACAAGAAAATATGTACAAAGACAGAAAAGGAAATTAAATTTAGGCCGGCCGATATTTATAAAATTATTTTATAAAAATTCCGTACGCGGCTATCTTGTAAAAAAAGAAAAATAAAAATAAGATTTTAAATCTTAAACAATATTAAAAGTAAACGAAAATAGTGTTTGTGTCATAAAAGTCCTTCAAAAAAGCTCAGGCTTATGAAGTAACTGCTTTGCATGCAAAGGCCAAAATTGCTTACTTAATTTTTTAATGTCATTCAAAACCGTTTTATTTATAGCCCAAGTTATAACAGTGGACAAAGGTGTTGCGGTATTTAAAAAATTTTTCAAATTCTACACGAAATTCAAAATTTGCAACGAAATACATTTTCATGTGAAATGATATGTAAATTGTAATACTTAATGCGTGTTGAAAAGCTTATTTAGAAAACGCAAGGCTGAATTCTCATAGGCAGTCAAAGACTTAGTAAGAGCAAGTATGTATGTCTAGCGACAAATGAAGTATTTAATTCTATATTAAAAGTTTAGTGGGACTGTGGTTAAATTAAAATCCTATAATTCCATTCAGTATCAGCCTGTACTGAGTTTGTATTATAACGTTATAGCGTTTAATAGGATTGCCAATAGTCTGGCTAGTTGTGTATAAATAAAGGTCAAACATTAGCATGTATTGTTACGTTAGAGACTTTCAAATCTTCTTTATAGGTCAGTCTGAAGTCTGTTTCTTTTGGAATGAATAACTCAGGCTGTTGATTAATCGGTGTGGGCTTGTAACCATACTAGATAATCGAATAAGATATTCTAAAGATTCTCAAGGATTTGATAAAACGTTCGATGTACACCTATCTTTCAGAGATTGCTGTATTGTGAGCTCTAGCATTTGGAATAATGCTGGATGAAAACGTTAATTTGTATTCTCATCATCTATTATTGTTATTAACCTCTGATATACTGATAGAATCATTGGTCGAAGTTGAATTTTTTCTCCTTTGTAGCACTTATTTTCCTGATTCATATCGACCTAGAAAAATCTAATTCTTCTAACTTGTTCTAAAGTGTACAAATGTATGTATATTTAGATTGTATTGCGATTAAAAACATTTGCTTTAGAATCTTATCTTATTCGCTTTATTATTATTGTTGATTTTCTTTTATTTTGTATTATACAAAATTTTTTTTTCGCTAGTAATCTTATCTTATTGTTTATAAACTATATTAAAATAAAAAAACCGTTAAATAAATTATGCTGTATAATACTATTGCACCAGATAATTTCAATTTTGAATAACTTATAATATTGAAATATTTACAATAACAATAAAACTGATTTTATTTAATTTTTGTCTTTTTGCCAAAAACTTAGACTAGTCCCTTGGGCTTATTTGAAGTTTTTATATTTTTAAAATATCGATGGCCACCGGTAATGAAATAGCAGCGCCATACGAAGGACTTGTAGCTGCATCAGTTAGTTCTTCCGGTGATTATAACAATTCGGGTCCTTCAACTTCTTTAAGCAATGGCGGCTCTTCACATGCCGGCAATCAAGGTTATCATCAATTAAGTGTTACAAGTAAGTGATTTTTATTGGAATATTCTAACATCAATAGTTGCCATAATTTTCTATTATTTTGTCTCATTGCAGTTGAACAGGGTTCTGTACGTAATAGTGGATTTTTGAAACCAAATCCTTATGTTGAACTACTAATCGATAATAAAAGTAAACGAAAAACTGATGTTGTGAAAAATACATATTTTGCCAAATGGAATGAGGAATTTACAGTGCTGGTAAGTTATTGAAAATCGAATTATCTCTTAAGTATATCCGCTTTTATTAATCTACTTAATCGAACGTAAGTTCCATTGTTTTAAATATCACACTTCACTATAAAACGTTTTACTCTATCTTATCTAAAACTAATCAAAGGCTAAGGGAGAAAATATTAATGTCAACAAAATTATGAACTTATTGGAGTTATTTATTCAAGCATTGCTTTTAATCGGTTTACTATACCAGTAGCTAGTATTTGCTGAACCTCCTTATATGGACATTGAAGGAAAATAACTTTTCCAAGCTCGTCATTGTATTGAAGGTTTATATTCACATTCATTTAGAAATGAATTTTCATTATAAGTTATTTAGGAAATAAAAATATTGGCAACAGTTACTAACGCTATGCCTAAACTTTGTATTGAAAAGTTAATATTAGTTCTTAACAAGCAGTACTAACAAAAAATTCTATAAAATCATTGATTTTTTAGATAAATATACACCGTTATTATGTTCAAAATTTGTTTATTAAACTTAATTGAGTGAGTGCTGAGCTTTTCATATTTACTTTTACCACAACTTTTCCTTTAACTGTCAAATCACTTATCAAACAACAACTTTCTGTTTATTTTTCACACACGTACAATAATAATTATAACAACAACAACATCAACATCAACAATAACAATAAAAGAAATATTGAAATATGGTTATCAAAAACATCAATAGGCAGACAGAAGACATATTGACGAGATTGTCTTATTTCTTTACCGTATTCTATTTGTTTTATTAATATACTGCCTCTGTAGTCATTTGGGGCAGTTAAAAGTAGACTAAAAAGTTTTGTATACGATTTGGAATTCCAATTCAATGTTGTTATAGAATATAATGCAAATAAAACTAATTGATGTTCTGTGGAAATATGATAATTCACTAATTGCCAATCATTATGCCTCTGTTAACTCTGAAACAATCTTTTTTTTTCTTTTCTAGATTACGCCCCATTCTGTGTTACATTTCAAGATATTGGATCATTCTAGTTTTCGTAAAGATGCATTGCTTGGTGAACAGACCATTAGTTTGGCTGAAATTCTACAGCACTACAATGGTCGGTGTGAGTTTTTGGAAGTTTTTATGGATTTATTCGTTACTTCCAAGTCGGATAATAGTAAAGTGAGAAGCGGCTCATTAATGGCTGTGTTGAACGGTTTAAAATTGGACATGTCCAATGTAATGCTTCAAAATGGTAATGGTTCGCTAATGCCACCCGCAGCAAGTGGTAGTGATGTTGGTGCAGCTGGATCATCGGCAGCAGCAGCTGCAGCGACAGCGCCTGGTAGATGGTTCATGTGTAATGGTGCTGTTAGCGTTCGAGAACGTATGCGTTCAACGGGCAGTGTAAGTGAAAGTAGTGTAGTGGGCCCTTGTCGATCTCCCGTAGCATTGCAAAATGGCAATTTAGAACGTAGTAGTAGCTCTGGCGCAATGATACCACCACAAACTGGTGCAATACGCAGGGCACCGAATCCTCCTCCACCTGGCGGTACTTGGGATCCTCAAACTACTGCTGCCATGGCCGCTCAACAGCAACAGCAACATCAACAACAAATGCAAATGGTCCATAGTCAACGTGCAAATGGACCAACTTCAAACATAAGGCCTATGCCTCAGTTATATGCCAATGGAGCTGTTCCAGGCGGTCAGCCAGTTCCTCCCGTACAGCAACCTATGTTGGAGGGAGCAGTTGGCGGTATGCTACCACCTTCAGGTGCACCTGCTGATCAACAAGCTCTAATGGGTAATGCTTTGCCGGTATCTAACATAACCGATCAACAGCTACAAGCAGCTCAGGCAGACGATGAACCTCTACCAGCTGGTTGGGAAATTCGTTTTGATCAATACGGTCGTCGTTATTATGTGGATCACAACACAAGATCAACATACTGGGAAAAACCCACACCTTTACCGCCTGGCTGGGAGATACGAAAAGATCCAAGGGGCAGAGTGTATTATGTAGATCACAATACACGTACCACCACATGGCAAAGACCGAACAGTGAACGTTTGATGCATTTCCAGCACTGGCAGGGTCAACGGGCTCATGTAGTAGCACAAGGTAATCAGAGATTCCTTTACGGGCAACAACAACAGCAACCAACCGCTGTTACGGCTGCTGCCACACAGGATGATGAGGACACTTTGGGCCCCCTGCCAGATGGCTGGGAGAAGAAGGTACAGTCAGACAATCGTGTTTACTTTGTAAATCATAAAAATCGTACAACGCAATGGGAAGATCCACGAACTCAGGGACAAGAAGTCAGTTTAATAAATGAAGGACCTCTACCACCAGGCTGGGAAATACGTTATACGGCGACTGGCGAAAGATTCTTTGTTGATCACAATGCCAGACGTACAACGTTTGAGGATCCGCGACCGGGTGCTCCGAAAGGCGTCAAAGGTGTTTATGGCGTACCGCGGGCATACGAAAGAAGTTTCCGTTGGAAATTATCCCAGTTTCGTTATCTTTGTCAGAGCAATGCTTTGCCCTCACACATCAAAATAACTGTTACACGTCAGACCCTCTTCGAAGATTCCTATCATCAAATTATGCGTTTACCAGCCTACGAGCTACGACGACGTCTCTACATCATATTCCGCGGCGAAGAAGGTCTCGACTATGGCGGTGTTTCGCGTGAATGGTTTTTCCTTCTCTCACATGAGGTTCTCAATCCCATGTATTGCCTTTTCGAGTATGCCAATAAAAATAATTACAGTCTACAAATCAATCCCGCCTCTTATGTGAATCCTGATCACTTGCAATATTTCAAATTCATTGGACGTTTCATTGCTATGGCACTATATCATGGCCGTTTCATTTATTCGGGCTTCACCATGCCTTTCTACAAGCGTATGCTCAATAAAAAATTGACGATCAAAGATATTGAAACTATAGATCCTGAATTTTATAATTCCTTAATATGGGTGCGTGACAATAATATCGATGAATGCGGTTTAGAACTGTGGTTCAGCGTTGACTTTGAAGTGCTGGGACAAATTATTCATCATGAACTTAAAGAGAATGGCGAAAAGGAAAAGGTCACTGAAGATAACAAGGAAGAGTACATAACGTTAATGACAGAGTGGAGAATGACACGGTAAGTAAATCAAATATATATGTTTACAACACTATGCAACAAGTAAATAAAGAGTTTTAGATTTTGATAATAATTAATTAATCTTGTATTGCAGCGGTATTGAACAACAAACAAAAACCTTTTTGGAAGGTTTTAATGAGGTTGTGCCGCTCGAATGGTTAAAATATTTCGATGAACGTGAATTAGAGTTGATACTCTGTGGCATGCAAGATGTAGATGTCGATGATTGGCAGCGCAACACCATTTACAGACACTATAATCGTAATTCCAAACAAGTGGTTTGGTTCTGGCAGGTAAGAAAAATGAATGGCCAAAATATGGTTGCAAATTTTCTTCAATTTTATTTTATGGTTTCGTTCGTTTACAGTTTGTAAGAGATACGGATAACGAAAAACGTGCTAGACTTTTACAGTTTGTTACTGGCACTTGTCGAGTGCCCGTTGGTGGTTTTGCTGAACTAATGGGTTCAAATGGTCCGCAACGTTTTTGCATTGAAAAGGTTGGCAAAGAAACCTGGCTACCACGTTCACATACCTGCTTTAATCGTTTGGATTTGCCACCCTATAAGAGTTACGATCAACTAGTGGAGAAATTAACATTTGCCATCGAAGAGACTGAAGGCTTTTGCCAGGAATAGTTTGAAAATATTTGGTATTTTAATATTTAAATAATTAAAGGTTATCTATCATCGTGCACTTGAAAAGTTGGCCTAGGTGTGTATTAAGCAGTAGGAAAGGGTATTTAAATTAGAAAGACCAACTTAATACTATTCAAAATCTCTAATTATTTGTTTTGGAAATTTGCAAATAAGTTTTGAACAAATTTTTTTTCTTCGTGCGCAAACATTTACTTACTTACCATGATCAACTGTACTGCTGTTATAATATTATTATTATTATTATTATTATTATTATATATTTAATTATGTATTTATTTTATTTTAATTTTAATATTCGATTAAAGAAAATCCTTTATGTTTATACGTTTATTTATCTATGTATATGTGTCTGTAAATGATTACGTTGTATGTATTTAAAAAGCGATAAAGCAAGCCAAGCAAATAATAATAATAATGATGATGATAAAATATTAAATAAAATATTTTATGCTTTATTATTATTGTACGTAAATAAATAATTATTGTAATGAATTAGTTTAAATTAATTTTGAAATTAATGAGAGTATCATTCATAAAAAACAAAACCCTTTAACTTTACAAAGACATTTTTGTTATTCATATGCGTACGTATATACATATACTTCGTCTATTGCTGTGGATCTATAACAGAATATATTTGGTTTACTTGTATTACATATTTTAATTATATTTGTTTTCTCTAAATATATAGATATATATATAATATGTGTATGTATGTATGTATTATAGTTCTATTGTAAATATTTAATTTTTCTTTCTTTCAATTATAATTTCTGTTTTTCAATTTCTTGATTGCTTTAATCCAGTCAATCAAGAATGTGTCCATTAAAGAAAACTATAACTTAAACTTAAAAACTTAAAAAAAAAAAACATTTAAACATTAAAAATTTACTAAAGAAAACACAAAAATACTTAATAATAATAAATATCACAAAATATATAAGAAATAATAGAAATAAAGACAAAACAAAAAGATATCGTGAATGGAAATTTAATACACCGTCATTTAAAAGAAAGAAAACAAAAAAACAAACAAAACATATATTATATTATATTATTATTAAAAAATACAAGAAAGAAATCAGTTTAGTTTATATTGTTGTTAATTAATTAAAACGTATTATAAAGATACCAAGTATTTAGTGAAAAACAAAAAACACGAAATATACTATGTTTTAAAATATTTTATCAAAAAAGAACAAAAAAAAGAAAAAGAAAAGAAAAAAAAAATAGAAATCAATCACAAGGGGTACATAAAACCAATTATAAATAAATGATTAATAAATTAGAATATCTTAAATAATGTTTTAATTTCCTAAAGCAATAGTTTCCATTATTTACAAGACATTATTATTTTATAGTAATCGATGTAACTTTACATTTCTTATTAAATTATTTTCTTATACTCTTTTTTTTCCAAAATCTGTAATCTGTAATCTGTATTAACTTCGCCAAGTAGTTCTATATATTCCTACAGCAGAGATTTTTTTCTATGTTATAAAGACTTGTAGGTTCAATTATCAAAACCTATTCAACGAATACTCGTCGTGTAGCACCTTTATCAGCCATTTATTACCACAAAAACTTAAGTAAATCGCATTGGAAACTTAACTTATTTTCATCTAAACGATAAATATAGTTAAATATGCCATAAACTTTCCTCTAATTCACATAATAGCACAGATGTCTCTAGGGCTTCTTAATCTGAAAGTCTTTATGGAAGCTAACAAAACAAGTTTCTGTCTACCATTTATCAAAGTTTGGCTTTTATTTTATCTGGCATTTACAGAATACCCTGTGGGAATCTTTTTTGGGACCTTTTTTTAAACGCTTCCTTCTTTAAAATTAAAATAAAACAATGTATGTGTGAGATATAATTGAAATTTCTTATTCGTTTGAAAGAGATATTGATGCCATTATGTGGGAGGAATAACATCGTTCAAATTACCTCCATGGCTCCTCTGGGTGGTACGTATCCCAAATATCCAATTTCTCTGACTCTAGCGCATAAATCTGATTGAATTTGAACGATGGCATGGGTTATGTGTGGTTATGCGAGATCTAACAGGGTCAAATTGCACGTGGGCTGCTCAAATTTACTTCATGTAAGATGATCATGTCCTCAAATAATTCTTTTAAAATGTGGCATGAGCTGTGTGACATCATCTAGTTGGTATCCAATTTAGGCCAAAAGAAGTTAATGATCATAGACGTATAGAAACGATGGCTCGCCAGCACAAAATTCACACCAAACAGTGGTATTTGCATTGAACCCTCTTGGATCTCATATGAATTGGTAACCCCTAAATTCGACAATTTTATTTTGTCACGTACCCTCCTATCATATACAAATGAGCCTTATCGCTGAAAATAATTTTTTCGATGAAAATTAGAGTTACTCCAGAGCCCATTCAGCACATACGTCTCTGTCTAATGGTTGTTCATGATGATCTGGCAAAAACAAACTGAATAACTAATTTGACAGATGCGGCTTCAATAATCGAAAGCCCACGGAAGCCCCTATACAAATAAGGTAAAGAGGTTTTTCTATCGGATTTCCAAGATTTATTTGTTGATGATTTGCAAGAACGTTCTCTAGATTGCCATCTGGCAGATGGATCACTTGCACTTCGCTTAGAAAGTGCATATGCAACGGCACTGCTGAAAATCCCAAAAGGAGGAATACACCGTAGACTTCATTACCTACTTGGAAATGGACCACGAGGTTTTTATTTGGTTTGCTTTGGATATGTGAGATCAAATTTGCGATAAACGAAAATTGATCTTAGTAACCATATAGCACTATACTGGCGTGTGTTTGCACACGATCGGAGATGGGGAATGAATTCTTCAGAATCTGAAATGACGATGAAAAAGAGGAGCTTACGAAACTTTTTCTCTTCACTTACAGTATATCCTGAGTAAGGTTAACAGCATATGATAGCCTTAGCCAACTGTAGCAAAGTCAATTAAATTTTATTTTCTTCTTGATATTGTCTTAAACTAAAGCTCATTATTTCTTTGAGAAGAAAATTGTATGTCCAATTGGAAATGCCAAAAGCATTTAATCTGCTTAATGCTTCCCTCCTTGGATGCGTTTGTAAATTAAGTTTTCTTTAAACGAAGACATTACTTGGCAAGTTTTCTAAATTATTGATTCACGCAATGGGTGCTTAGAGCATTTTAGCAACACTTGTGAAATCACATCGCATCTCACACCCTCTACTCAATAATCTGAAACGGAAGTAAAATATCATGCATTGACGATTTCTTGCTGGATAATGTGCCACACAAAACCAGTACTAAACCAGCAGATATGCATCATAGGGCACTATTTAACACATGACACAGATGCATACGTATGTAAATGCCATGAAATTAAAGAAAGGAAGAACCGTTCTTTTTTTTTCTATTTTCTTTTTTCTGTTGTTGTTTTTGCTGTTATCGGCACACAAACCAACATGAATTTACAGGCGATGACAGCACACGCAATCTCCTATGGTGGGGGTGGTGGTGGTGGTGGTGGTGATGTTGGTAATGTTGATGGTGGAATCAAAAAGATTGCCATGCTAAAGTGTATTGAGAACATAAATCATGTTTTCTAATGCCCGAAATGTATGTAAAAGCAACATACAGTATAAATGCCTACAAATTTTCACAACCACTTAAACATGCACGAAAATAACAGCAGCAATACACCGAAAGCATGCATGAATTCATTCATTCATTCATTTATTCATTCCTTCAATTCCCTCCTTGCAAAACAACACTTGAAAACATCGAAAACGTCCTTTTGTTTTTGTTGTTGCTTTTTTGTTTTTTGTCGAAGGAAAAGTGCATAAAGAATTGGAAAACTTGTTTGTATGCATCAACAACAAAAACAAAAACAAAAACAACAACAACGATAACCGGCAACAAAACAATTGTTACAACAATATTAACAACTTGCCTAATAAACATTTCTGTTGTTAATGGGAATATCGACGACAACGCGAAAATTTACGTTTTGCCCCAACTCAAGCAAAATACCTTAAAAAGGCGCAAGGATCTTCGCCATTGGGCGTCTCTCTTTGTGTGTGTATGTGTGTGTGTACTATACATTTTGCAACACCTGCACACCTTGAATATAAATCACTTTAAGGGGTGGATATAACATTAATAAAGGGCCGCTCATACGACCGATTAGTTTCTTCTAAGGGGCCTATTTATTTAATTATTTATTTTAGAGTTTTATTAAATCACTTAGTTTAGTACATTTAATCGGGTTCTTAGGGAATAAATCCTAAGACAAATCGAAGATTTTGAAAGAAGAGTTCTTTCAAGAATTTCTGCATACTTTTCCTCTGGGCGATCCAATCTTACAGTACATGCTGTACATATTCCTCTAGTTCTGCAGTAAGGCAACTTCTGGAATACCATTTCCCCATGTAGTTTCATGCGATGATACAATGAGCGGTAATAACTTCGCCAAGTGATGTCCTATGAACGTTTATTGTCAGCCGCTTGCAGTGGATTTTAGGATAGGCCCATAAGCATACAGTATAACGAAGCCTTTACATCAACTATTTCCAAGAGCTCTGTAAAGTTCAGTGTTTCACCAATCATTACATCCGCGTACTTTATGTCGTGCCAGAACAATCAACAAAAAAAAAAAAATTAAAATTTTTCATTAAAGCCCTTTCACTGCGGGGCCTTCTGAATTACAACCGTCTTAGCGGGTGTAATTATAAAGCAGAGATAATATGGGAGAATAGGCAATTTAATTTCGTAATGAAAATTGCTTCAAGAGTGTTCAATCTTCAGTTTTGATTATTTCGCGATGTATCACATGAGTAAGTGGCAGCAATGCGTGTTTATTTCTTCAGGTGAAATGTATTCTCTTTAATGGATGCAATCGCGGTGTACAAAATAATTACAGATTCGCAGTAGACCAATAAATTGTAGTATCGATTTCAAATAATGGGTTGTCCATGTAGTGCTTTCAATATCGATAATCTGACAAAGCCGTTGTTTGTGAAATATTCTACACGTGACGCGAAACGCATAAAAATTCTACAAAAGTGGTGAATTAAACATGATCACTTTTCGAAAATTACGGGATTGATTATGATTGTGGCAATCGACTAACTGAGCAAGCCTTGAAAGCCTCAAACCTATTTAACTTGTGAAGAGATTTTGCCTCTCTTTATGTTTCCTTTCGTTGCGTAAAACTTTCCAATTATCCATCGCCACTGCATCAGCGGCATGGAATCTCGCGCAATAATTAAATCCAGCAGACGCTATGCTATTGATGTAGCTTAGCTGTGTTGAGTTTTAACGAAATTTTGCCCAGCGTTGAGTTCACTTCTCCTTCGAAGACTGAGTTCATAAGTAGTGGGGTTTAGAGAATCCCTAAGAGATTCCGGAAAAACCAAAGCATTCGAAAAAAAGTGAATATTTAAGGAGCATTATTATCTGGAGGTGTCATTCTGCTGTGTTTTTTTCGATACAGGGCCTGGAAAAGTCATTAGCGTCACTTTTGAGTGCTCTGGCCATGTGATAAACGAATTTATTGGCTTGTAATTAAAGATTGCTGGCATGAGCCATACAGCTCGACAGATTTTGACTTTCTATAAGAGAAGCCAATGATGATGATGATGATGTTTAGATGATGCCATTTGGTCACTAAAATGATGCCATTTTGTCATAGACGGTGTTCACGCGAGTCATCTCATAATATCGAAGCATTAGAAGACCAATATTGGTCAAGTTATTCTCCAAATGTGTGAGAAATTAATTGAAAACTACCCTTAAAATGATCAACTACTGTAAACAATCCAGAGATGGGTATTTAAATCGAATTAAATTCTATTTCGTACATAACGGCACACAAGTCCTAGTATTATGATGAAATCAAACGTTTCAGTGTTTTTTGTTTTGAAATCGAAAAGTGGATAACCCTTTACAATGAGATTTCATACGTAAATCTTAGGATATTGAAGAAAATTCTTTAATATTCTCATTCAAATTGTGTTCAACTTGAAAATTCCAATACAGGTGGAGTGTATTGTTGAATAACTTCAGTATTAAAGACGTTAGACAATCAATGTTTTATGGTGCTCATAATTTGATAGCAATCCACCACTGATTGATATAATGATTGTGTGCCTCTTCAAAAGCAACAGAGGTATACATGATATACAGGTAATATGGTAGATAACAAGTAAATTTTCTTTTCTTTTATTTTTTCTCTAATTTTTATATTCATTTGCTCATGTACTCATAGTTTATTTCTGTTTCTTTTGCATTTTTTTTTATCATTTCTACCATTTATTCTGTTATTGTATGTCCAATGTATAGAAATTGAAGTCATTCTGTTTAGTGCTGTCAACGTAAAATTTATTTTCTTGTAATGTTTGTTAACAACTTCCGGTTTCCGTTACAAATTGAAAAGGAAATTTCAATCACAAAATTATACCGAACAGCAAATATCAGCAACAACAGTAATAATAACAATAGCAACAACAATAACAAAAATAACAACAACATTAATATCTCAGTGGCAGTGGCAGTGACAGAGGCATAGATTGTAGATAGTTTCTCTATGCTTTTTTGTAGAAAGTTAAAGTTGTAACAATAATGACAACAATAATAAGTAATAAAGCAACTACGGCAGCAACTATTCACTGCAATAAAGAAACAAAAATACCAAAAAAGAAAAAAACAAAGTTTATAGGCTGGATACGAAAGTTGGTCAACGCTGATTGTAGGCTGCTCTAAACCTATGCTTTGAAACAATTGAAATGTTGACCTGGGCTTAGAGTGTGATTACTAAAGGGAACGCATTATAAATTCTTTCCAGGAGATAAAGAAGTGGCCAGTGATGATTGATGATATCTTTGTCGAGAGAGGAAGCAGAAGGATTAACGAGCTTAGAGGATTAACGTAGCTAGCGGATAATGATCATCCATCGAATGTGTGCTGCTGCCTTTTAAGGAGCTAGAAGTGACTTTGTCAACTGCGCTCTTTAAGGGACATTGTTATGTCAAGTTGCTGACATGACTGATAAATACACGTTCTCAAACCAAACCACCTACCAATGATGACCCTAGTATGGATACCTTTGTATGTCAATATCTGATAAAGACATTGAACATTAGTTTTTCTGTGTTTATTAGGAGCAATGGATTTACCACAAAAATATTGCTTTAAACAGACGTTAAAGAGCCGAACCTTTCTATATGTTCATACATCCATTGTTGGCCATTACAACCCTCTCGGCAGGATTATTATTGGGTGTGTTATTTTATGTCCTTGAGTAGATCTACAGTTTAAATACGATCCCGAAGAACAGTTTTGGAACGCTTTTTGATGGCAACTACTTAAGCTCTGAGAGATTGCTCGGAAATGGTCATCAAAAGAAATAATTTCTTCGCTTTTTTTCAGGATATCGATTGATGTTTTGGTAATGAGTTGTGTTACGAAATTGTTTAATTTTTAGCAAGGCAAAGCATCTCTCAAACACTAGCCACTACAAACGTTAATAATTGGTAAATATTGAAGGCATGTAGCTGTGGCATCTAACCTAAAATATGTCTAGAGTTCTAACCTTGAAGGTATACCCCCGAATTGTATCCGCTCATGTCTAAGTGACTAGAGAATATAATTTTACTGTGTGGATATGTTGAGTCAGCTGGGCAGGGGACACTGAGCAAGCAGATAAGCTGCAGACAGGGATAACATTTTTCGTTGAAGATGGCAAGGGTTCCAGGCCCATGTTCCATGATAAACTCACGACAGTGAGAAAGAAAATGAGCTTGCAAGGAGATAGGCCACTGTGTTGCAGACAGAGTCAGAATGTCAAGAGAAGATCAAGAACATCAAGAAGTTCAAACGAACCTATTGTCACTCACCATTTCAAAGAGATGTAAGATCCCTAGCTTTTATGCTACATGAAATCCTTTAAGTGATAGAAACTCCTGCTGCCAGTAGGGTATACAAGCCATTTGCACTTCCATGTTGTTGTTGGCATGTGTTTTTTTTTCATTCTGTTCAATTTCGTTTTCGTCCATTTTGTTGTTAAGTTTTCTATGATGAAAGTTTTTGCCACACACGGCAGCATGTAGTATTTCAAGCAATAAATGTTTAAATGAAAAAGAATAAAAACAGTAAAGAACAGTAAAGAAAAGAAAAGAAAAAAAAGAACGAGAACAAAATCAAGATGAAAATCGAAAAAGTTGTTTAACGGAAATGCAATGACATGCATGATTTGGCCATTTCAAGTTTCACCTTTTCTTAAGTTCTTCCTTTTTTTTGCTCTTTTCTTTTGATTCTATTTTTCTTTTCATTTTGCATTTCTCATTCACACATATATACACACACATACGTTGTAACTGTATCGGAAGAGTAAATGAATAAATCGGCCAAGCATTTAATGGGGCTCCTTTGGCCATGAGTGTTCAACGGGCTTGAAAAGTGCCTTGAGTCTGTTATCGCTGTTAGTCATTCCAAATAATACGTCTTTTGCATTAAAGAAAAGTTTAAATTACATGACGTTACGCGCTGAAGGACTAACAAAGTGCAGTTGTAAACAAAAAAAAAAAAAAAAAAAAAACGGTTTCTTATGACATGAAATTCAAAAACTAGAATTGAAAAGAGGTTGCTGGCGTAAGGAGGCTTTCAATGGTCATTTTTACAGTTTACAACTCGATAAGTACTTGAGTGATTAGGAAATTATGTGAAGTTTTTTTGGATTAAAATGTTAAATGAAGATTATGATGAGCAGCATCTGATATGTACTCAAGTATTTCCCTCTGGAATGCATTAATGTCATGCACATTCCAATTATGTTTTCCAATATTCTTGCTTATTATCACAGAATTTGCATATTGGGCACAAGATGATTCCCAATCTGAAAAAATGTGCCTTGTTTAAAGGCCATCTACTAACCTCAAATTTCCTCCTATTGTAATTACCTAAGAAAAGTTTAAATTGTCTTAAACCCATTTGGTTTAACAACGCTCTTTGCCTCTCTCTAACTTTCTTTTCGCTGAGAATACCCTTTCAAACATATTTACTCACTCTATAGAAAATTTCTGGGCCTATTGCAAGCTTATCAGCCGCAGCAGAGTGTAATTCTTGTGTAGCCCTTCCATACCATTTTCAAATTAATGAGAGACGAGTGCTAGAATGATGGCCTGACTGTCAGGTAGTTTTGCTATGTCCCTTCATGTTCAATTGCACACATCGTACGATAAAAGAGATCTGGAAGACACCCATGGGTTTCACCATGTGTTCGGAATATTTCACTCGGAGATAAAAAAAAAATCTCAGAAATTTGTTATCGAACCGTTGTATCTATGTATGCCAGAAAATCCTCGTTACTATTGGGACAAAAAAAGAGAGGCAATCTATTTTTGAAGATATATTTTCCTTTTAAAAAAAGTAATTCACCACTAGCAGAAATGGCTGACAATCCTAAGAACATCCCAATTAAACATCCAAAGCTTTATGCGAATCAATATCAATGTGTCGCTAGGTGTTGGAACAGCCTATTTTATGCCATTTTCCATCCCTCATCCGTCAACAACGCATAATTAGTTGCTTTATGACAATTTTCTTTCCTTTCAGCAAATTTCCCTTCCTTTCAGCAAATTTTAAAATTTAATTTACATTTCCTTTGGACTCGTATTGTCTTTGTAGTGAAAGTAAATGAAAGGTAAAAAGATTCCCCCCCCGGGAATTTGTTTATTCTGCACCTTTAATAAGTTAAAATATCCTGTGTAGTCGTATTAATAATAAATAATAAACCATTTCGTAACCCAAAAAAGAAATTCAAAGAAAATGTCCCATGATCCTTTGCATTCATAATAACTCAAGCCAACTCAACCAAACCAAAAAATTTTCTGCCACGACTATGCATTAATATTTGATAGACAATTAAAACATAATTAAACTCTGAGTGTATGAGGCAACAAACAAACCCAAAAAAAAAAAAAAACAACAACAACTACTAATGCAATAGCAATAGAAAGAGAAAGGGACAGGGAAAGGGAAAGAGTGTGTAGAAAAATAAAAACGAAATGAAATGAAACGAAAGTAATAAATTTCATATTAAAACTACAATTAAAATACATGAACGGGTTTTGTGTACTGAACTCAGGCCATCCAAACAGTCAAACCAGTAAAATAAACACATACACACACACACACGCATAAATAATACTAATATATAAATACACTTACGTCTACTCCCTTACATTTATACATACAAACAAAAAAAGGAAAAAGAAGCATATTTGTATGGATATTTACAGGAAATGTGAACATTCCATACAATATTGTATAGATAGAGAGAGAGAGAGAGAGAGAGAGAGAGAGAGAGAGAGAGAGAGCGCTCTCTCTCTCTCTTCGAAAATTCCATGACACTCATAAGAAAATGATAGGTATCAGGTATTGGTTTACCAGTTATAACGTAAACTATCCAAGAACATTTAGACGATCCTCCTGTGTGGAGTTAGAAGGAAGAAGGTTCGTTCAGTATTGTTTAAAAAAACAATTTTTTTTTTGAAAATAATTACTTATTGTGCGTAGTTGGCTCATGGCTTCGAACTAAGTTTGCCTCTGACACATAAACACAAAATGTCAGCTTCTTATTGCCATTTTAAATCGAACGAAAAATATCTTATCATCACGGTTTAAGTTATTTAGGAGACCGCAGACATCTTCTGCAACATTGCGAAACATTTAAAGGCGCTCAGAATTTATTAAAAGCACGTATGAACAACGTGCCGTTTCATAAAAATCTCGGAATGCCTTAGAAATGCCAACCAAGGCTTGATGATGATTTAATATACTATTGGACACCGAACCTAGCTGACATTATAGTAGCTGTAATACATTTTCCTGTTAGATTGTCCAATATTTTTGAAGCTTATCTTCCCTTTTCTGTGAGTGTACAAATTTACATACGGCCTTACATACATATTGAAACAAACAAAAAAATAAAATGATGATGGCGAAAAGAAACACGCGAGTAATTTGTAAAATTTTAATGGTGAGCGTATAAACTGAACGAAAGTATTTAAAAGAAAAACCAAAACAACAACAACAATTACAATAACTATAACGTACATGAATATAAAATACAACAAAAAAAACGAAATTACTATGTACGTATGTAACGTATGCAGTACGTATGTCTGTATGTATAAGTAGATGGGAAAATAACCGAAATTGTCCACGTTCCATGAAGACCCCAGAGGGCCTGTAAAGTATTTAAAACCACATTAATAGTAGCAATAAGGCCAAACAGAGCACAGAGAAAATTACGTGTATTATAACCAATGACGCCATAGGAGTGAAGGGTATACGTTGTGCTACACTTTACTCTCAAAAGTAAACACCACTTTTTTGCCCACTCACGGCAGGACCTACAGTTTAATAAAGTCGACACTGAACGACAGATTTTTTAGAAAATTTTTCATGAGAATTTTCATTTACTTTGATGTCCGACTTGGAGTTTGACCCGTGGCCTTACGTCTAATAAGCCAAACAAACTACCTACTAGGCTATGGCGACTTCAAGGTAGGCCCAATTACGTTCTTTGAAAGAAGCGAGATTTTCTTTAAGTTGCCGTAAAAGTTGCGAGCATGTGGTTCAACCCCAGCTTAGACAACTCGAGTATTTGCCAGAATACTGTTGAGAGGAGTTCGTCGAAAGAAATATTTTTTTTCGTATTTGTTTGAGATGTCTGAGCCAACATACTGCCTATATACTAACCATATGCCGTTAATTTTCTAAGAGTATGATAAATATCCCTTTCATTGAATATTTACAGAAATTACGTGAAGCAAACGTTTTCTAAATCTACACGCCTCCTTTACATAAGCACAACATCTACTTTCCACGTTTTTTGATAAAAAAAAATATCCCTCTTGGCTTCTCACTAATCTGACCATCAGTTTAACAAGTTACGCAAAAATTTATTGCCATTTATTTTGCACTTGATCACGCTGTCAATGTGTTTATATCAGTACACACACATACACATGTATGTTCGTTCGTATCTCTGCTTTTAAAACGGAAGTTTTAAAACTTGCCACTTCCGTTTTATGCCAACCCAACGTAAAAGTAACAAAACCGTTGTGTCCCTCTACGCTACAACGACCACCCTTGGATGAATAACAACAAGAACAACAACAACGAATGGTAACAATATGTTGTAAAAGGTTGAATTTCAACGGTTGTTGAATTGTTCATTTTAATAATAAAATGCAGACATTTAAGCAATAACAACAACAACAATAAACGCATAATAGAAAACGGAAAATAGTGAGATAGAGAGAGAGAGAGGGAGACTGAGAGAGAGAGAGACGGCAACAGCCAGAGTGTGTAATAAAATGCCACCAACTACAACCACATGTTGTTGTTACATATGAGGTTAACCGTATAAAACCAACAAAAACATAAAACAACAACAACAATAATAATGGGGGAAAAAAACTATAAAAACTATGACAAAAATTGGGTTAAACACATAAACCAAAAGTTTACTACGTTTTTTTTTTGTTTTGTTTTGTTTTGTTCGGTGTTGTTGCTGTCTTTCTCTTTTTCTATATTTTGTTCTCCATTCATGCATAAGCGAGTACATACACACATACGCATACACCCATACTGAGAAATTGCCAATGGTTGTTTGCTTGTGTTTATGTTTGTGTGCGTATACGTTGAAAATAGAAACAAAAAAAGAAAGAGAGAGAAAAAAAAATGTAAAAACAATAGCATAACCAACCGGTAAAATGTTTATAATTAACAAACAATAATATAAACAAACACATACTAACGTATGCACTCATATGCATGCGTGTATAAGCGATTCGGGTTTTTAAACAACGCCATCACCTGCATTCACAACACAACGGCTTTTGGGTGATTAAAAAAAAACGCACACACACACACGTACAAGCACACTAATGATAACAATAGGATAATACACTCTTCCTTCGCCAATCTCTCTCTCCCTCTCTCACTTTTTTATTCTGCTTATACGAAAACAATTTGACAGCAGGCAACCAACTGAAACAATGTTGCTATTGTAGCGTTTTATATCTTTAATGTTAGTGGATGTTAGAAAGGGGTATTTTTACTTAATTTTTACTCTTTAGTACTCAGTACAACAACCTAGTTTCCTGCATCAGCAATGCTGTGTGTTTTAATTTTGTTTACAAGACTCTGAGTAAAATTTCTGAAAGTCTACTCGAACGACTATAAACTTGAAAATAAGTTAGACTGTATCCTAGGATCCTCGACCTAGTATCAGCCTCTGTCTCCATCACTAGTGTAATGAATTTTAGACTGCGGTAATGCCATTAAATCACACTGCGGAACAGATCTTAAGTATGAAATTTCCAACTATTAGTCTTTCTATCCTCCGGCAGCTATGAGGCAAACAGATCTCCTTCAGGTGCAATTATCTGATCTAAATTAGTAAGAGTACGTCGCAACTTCCTTGATCAACACTTGCGGCAGCTTTGTGACGGCCTAATATGGTTTAATGTGGGAGATTCTGTGCAGCTGATGAACTTGCTAGTACAGTTACACTTTTATCGAATCCCAGCAAGGCTCCGGTTCAATCAGCTGCAAGCCCATTCATCTGCTCATTGCCGTGAATTCCTATAAGGTTTGCGATCCAGTAGAGGATCCCCTGTTTTGCTGACTCAGCTTGTCCAGACATATTCATACTACATCACGTGCTCAGTGCTCGGACGCTTTTGAATCTCCTATTAAAGTGAAACTGAATATCTTTTGGTGGCGTTAACTTCGGTTTTGAAGACATCCTCGAGAACCTCCTGCTCCTACCTTGCTATAGGTACTCGGCCCATCTGCATTTCGCAGAATTGTCTGTCTCTTAAAAGAATATAAAGCCTCCTAATTGCACCATTTACTCTTAGTACCTTATTTCGTTGCGAAGTATTTCCCCGTTAAGGAGGGAGCTGTCGCACTATGAATGAATCATGTCCTCATCATCATGTTCTAGAATCCAGGCAGACGTTTTCTAATATTGGCGCTTTTTTTAAACATCAAAGGTTGTGGACATTTATTTTTAGATCCGCTATTCGTAAGTGTTTATTGTTATTGTTATGTTTAAAACTGAAAGTGAAAGCGAAATGGAACTATGTGCCTATGTATGTATGTGTACGTTTGAGTATTAAAAATACCAACACTCTGGGTGATTGTGAATATTTGTTGGTGTTAGTGTTGTTGTTGTTGTTTTCATTATTATTTTTCTATAAGAACAATGCCTGAAGTGAAATCGGTGTTTTCTAAAAGCGCTCAGGAGTGAAAAACTAAAAGCAAAACAAACAAAGTTTCCATCATCAGCCTCGTCAACAGCTAGCTACAGCAACCAGCCAGCCAGCCAGCCAGCAATTGCCAGCTATTTTGCCAGCCATTATTAATAATGGAAAGAATAATAAATTTCTTTGTTTTTAAATTAACACCGGTAGCTGTGACTCTCCCACATGGCAACGTTGTAGGTGCCAACAGGGAAAATGTGCATCCCTCGTTTATTTTAAATATTAAAATTAAAAGCGAGTGTTTGTTTTTTTTTCTTTTAGGAACACGACTTTTTTAAACGTTTTAACGCTGCTAAAAAGCAATGTGAAGTTTAGTCATAGAAAATTTATGCTTTAAACTGAATACAATAAAACAGGGTCTTAAAAGTTGGGGCTTCTCATTAAATTATGTTTAAGATCGTTGGCTTTAATTTAGATATGTAAGGTTGGGTTAAGAAGGATGACCGGGTCAGAATCTTTCTATGAAGTAATAAGAGAAATTTACTCGGCGAAATGGAAGGTTCTGATGGAAGGTTCTGATGGATATTTACAATAGAAAGATATTTGCGTCATGCATCAGACTGAGGATAATAATCAGCTTTCTGAACGAGTACTGTTGATTTAAACACTTGTTCAGAATATGGATCACTTCAAGCTAAATATGTGGATTTTGTGGTAAAAAAACATCGAACTCGCGTGGTGCACAAAAGGAAATTCTTGGCTTGGAAGGTAGTACAATGTCCGATGGTAGTACTCTAGTAAAAAAAATACAGCGATGACGTTTTGTGTATTTTCCTCTGATACGTAAAATAAATAACACCTTAAGTGCACACTTAATTTTGACACTCACTGTAAATATTTTATAAATTTGTTTGAATAACAAAAACATTTATTTTATTAAAGAACATTTTTAAAATTATTGTTACTTTAAAGAGAAGAGAGAGAAATTTTTTTGACATTTCGTGTTGATTCTGGTTTAAAATGTTTTCCTATCTTCCTCTCTCTCTCTCTCTCTCTCTCTCTCTCTCTCTCTCTCTGTGTCTTTGTCTGTTTTTAACCAGAATTCACTCGAACACAAAAAAAACCACAGTATTGTTCGTTTGTTCGGTCGTTCGTTTGTTTGCAACCAACAATACCGATATCTATAAACAACAGCAAAAAAATAAAAACAAAAAAAACAACAAAAAAAAACAACAACAACAACAATATTGTATGATAACAATGATATAGTTGTAGTCCTGGATGTTGTTGTATTTTTTCAGGGACAGAGAGAAAGAGGGAGAGAGAGAGAGAACAAGGCAGAGAGTGACAAAAATAGAAACAAACATGCCAATGACAACAATATCAATAACAGTGACATTATCATCATCATCATTATCATTTGGTTACAAGGTTTTCTTGCTACTGTTGTCCTTTACCGTTAATAATAATGATCAATAGTAATAATGTTATTGCTGTTATTGTTGTCGTTGTTGTTGTTGTTGTTGTTTTTGTTTTTGTCTTTACTATTATTGCCATTATCGTGCTGTGCTTTAAAAGATTCCCGTCGTGCATTATTCCTACTCTACTCTTGATGGTGTTACAAGGTTTTCGTGGTTGTTGGATGATTTTTTTTATTTTTTGCAACATATTTACAGCAGCACCTTTACAACCGCCAATATCTACATGCCTGTCTTCTGACATGGCACGCATGGCACAGGCATAATGTGAAGTGATTATGAGAGGACATTAAATGAGATCGTATCATGACTTTTTTCTGTGGTTAAGGTTCGGTGGACTATTGTTTTTTTTTCTCGGGAGAACGTTTTAATAATCATGTCCGTTAAAAATGTCTTTTCGGTCAATATATTTAAAGGCAGGATCAATATTGCTATTTGGGGTATAACTTAAAAATGTGGGGATTTGGTAAAAGTTAGGCGTTGGTTGGAAAGACATAAATTTCCATTGTGGTAGCGCAATTAATTTGCAACCCGGGCTTCAAATATTCCCCGTCTTGAGTAAAAAATAAATCTTGCGCCAATCCTTATATTAAAGGGTTTGACTAAATATTTCACTAACATATGATGGGAAAGGCATTGTTATTCTCCTCCTCAGGAGTACCGCTCTTGTAGAATTCATTTGACAGCATGAATGTCTTCGAAAAGGGCAATGACCCATGAGAAGTGCTATTGTGCGACGAATTGAGTCTTTACTCTTCTTATCCACACATGTCCAGCAGAGTTAAGCAATATTAAACGTGTTTTTTGTTGCCAACAAGACTAATAAAACGAGCGTATACAGTATAACGAAGATAGTCAAAATGCCTACGTCTCGCATTACGTCTTAGATTGCATACAACGTAACGGCACTGATCAGTTCATCAGTACTCAATTTTCAATGATATCCTTGGAATTCATTTTAGAATTAATTTTGAATGTTCTGAAAATCATCTGAGAAATTCCTACGTTCGTTAAGGACTTAATCGCTGCATGGTTATCCGAGTAAACCAAGTAATTTGCAGCGGAGTTGACTGCTACCCAAGAAGCAGAAAGTTGCGTTAAAAGTGGTGTTGACCTCCACTTAGAAAATACTACATTGGTCTGACAGCCTATAAGCATTTTCAGTACTACTGCCCGTCTTTAAAAGTGCGCAGATAGTAGTATTGGGGGGACTATGAAGATCTGGAACATTGTGGTGAATGGTGTTAGCTATCTAGGAAATACTGGTCTTATCCTGGTTATAGTTTATGAATGTATAAAGAGGATTTATCGTGTTAGCGGTTGAGAGTGTTCTAGTTTACAATGTAAAATATTCTGTTACTGCTAATGCTTCTGTATTTTATCCTTAAATCCCAGTTAAGTTCTCTTTTCTGGCGTAATTATGGTACTTTATGCATTTTGCTGTTTAAAGAAATGCAAAAAAAAAAAAAATGAAAAATTTTAAATAAATTTGCATTTATCCTTGCCCCCTTTTTTTAATGAAACAATTTCCTCCTCATTCAGTTCATAGTTTTTTTTTAATCGTAAATGCAATGCGTTTAATAATAATGATGTTGTGTTGTTGTTGTTTGTGTGTGTTTTTTTTTAATTTTGTCTGTCGGTTTAAGCGCGAATGGTGGCGAAAGTGTTTTTACCACATCCGTTTTGGCAACATCCTGTTTATGACTCGTATGCCCGCCACGCAATTCTTTTTTTTTTTTCTGCACATGGCCGTTGGTTTTATTTCCTCAATGTGTTTCTTGTCGTCGTTCATTTCATTCGTTTTCCTTGTGTTGCTCATTTTTGTAATGTCATATTACATGGGTCTTAATGTTGTTTGCCTATATTGTTATTTAATAAATATGCCCTACACCATAATGAACAGGGAAAGGGTATCTTTGGTTTGATTTGATGTATGAACCGCAATGTGGGAATCACTTACGATCCTCACAAGAGCGGTTTTACGTAAACTGTACTATTATTGCTAATATTTCATAAAATATGGTACACGTTTTGAAGTTGCCATAGTTTAGTAGGTAGTGTGGTGACTTTGAATTCTCTGCCTTAGACGTGAGCCCATTGTCCAAGCTCAGCTCAGACATCCCAAACAAAACGAAATTAAAACATATTTCTTGCAGTGAAAAGTGAACCATGAGTTCCACGACAGTGAATAGAATTAACATGAATTCCAGCCTGGCTCTCAGGAAGATAAATATGTTAATAGTAAGGGCACCCTAAGTCGCAGTAATCTAAAAGACAGAGTGTTGACTGATTAGAAGAGAGCCCGTGGTTTAATCTCGGGCTCAAACATCTGCCAAAAATATTCTTTCAATGACTTCCTCTCAGCAGTCTTTTGGAAAAACAAAAACTCGCGGAAGAGTCGATGATCAGCATATGCTAACCAGTTTAGAATTGAAAATTACATCCAAAAGCAATCTGAGGCAGAGGACCAGCGTTCTCTGCTTGCAGTTCTAATGTGAAATCTCCTTTTAAGACTAGGTTTAGATAAGCTATAATGCCTAATGTAACGATCAAATGCCTTCGCGAAGCTTTCCATTATTTGATCACTGATTGCTACAATTTGCTTTTAAAACATTTACGGTATTTGACGGAAAGTGTTTACTGATGTTTATTCATTATTTTAACGTATTTATTTTCCATATGAGACATTTTTGCTTTCCGTTTGTTCATTTCTTTTTTTTTTTTACTGCTGCTAGCCCATCGAACCGGAAGTGTATTGAAGTTAATTTTATTTGCCAATCAAGAGCATCTCATATATGTGCAATAACATATCGTAACGTAACGTAACGTAATGTAACGTATAATGTAGAGCGTATAACTTATATTGAATATTGAGAGAAGAGCGTTAAGTATTGAATTATTGTTCAATATTTTTTTTAATTTAAAATAATAAAAATAAAAATCAATTTGTTTTTCATTTTGTGTGTGTGTGTGTATGTATGTTTTTTGTTTTTTGTTTGTTAACGAAACAATTGAATTATGCTCTGCATTTCACCACCATAAGTGCAAGTGCCAGTGCCTGGGCAGCAAAAGTGTATAAAACGTGACAATTCATGTGAGTTTGTGTCACGGAAATTGTTTCGATTAAAATTTATGCACAACGACTCTTTTTGTTGTTGTTTTTTTGTCGTTTTTTTGTTTATTTATTTATATGCCTCTGCCTTCTGTGTTTGCCTTTTTTTGTTTGCCTTTTGTTGTTGTTGCTGTTGTTGTTCTTTGTTTTAATTTTGCATTTACTGGCATGACTTTTTAACAGTTTAAAGGATAAACAGGCTATAAAGTGATGTTGCCATACCAAAATTTTTTTAACCACAATGTTATGTTGTTTTCAAATGTTCACGAATTATTTTCTTTTTTCTTTTTTTTTTTTTAATATTTTTTCTTCATTTTTTTTTTGTTGTTTTTATGTCAAACCGGATATTAAAATGGTAAAATCAATTTGTTTGTTTATTGATATGATGAATAATAAACCATATTATCGCATTGTTGTTGTTCTATATTAATTTGTTTGTATATTCATTTACTCTCTTACTTGTATGTACTTGTAATTGTATTTTCGCTTGTATTTGCGCTTGTATTTGTGTGCATGTGTATGTCATTGTGTAGTAAAAATATTTTTTTTTATTATTATCGTTTAGACTTGTGTTATCATTAAAAATATAGAATTTTTATCACTTCATATGTGTCATCGTAAATGTTCAAACGTAATGGCAGCTGCGTAATGCCTAATATAAAGAGCGAACAAGTTGTTAGCAGAAGGATTTTTATATTAATTTTATTATAAGTACGTTCGGTTAACCCTCAACATGTCGTCTTAGGTTATCAATTGAGTATCATCGAAAATATAGAAGAGATTTTTTGAACTCCTTAGTACGCCTTACTGTATACCTAACGCAGTCTCTTTGGCCATAATTTAATTGGAAGTTATTAAAAAAATTTAGTTCCTACCGTTAAGCTTTGTTAGGCAAAAGTGAGAACCTGTTCGATAGATAGCTTAAGCTGGGCGTATCTCTGCCTCAATAGGGCTTATCTGTTTGACACTTTAAACAGGAATTACTGACTTTGATTGTCAAGCCCGGTTAAACCGGACTTATCAGTTAATTTTGAGGTACTTCCTCCTGTTAGGTCGCTATATAAAAATAATTTGGAAACACTTACATTCAGCATTATAGCTTATCTAAATCTTGTCTTAATAGAAGATTTCGCGTTATAATTCCAAGCAAAGAAGACTGGTACTCCGACATGGTCTGCCCTAAAGATTCTGTGGAAATTTGCATGAACATTCCGAAACTTGAGTGTAAGGAAGGCTGCAAAATTTTCTCTGACGAACTTAATCTGGCAACTATAACGTGTGTTTTAAACCAAGATATTGACACAAATTCGCTACGACATTAATTCTTAGTCAGGGCTACAACCCAGCTTCTCATATCATCCATGTTGTCTGTGTTAATTTTATCCCTGAGTGGCGGGATCTACAATTGAAACTCGATTCCGAATGATAAATTTTTAAGAAAGTTTGTCGGGAAACTGCTGACAGGAAGTCACTGTGGAAATATTTTTTCATATTCAGCTGAGCTAAGGATTGAATCTCAGCTCATCGTCTTTTAAGCTAACACTCTACCTACTAGACTACGGCAACTTCAATTTCATGTGCGATATTAGATCTCAGAAATTTTGCTGTAAAGTAGTGGTATAAGCAGGGGCATGAATCTCTTGATCATTAAGTGTATAGACACAGACACATAGGAGATAAACTGGACTATACATGCATAAACAATAAGGATACAGAACTGGCTTACATTTTTATTAACAGAAGTGGCTCGATTTATTGACATCTTAATCTGTGATTGAAAGTCTATTCCGACTCATATTACATTGTCGTCAAGCATGCATATTTTCATTATTTTTAAAATCACAAACTGCTTATAATGCCTTGTATACATGCATACAAGCATACATAATTTGTCATTACAACGCTGCAGTCAGAATTATGACTTAGCTTCTCACACCATTTATGTTGCGTTAAAGTGGCGGGACCTACAGTTTATAGTCGACTCCGAACGATAGATTTTCTGAGAAACTTTTGCATTGCAATTTTAGTTACTTGTATGTAGCCTTGTAGGCTTTGAAAAATTTAATACACACCGAGGTAAGGTTTAAACCATTTACCATCATTTATTGCATGTAAATGTAATTGAATATTATTAAACGCCTTGAAGTAAAATTTTGTGACTTTCTTCCTGGTACATGTACCAGAACCAAAAAAAAAAAAATGGAAAAAATGGAAAAAATGGAAAAAATTGTGGCAATGTTTTAATAGATCATAAGCAGATCGTAAAATCATATTAAATTTATCATATGGCCTCATGAGATGCATACATACATACATACATACATACATACATACATAGTTTATGGCATATTGCTATCGCTCTAAGCTGTTTGCATTCAATTTTACAACACCTACATGCTTCAGTTGTGATAGATAAGTTTCATGTGTGTTAATAAAGTTGTTGTTTGTTTGGATTGTGAATAAACTATTGCACTACATAGCGTATGATTGATATTTTTTTCTTATTTGTAGTAATTCTGAATTCATATTAATCATACGTCACCATTATTCACTACACTGATGTGTGTATGTGTAAAGTTTTTATTTAAAAAATTTTTTTATTGGCATTTATTTATCACTCACCCACTCACTTGTTTGAATATTCATAAATAAATTCATTCAATAATTTATTTCAATAAATACTTTTATCAATTTGCAATTACATTTCATTTCGGAGATTGATATCATTTCCTATTATTATTATTATTGTGTTTTAAAAATAAATGAAAATCAAAAAAAAAAAAAAATTAAATAATTTGTGCAAATTTCTCTCTCTCTCTCTCTCTTATAGGCAATTTATTATTATTTTTGTATGTGATTTCAGAAATAGAATAACAAGAAAACTTATATGAAAAGTAAATAAAATTTTAATAAAAAGAAAGAAAAAATATAAAAAGAAAGAAAAAAGAAAGGAAAAATAAAAATATTTCCAAATAAAAAAAAACCCTTAACTTGTTGAGGCAAATCAAAATTACTACTTCAAGAGAGACTTTTTTCAACCAAAATTTTATTTTCTTCTTATTTTATTTTTTTTTTTGTTTTTTTTTATTGCAAATATTATAAAAGAATTCTTGAGTAACATATTGAATAATAAATTCAATTCATGTAGAAACTATTTTTAAAGAGAAAAAGAAATTTTTTTTATTCAAAACTAAAACCATGGCTGTAGTATGGTAACACATTTGAAGTTGATGAGAAATTCGAAAGTAATTTTTTCTTGAAATCTATGGAAATAATTTCAAATTTATAGGACATCTTAATGAGAATTGCAATGATTCATTGTCTCCTATATGTCCGACATTGAAGTGGGTAGGAGAAAACAGTCGATTGATTGATTTCGGAGAGAGGTTTTATTGAACTTTTCTTGAGACCACTTGCCTACTAAGTTTAATATATCAAACCCTCCGCTTCATAATTTAGATATCGATTGCATAATCAAAATAGACTAGATTTTGATGCAGCTTTCCAAATTTTTCACCTTATCATCCTGTATAGTACCAATGAAGTCGAGGAGTATGTTACACAGATAAATGGTTTCCTCTAATACCAATCAAGATCTTCTGTCTTAAATCGAAATGATTTTAGAGTACAGCGTACAGCGAATGAAGATGACTTTGTAACTGCTCAACAGCCTATTATTGTATATTGAATCCCATTTGATATTTAACAAACATACTACTGACTTGGTAACAATTAGCTACATTTTACAAGACCTGCTGTTAGCGGAAACCAAACTTTATAAACTTCTTGAGTAACCTTTTGAAACCCTTAGGCTGTAATGAAAAAGGGAAAGATAGCTTTTAGCAAGTTGATGTGAGGAGTCTAAGGTGATCAAGTATTTTCAGTTCGTTGGATAATGATTACAGACGATTATTACGTACGACTATACAAAAAGACGAATGACGAATCTGGATCCCTTAAAAAGTCTCGTTGAATCTTTATAGCATTTAACTGTTCTCTGCGGTAGGAAGTTTTCTTTTCATAGGTTCTGCACTTTTCAGGGGCTAAATTAAGCAAAGTTATAGAGTGCTAGATCACCGTGTAATGCGACCTGTATTTAGGATCAGGCTGACTAGAGATCTTCTTACAAAAACCGTCTAGCATTAGCGGGTAAGTGGGGCGTTTACCAGGACCATTTATTTTTTGTGGTCTCTCTTCGGCAAAGTGGAGCAGACCGCGCTATACAGGGAACAATGAGCTATTTTTTCGAAATTCTGGCTTGATGTAAATCTAATTCATGCGATCAAACTGGTGAGGTGTACTTGCCATTCAGAAATAGGAGACAATCCGGTCGCAGTTCAGACTTTTCGTGATTCCTATGGACGAATTCCAAATACACAGAGGTTATGGGTGGTCATCCTATCTTCAGTCACTGCATTTCCTGCTGATATTTGGCAGCTTATTAGAATATGACACAATGATTTTATTAGTTAGGAAATAGCGAGAGAAGGTAAATTCTCTAATAATTTAAGGAAAATGCTCCTCCTAATATTAAATAAAGAACTCCTTCATCTCCTTAAGATCCAGAAAAATGAGACACACCAGCGTAAAAGATCCAAGTAGAGGTCTCTCCAATAGAAGCTGCATCTATAGACGTCCCTACGACTAAGCGTGAGAGCGGGGACTTTACAAGTAAAGACTCTTCATATAAATTAAAGTACTGTTGGACAGTAGATCTAAGCCCAGAGGGAATATTCCTACCACAACAGGAATATCAACTTGACCAATAACATTCAAATGTCTTTGATATGCTTGTCAAGATATGAGAGGTTCGAAGGAAATAAGTTGCGGTTGCGTATGGTTGAGATGATCTCCACTGGTTCTGCACTCCATCTTCTACCTTTAATGGGAACTTACCTAAAAGTTGATATGAATAAATGTTCAATGTTGATTGTGAGAAAATATTGCAATGACGTCATTGATCTCTACACACCGAACAATATTTTAGTTTTGATTGAAAACAATTGAGAGAATATTTTTTGATTCTGTTGTGAGAAAATGAATTCGATGGAGTACTTGAAGCTAACCCTGTTCCTTGACACACTACATCTTTGATTGGTGATTGGATTACGATTGATTCCATGTGCATGACATTACATTACATTTAACGTGTAAATAATGGCAACATTTCGTTATGTAAAGAAGAAATATGAAATTTAAATAAAAATTTTGCTTTTTAAATAAACTCTTAACAGAAAGAATAAAAAAGAAAGAAAGAAAAATGAATTCTAATCTACTGCTTTGTATGATTTTTTTTTTAAGGAATAAACTTCAAATTTGATGAATCCTTGTCAAAAGGACACAAAATATTTTTTAATATTTACATTTTTAAGCGAGAGAGAGCGAGTGGGAGAGAGAGAGAGAGCAAAACATGTTTTCAAATACTATTTTATAATATTTTTAACATGTTTTCTCGACATCATTTTTTGACATATTTTTCTGTTTTGTTTTGCTTTCGTTTTTGTATACAGTATTCTACTACTACTTGTACAACTGAGGCGAATAATTGTTTTTTAATTCTTATAGAAAATCTATTTTCTTTTGCCTTTTCCCTTTTTTTTTGTAGAACTGCATACTCAGCTGTCTTTTAGCTTTCTCTGTTTTTCTCTGCACCTCTCTTTCTCCATTTCTTTATTTCTATCTTTTAGTGCCTTCCCCTCTTCTGTGGTTTTCTTGATTGACCGTTTGCATGTGTGCCGATATTGCTAAAGCATGACAGTAAAATTGTATGTTTCAATATGGATTTTATGGAAAATATATTCTACAACAATAACAACAACAATATTTTTTTTAGAAATTCTATATTTTTTTTTGGAATATTTTTTTATGATTATTTTTAGTTGTTAGGTTTTGTTGATTCAAAGTAACAGCTTTATTTGTTAACAAACTTGTAAAGAAATTCAATCAAATTCGAATTTTCAAAGAATGTTTTCATATCACACACGAGGGTAGTCATAAACTTAAGGCAACATACATAGGTTGTTACATTCTTTATATATGCATGTGTTGAGTTGAAGAACTTGATTCAGAATTCAAGGCGCACATGACGTCTTAACAGGTTGAATGTTCCTTCTTTACATTTTGCAGTCGCTATCCAGTACTCTCTGGAATGCGTGCATTAATATACTAGGAACCATATTCTGGACATTCCTGACAGAACTGTCGGTTTTATTCATGGTTGGTGGAAGTGGTTGAGAAACTTTACATGACAATTTTTATTTACTTTCAGAGTTTTTTTTTTTTCATATTTCGTCTAGTTGAAGATGCCTGACCTGGGATTTGAACTGAGGCCTCTCGTCCAATAAGCCAACACACTATCTACCGGACTACAGCGACTTTTTGACTCGCACTCGTTGAACAATGTTTATTTCGTCGTACAGTTCATACAGTTCAACTTTCATTTAAAGACAATAGCTTTCACCGACACACATATGTCTCTGTGCCTCGCGAACTATTTTTTCCCCAAACATTCTAGCCCTAGCTTTTGAAATAATGTGTGTTTATAGGCGTTCTTTGGTCGATCAAGTATTATGAATGTAATTTTGCGGATGTCACACTAAGATAAGCGTGGAGCCAGATGAGTGTACCAAATTATCTCTTGGTTGGAGGAATAGAGTGCGAAGATAATCGGGGCATTTAACTGACATTTGTATTTCGTCCATCAAACGTAAGAACCGTAAACTATATTGGCTCTGCAAAGCCCTACACAGCTAGTATAAGATGACAAGCCTATATAACCAAATCTTGACGCTCTCCATTACATTACTCTTGAAGAGTTTGTATTCTAATACAACGCTCAGATGCTTACTTGAGAATAGTTGAACCCCATGTGTGTTTTCGAGTTTTATTTTCCCATTAATTTTTGGAACAACCTACGTAATTTTTGTTTGTTTTTTATTCTTCAAAATATAAAATAAATTTAAAGTGAACAACATCGACAAAACACAGAGGACAACGATAGGAAAAAAGAAAATCAATCATAAGTTCAGTTTTTCAATGAATATCAAGACAAAATTTGAATTTTTCACATTTTCACATATTGAAACAACTCAACCAGGGATGGGATGTGCTTAAACAGAAATAAAATAATTAGAGAATAAAAATTTATTCTTAAACATATTGTACTTGAAAAATAAATTATAGGACTGGTTGGTAGCTGATGCCTGCTGTTTGCAGTCAGCATGTCTCCCTTTTTGCCTGTCTATTTGCCTGACTGCCATACTTCTTAATGTCCAGTGTTCAATAAATTATTGCCGACTAATCTTGTAAACAAAATTTAAAAATAAAAAAAAAAAATGCCAGACCTATGCCCAACAACAAATCCATTTATAGAAGGTTTAATCGTATCCTATATTGCAACATGCATGCCTAAGTACGAGCAGTGCAACAAGAAAACAAAAAACATTATTTGTGCTCATCTCTTAGCATACAAGTATGTATGTATGCTATGTGTGTAGGAGCATATACTGGCATTTATTTATGCATTAAAAGCATATTATTGTTTGGCTTTGCTATGCTCAAATATTTTTTCAATTATTTTTTTGCTCGATTTTATTGTGTTTCTATGACGTATTTTTCTCTGCCATTATTTGCATTGTCGACATGGGTATGTATATGTGTATGTGTGAGAGAAAAGTAAAATTTATAGGATTACGTTGTATAGTACTTCATTACAATTATTGTGATATAAAATGTAACCTTAAACATAATCAATAGGATGGTAACTGTTGTTGATATTGAAATAGAATAGTAATTGAGAACAGTTATATGCACCCTTTGTAACCAAGTAATCTCATATCCTAAGCTGAGATCTTTCTACTATTGTCGATTAAGTATTACATCAAGGAGCCGTTCGGAGTGCCATGCTTGAAAGTTACAGTTCAATTGTCTCGATACGATTATCTTCGTTTACCTGGCAAGCGCTGGTAGCTGCAGCGCCAAAACTCATCGGACGAACATTCTGCTGGCTTTCCACTTGCCACTTGATAGAGGCATCTCCATAATTTATGTTTTTACGATAGATTTGCCGCCAAACACCTTCTCTACTTCGAAGATTCTTTTTAACTCGAATATTTTTCCGCTATCTCGTTAGTTTTCCGTTTAAATCAGTCCAGATATTAACTTCACAGGATCTGTGTGAAGCAATAATTAAGTTTGCCATGCTGTTTTCTAACCGACATTTTGCCACAAGGTTTAAGAGCATATGACCATTTACCATTGTGATGTGCGTCTCTTACATTGGCTGCCATTCTTTAGAATTTAGAGAATAGGTTGCTACAAATACAGACAGCTGTGGCACAATAACTAAATAATAAAGAAATTACAAGAATATTGCATGGCAAACATCATATTACAATAACAAAACTACATAGAAATATCGTTAAACAAAAAAAAAGGAAGGATTACAAGAACAAATTAACAACTAAGCTCTAGAACTTGACAGATCGAAAATAAAAGATGTATAAATAGAGAGCCAGATAACAGTTGCTAGTAGGTTGTTATAGTAAGTAATGTGGTATGAAATATCAATACTATAATATCTATATCTTATATTTGTTTGTTTGGTTGGATAATTTTGGCACAACCCTCGTTATGATGAATTTTCAATTCTTGCAACTGAATTGCAAATGTGTTTACCAAAACTGAGAACTTTGCAATCAGAAATATAATTACAAGAAAATATCACAGTGCAGCATTGCATGGAAAACAATACAAACAAAAACAAAAACAAAAAAAAAAAACAAGAAAAAAGAACAAAAATCATTGAAATTAATGTCGGTTAGGCCAGTGTAATGTGACAATTGTGTAAAATTTAAATTAAATTTTTAATTTATTGCTAAAACATTACAAGAACACGATCTCCTATTCTGTTGCAAATAACACAGCAATGTCAGGCAGTACAGTTCAGTACAGTCGAGTCGTTTTTCTAATTTTTATTATTTTTTAGAATTAAAAATTTTATTCGACACTTTTACTATGGAAGGTTATGGCATTCAGTGCATTTTCTGCTAATCATGAGCAACCATCATTTTAAATTATAGAGAAGGAATTAAAATT